>OY856411.1:244261838-244354338 GCA_963693085.1 Alisma plantago-aquatica
AATTCATCAAAATTATCCCTCTCTTATGTTTATATTTGTCAGCACCATCATCGCCCTGGTCAGAAAGCCTAGTAGGATCTTGGAGTTGATGATCCTAATGCTCTAGATCACTGAGCTATTGGTCAGATGCCATCTATAAAATAAAAAGTGAACATATAAAAAAGTAAGATCACATATAAAAAAAGTCAAATCACATATAAAAAAGTAAAGTCACATATGAAAAAGTCAAATTAGCTTATAAACAGTCAGATCACATATGAAAATGTCAAATCACTTATGAAAAAATAAACACATTATATAATGAAAATAATATATGAAATATTACATGTAGTATACCTTAAACTAATATCTCTTCTGTGTGATCTTCACATGTACAGTCATCGGTGTTAGATTCAACATTTACACTTGGTAAGCCAACAAATAATGGACTAGAGTCATCATGCTTCCCATAGAACACTTCTTCTTCAATTTGATCTGAAATGAATTGTAAGAGAATCATACACGCATTATACAATTACATCCTAAGTGAGATAAAGTGCTTAAGAACAGTCCCAATTTGGGGACTATCCAAAGTTTACTCCTAATGAGTAATTCATGGATGAGTTTCTTGTATAACAACATGGTTTAAAAATTAGGTTTAAACTTTGACCTAATTTTATGAGCAATTAAGCATACTTTGTGAATGTGTGTCAAGTTTAGGGATTTTGTTACCCTAGATTGATCCATTTTAGGATTTTTTTCAAGTTAGGAACAAGTTGGTTATTAGCATATTTTATGAACCTTTTACTAATTTAGGATCTATCATGAATGTGTGTTTCAAGTTGCAAGACATTTTTAGTTTCCATTAATTTACTATGATTATTTCTAGGTTTAAGTCATATATGTCCATTTTAGGGTTGAAACTCTCATAATAGTGCACAAAAGGTTCATGAAATGTAAATTCAATAGATAACCATTGTATTCAAAATTTGAACATACATTCAATTCTCAACATAGATACACCATTGTATTTAACATTTCAAGATATACAATTATCATACTAGGCCATCACTAGTGGACTTAGTGTCACATACACCATCATATCATAACGTAGTTTGATCGTAGACATTGGGGTTTCTAATCATTATGGAGTTACTAATTTCAAGAATAGAAATGATTTTTATCCACAAATTAGGTCAAAATTATCATGGAGTTACATGTGCAAGTGTCGAAGTAGGAGGAGGCAGTGAGAAATTTGCATGCTCGATCAACAACAGAAGGAATATCTAGTGGAACTAGAAGAAGAGGCATCAGTGCAGGACAAGTAGGATATAGGAGAAGGAGTAGGCATCAGTGAAGGAGGAGTAGCACCAGTGATGAAGGAGGACTAGGCACCATCAGAGCTTGTCGACATGTGCTCTCTGAAGAACAACTTTGGTGCTTGCTAGATAAAAACATCAGAGATAGGTGAGATGGAGGAGGAGCAGGGTGGCGGACTGGAGGATGAGTAGCGGTAGAGCTCAGAGGAGGAGTAGTGGTGGAGCTCGAAGGAGGAGGAGGCACATTGGCAATCACCCCTGGTATCACGAGAGGGAAATCACAAAGTAGGCTCAAGGGGAGAGAAAGAGAGGAAAGGGCTTCTCTTCTGGTTAATTAATAGATACACACCTCGTCGGTTGTTTTAAAAACCGATTAGTACAACAACATCGTCGGTTGAAACCAAAATATCACTAAAAAACTAATTGTTTGACATTAACTATGTCATCATTTGATTAGACAGAACTGACGAAAAATGTTGCATCTCGTATGCAACCCACCAATACCTACAATGTCAGTTAAAGTGATGACATTTGATGAGAAAAACATATTTGGGGGGGGGGGGTATGAGACACTTGGTGCATACAACTTTCTCATTGGTCCATTTTGGTACAACTGATGATAAATACACACACAAGAAATATAAGGAAACATTTGGCATGAATCCCTTTATCATGTCGTTTATTGTACCACAAACCAAATAAATAAGTTTTTGGAGGAAAATGAAATGTTTCTCAATAATTTTGAGTGAAATTGTATTTTTGCAAGCAATGTATCTCGTCATTTGTTTGAGAATAACCAACAATATAAATAAAATTCATCATGTATTTTCTTAGTTAGCCAACCATGGTAGTTTCTTTACGTAACCAAAATGAAAGACTACACCGTCAGTTTCCCTAGAAAGAAAAATCGATCACATATGCCATATCTATAGTAGAGTGTGTGATTGTGGTCCATTACAATAGGTGAATGCTTATTGTATAATTATGGCATATTATATGGGTTAGAGTAAATTTTGAAATGATGGTCTATTACAACAGGTTAGCATATGTGACTGTTACAAAGGGTTAGAGCTTGTTGTGTGATTAGAGTCTTCTACAAAAGGTTGAGTATGTTGTGATATTATAATTTATTGCAATAGTTTAGCACATTGTGTAGTATCACCTATACAACAACATGTTTGACCCGTTGTATATAACTTGTGTTATATAAAATAGACACTATACAACACAGAGAAGACTTGTTTTGACAAATATGTTAACTACCAATATAGTTGTTCTATTTTTTCCATTGTAAGAAGAATTTTATGTAGTAGTGACACTCCCAAAACTAATACATTCAACCAATGTACATGCCACATACATGCATCATGTTTGAATCCCTACTACCAATATGGCCAAGCATCCAACCCCATTAGATCATGGAACATGATTTTCTATATTATCACTCCCAACTTTGCTTCTAGTACCATTTCCTCGCCACCATCTCCCTACAACACATCTATAAGGATATCATAAAAAAATGAGAAATTTTGAAAAAATCACAAGTGTGCACACAATCTAACATTAGGGTATTTTAAATAGATATTAATGGAGCATGTAATGAGTCGTTAGGTGGAAAATGGAATGAATGGAGGTATGAAAAAAAATATTGTGCATATCTCTTCTGTTTGACTTGATATTGCATTTTATTTGTGAATATATAAAATTGCACTTTTTTGTGTACATTGGCATCTTTTTTTGTGGTACATCCTAATTACATAGAGAGGGGTACAAAAGAAGTCATAGAGAGAGAAGGAGGGTGCCACTCTGAGTTTAGTGTTTGGCAATTTTTTTTTTATGGAAGGAAAGAAGATGGAAGAAGAAGTATAGAAGAGGGTTTAAATCATGTGCAACACTTGTTTTATATGCATAAATACATTGGGTTATACCTCTAATTTATTGCACCCAAATAATGATTCATAAGGGGATGCAATTCATTTCCATAGATATGATTCACCAATTAGTAGGAGCAATGTCATATTTGATCCCTATTAGTTTCTTTAACACATGTCATCCTTTCCAAGGAACATGATGTTGTCAGCTACAAAGGGTGATTTATAATCATTGGCATGTTTTCAAAAATATTGTTAACATTAATAACTTACTTTGAACAAGGGGGTTGTATGATGAATTATATATACAACACAAACATGAATGTACTTTAAGCGAACTAGATAATGACTTCAGCTA
The DNA here is from genome assembly GCA_963693085.1 of Alisma plantago-aquatica. Taxonomy (NCBI): domain Eukaryota; kingdom Viridiplantae; phylum Streptophyta; class Magnoliopsida; order Alismatales; family Alismataceae; genus Alisma; species Alisma plantago-aquatica. Next base: position 244,265,366 of record OY856411.1, read on the forward strand.
ACATTGCAATAACTATGAACTAAATGAAAACAATTGTAATCTTCATACAGTGCAAGCCTCCATCTCGAGATTAGACATTTTCTCACTCCCAAGAAAACACTAAATCCAAGATAGAGGGAAAGAAATCACTGAGGCTCATGCAGGTGGTCATGGAAACTTATATAAGGTCCAACTTAAAGGTACATTTATTCTCTCATAGCATTAACCCACATTGGATTTTGAAAGGCTTCATCAATAGTCCATGGAATAGAGGAAATGTCAAGAGCAAAAATGTAGACAAAAATTTTATATTTTGAACTCAATTATGAACATAACATGTATCTTTGAATGGGATTCTTGGTGCATTCTCTTATTCTTTTTCTAAGAACGATCAATATATCCGCTTTGCCTTCATCTTGACTTTTGAACCTTGTTGGGGAAAATTGGGATTGGTATATGCATTCTTAGTGACTATTGGATTTCTTGTCCTTCCTCTTTCATGCACTTCTCCAAACCTCTATTATCATCAATCTATTCTATTATGCTTTGTAAAGTATATAAGAATAATATTGGTTCCTCAACCAGACATGTTTCTATACACTCCTCCTATACAAGAACAATTACCAAAGTGAAAGATACATTCTAATGAAATGTGACGTCTTTTTAAGTATAGTACTAAAACCACCCCTTGAATACTTTTTAAAAATACCCCATGTGATGTCTTTCTAAAAATACCCCATGTAGAATCCCCCTATAGAGGAACAACTATTTGTTCTTTGTAATAGAATACCCAAGAAAAATGACTATCATAGCAAAGTGAATCAAATTTTGATCTTCTAAGTAGCAAGTTGTGGGCCTAGCAAGTACATCTGAAAACTTTTGGTGGTAGATGAGAGACGTTTTTAATAGAATTGTCATTGGAATATTGCCTTCATTCTTTTTCTTGGAAGCTTGTTGATTAAGTAAGTAACTATCAAAACTACATATTACAAGAACTTTTGGGGAATATTTCTCTATATTAAGGGAGCTCTTATGACCTCCAAAAGTTGTCTACATTTTTGCTCTGACATACCATTTTGTTGTGATGTGTAACTGTTGCATGTCTGATGAATGATACATTTCTTATTTGACTTGTACATGACCCCTTTTTCTAAATACTATTTTCCATTATCATATCTAAATTTATGTATGGTAGTTCTAAATTGTGTTTCCACCATTGTTACTAATTGTTCAACTAACTGTGGATTCTCAAATTGTTTTTCACAAGATATAAAACTATGCATTGGGAATAATTATCAATAAATGTAGAAAGGTACTTGAAGCCTTCAAAAGATACAATTGGTTTTGGATCACATACATTAGAAGGTATCAACTCAAAAGTTAAGATATTGTTATTTTTGAAATGCTATACATAGTACAATGATGCTTGGATATCTCATATACATGACATTCTAACTGATAATATAAAGTGAAGAAAAGATATATAGAAAATTCTTCTTTAAAGAGAAATACCTCAGGTGCCCCAAGCACTAGTGCCATAAGGGCTACCTAAACCAAATAAAAAGCTATACCTAGTAACTTTTAAAGGCCTTCAGACTCCAAATCAATCCCAATCTTCCTTTCAAAACCTCAATCATGTAGAACACACGACCAGAGAATAATTCAAGACTACAATCTAGTGATTTGGTGTTTTTACTAATAGATAGCAGACTTAAAAGAAAGGTTAGGATTAAGGAACATGTACAAGTCTGATAAAAACAAGTTTTTCCCAAATATGTCACCTTTCCCAACAACATTATCAAAAGAATCATTGCTGTCTTATTTTGATTGAGACTCGATGCAAGTTTATACTTTGAAAACCACTTGGGATGAGATGTCATTTGGTTAATATTATCACTATCAATTATCCAATCATAATCACAAGATGTACCTCATTTTGTTTGACTGGGGAGAGAATGGTTGATTGACGACTTAGATTGGAATCTCATATATTTGCGGGACCAGTATGTTTCCCTATGCGGGACATATATTGCAGGTTTTAGAATGAAATTCTTGCAAACATTTTTTCAATATAATATAATTTAAATTTGAATTACTTACCCCACACCCACATGTATATATATATATATAGAGAGAGAGAGAGATAGTCAGGCTAGAATACACTCAAGTGTATATTATGCCATACTCCTCAATGGTGTTTGCCTATCTAGATCTTGTATTTCCAAAATAAAAACCACTAATCTTCATGGTTACAATAATAATAGACCACTTACAAAATTTGAGCTCATTTGGATGAGTGTAAGTCACTCATCCAAGGACAAAAAAATCGACGTACAAAACTAATTTGAAATGCATGATTCTTGCCTCCATTAAATGCATGACCTATAAGTATCCAAATGAGATAAAATTTATTATATAGTGTGCTCTTAAGATATTCAAGATGATCAATGATTTAGAATTTTCATAAAGTAATTGCATCTTTAAAAATGACTAAGGTGTACGATGCCTCTGGTACACTCAAGTGTACACTAGCCTGACACTCTCTCTCTCTCTGTCTCTCTCTCTGTCTCTCTCTCTCTCTCTCTCTCTCTCTCTCTCTCTATATATATATATATATATATATATATATATATATATATATATATATATATATACACACATATCCATTAATCAATTTATCTATATATATACATAGACCATGAATACATCATGGAATACATATGTATGATACACATAACGATCATCAAACATGTGATAGTCTATTGTGTGTATATGCATCTTGAACTTTAAATATATATATATATATATATATATATATATATATATATAGGATATGTATATAAATATATATACATACATACATATATATAAATATATATGTACATATAGGGTATGTATATACATAGAGTGAGTTAAGATGGAATACACTTAAATGTACCATAGACGCTATACACCTCAATTTTTTTCATCATGAAGAAATTATTTTGGAAACATAAACTATTGATATTTGTAAAATCTCTTAAGAATCTACTATATAATAAAATTGAGCTCATTTGGACATTTATACGTCACGCATCTAAAAAATAAAAAAATCATGCATTTCAAATAAGTTATGTGTGTCGATTTTGTTTTCCTTGGATGAGTGACTTACTATGACAACCTAACTTTTCTCTCTCCTATATTGTACTATTTATCTCTCTCATCAAGTGGCTTGTTACTCAATATAATATCAAATTTCATAATGGCAGTTGGTGATGCTCCAATTTAGTCACATTCATGACCAATTTCATAATGGGTGACATTAATCAGCTCAATGAATCTAAGTTGCATGCTTTATGAATCACCCTCATGTAATTTAAAATAAATATATGGGATCTTCTTATTTCCTAATATATATCATGATTTAGAGATTTCAATTCTGAATCCAATAATGTAAAATTGCCTCAATCGGATCTACGAGTCCAAAGTTATGGTCATTTGAATCACCTCACTTTTTATCACCATTTTCATTGAATTAACTTTTTTTTGAGCTTATAGGGCCCAATGTTGGGACGTGCAACCCAGCTAAGGGGGCACCCCACATGACAAGTAAGAAATCCCTTGCTTGTTTTTTGGATCAATCACAACTGTCAGATCTTCTCCCACTGATTCCAACCCCTTGATCCAATGCCTGGAGGACGTCTCTTACCTCCAGTACGTGCATTGTAGTTGCTACATTGTACCTGCTCGAGTCTCCACCAATCGGTCCATTTCACACCCCATTGCATGACATCAAAACATGATTTCCTCCTATTTATTGTTCCAGATAATTTGGCTCTTTTTGTCCCTCCATTTTGTGCCTAGGCGTCGTTAGCCACCTCTCCCCATCCATGGTTAGGATAGTTCACTGCCTCCATACCCTCCCTTGTGGGCTTCTCCTTATACACTTTCATGTTCTGAAGCTGCCAATGGCCTAAGGAGTTCACCTCAGACTCGACCAACGCCTTTCTCTGGCTGCTCTGGTCCGAGGGGGGCATCCATCCCCATCCCCGACAAGTTGTGCCTCCGTGGTCATGATAGATATGTGTGCAGGTGTGCTACAAGACGGGTGAATTATGGGCCACGAAATTTCATCAACAGGGACAGACGAAGACAATACAGGCGTGCCACCTCAGCCAAGGGGGTCGTTCTTTTCCTCTCTCTCTCTCTCTCTCTCACACGCCTCTATGGATGGGCCGCTCTCCACCATGGTCACCCCCGACCATCCGGGTGACAATTATGGTGTCAAATGCATGGGCTACCAACCAGCATGGGGGTGACATGATGGACGTGATATAGACATTGGATCTATGATCAACAACCCATGTCAGTTTATAAATCTAATGGTAACACCCCCTTGATATTTCATATAGTTCCTAATGCAATATTTTGAAAATCATATCCTCCAACTCCATGGCCAATACACATGAACCAATATACTAAATTGATCAGCTCGACGATCCCTACACAATCAACATGTTTACAAACCCTAAATCTCCTTCTATTCTCCCTGTTTTTCTAAATATGATATCTTTGATCATGTAGACTATACTTGATGCATGGTTGTGTTATAGTTGGGTCCTTTGATACACAACTACCTATCTAATCATCATATTTGTACCTTTTATGTACTTCTAAACATACAAATTTCTCATGAATTCCCTTAATTGTATAAATTTACTTGTTTTTGGTGTTTATTGATGTACCTTTCCCTATTAGTGTGGATCTTTCTTCTTAATGACACAAATGCTTAATCAACTCTGAAATCAGGGACTAATGTACATCCGTAATACAAGGACCATTTCCCTAAACCCCTTTTGACTATTTTTGCTCTATAGGTCCCTAAACACATCAACGTACCCCTATTATATGAATTTTAGTTTATTCCTTGATAAATTTGACGTGGTTGACTTGAATTGTACATCGAATGTCTTCCCTTTACTGAAATTAGTAATCTCATGAAGTGTTGTGGCTTTAGTACCTAATATGCTCTCTTTATCTAGGATAACATTCGAAACCATATACTGCCCAACATGACCTATGTGGCTTGCATTTTGGTTCTTGTACCTTAATACTTATGTGGATCCTTATCTAATGCCCTTCCCTCTTAAATCAGGAAATCCTTTATCTTAATTATATCTTGGATGTGGATGTCCCACCCTAGTCACATGTTGAACCTGGATGACATATGGCGATGATTGAATGTATGTGGATATGTTGATACTAATGTGGAACTTTGATGCCTTGACTCTAGGGGACATCCACCTATATTTGACTATGCTCCTTATTTTTGGTAAGGTATGCCGATAGAGACAATCATGTGATAATTTACATGGCATATACAATAAAGGATTTGATTAATACTCAAAAAGGCAAGCTTTCAATTCATTCTGTTTCATTCAGTTATGAGATAATGAGGAAACAATGTGAATCTCTAATGAATGACAATACTCAATGATGTGTGTCTTCCAGTATGTGACTTGGAGAATGAGATCATATGAATTCTAAGAGTATGTAAATTCTTGTTATGTCCCTAGTGGTTTGTTACTGTGGAAGGTAGATAGACACCAGTAACACATAAGAATGGAGTGTGGATTGGTTGATGATTGAATCTCATCAGTCATGATATGGCAATATCAAACCAAGCACACGGATACATGTTAGGAAAAAGTGTATCAAACAGACCCACCTTGAGAGTGACACATGGAAACCATCATATGGTAGTCATAGTCATTTGTCACAGTGAAGGTGGTTCTTGTAGTTCTTTGACATAAAATCACTGCACTCATCCCATGTCGTTGGGTACACTTTAACATCATCAAATGCAGTCATGAAACATGGGTTGTTATAACAGTGATGATCGGGTGTCTTTGACACATGGGTATAGACTGTGAGTGATAGAGATGGGATTTGTCCCTCAAACTGGAGTATGATATTCTGGCCACTTGATAAGCAAAATTGAGAAGTGCATGTTCATGCACATGTGAATGAATATATGATATTGAGGTCACATTATCTCAGAAAGCCTACTCTTGGTTCAAGAAACATGATATGAACAATGAGAGTATGACGAGTCCATGCCTCGATTTCACTATGGATGTTAGAGACAAACGAATTATATAATCACTACAACACCTTATATAAATTGTTTGTTGAAGTTATTCTTCAACTTTCCATTCACTCGGGTAGCACTGATGTGTGACTTGGCACCACTCTTTGTTTTGGAAGTCATAAGCCAGTTATGGAAATTCACTACCAGTGTGATATGGGACCTATAGGATTACACATAAAGGAATTCATCTAGAAGAGGAGTTTTCTCTTGAATGATGATTGGATTGATTATAGGTACTAAATCCACACAATAGACCAACTGACTATACCCCATTCGATCATCTTATAGGGTGAGATGACCAATTGGTGCACCAAATGATTGTCTCACATGGTAAGATGACCGTTTGGGTTGTCATGTTGATAAAAATTGAATTGCCTATTTTCTGCCCAAACTGAGGTGTGAACCGATCAGTTCATTTTGATGAACCGATCGGTTTGACTCGGCTCACTAGATGACCGTGTGGGCGAGTGAGATGACCATTTCACATGTGCGAGATCACTCAGTTCAGCCAGAGGAAGGTTCTGGATACTTTTCCAAATTTGTTGCAATTGCACAATTGTTGTAGTGCAAGGAATTAATGTTTAACAATAATGGGAAACAAATTTCTAAATTCATATGCAATTGGGAACTGTGAAATGATCATATCACAGTGCCAAATGATCGCTGGGTCACTAGATGACCATCTCATGGTTTACAGACTATGAAAATTCAAGATCTTCTTATCCCTTCCACTCCCACACAGGTCCTGAATAGACTAGGAACCCTAGCCCTAACCCCACCTATAAATAGAGGGGTACTTGGGGATTCCCAGAGAACAACAATAACACATACAATTGAGAATCAATTGCTTTGGCAATTGTTGTCCTCTCTAGTTGTGGTAACCAAGAGAGCCCAAGTAAGTCCTACCCGACTAGGGAGGGGTAGCTATGGGAGAGAACAACTAAGGATGATTGTTATGGAAGAGCACGTTGGTGACTAGTATGTTAACGGGAGGTACAACTCCTTCCTATTTGTTCTAGTTGAATTATAGGTCTCCAACTGACCATTTGGAATGAGTCCAAACATCAGTTGGATAGGAGGCCAGACCACTATCCCAGAAGGCCCAACTAACCATCTAGATGGTGCCCAGACATCAGTTGGATAGAAGGACCAACTGACCGGACAAAAGGAGAGATGACCAATTCAAGTGTTGAACTGATCTACCCATATTAGAAAGAATAGATCTACACCAACAACAAGTTCATACATTTGATGTGATGATTGTCTTAGGTGGTAGTAATTGCGTATGGCTCTAAGGAATTATAGTAGACATGGCCACAACCATCACCTTTTATTTTATATTGCATGCTTACCTTGTGGGATATAGCATGTATATGATACATACTATATATGTGTTGGTTGGATACTATATATATGTTTATATTATATGATAAATATAAATCCCTCAATCAAACATATTAAGTCTAATATGCTTTTTAAAAGAAATACACATTAAAAAATTGTTTGACTAAGTGTTGTTTACGCCTTCGTGTGGTGAGCCGTCTATCTCGTGGAAGTGTGATGGTAGTTGTAACAACCTCAGCCTAGGTAACCCCCAATTAAGGAAGTCTAAGAAGCTAGATCCCTTATCCCAAATTGGATCATATGGTTTTGGAAATAATCTAAAATAATTAATAACTTCTACCACCACTAAGCTTGAAGCAGGATAAAAAAAATTATTTTCACATACATTTAAAAAAATAGGATCTTAGAACTTTACCCAAGGAGAGAAATAGCTAACTATAATCCTCCAAACATTATTTAGCTTTATTCCTTTTTCAATGTCACCTATTATTGAAACCCACTTTCCATTAAGCTAGTAGATGTAACTACATGTTACCCTAAAACGTTAGCAAACAAAACATCGATTAGTATAATGAATTATATTGGTATGTGGAGCAAACCAAAATTTTGCATATAAATGTAACAACATAACCACACAATTCTTTGTTATAGAAACAAAATCTATGTTTTCTTGTTAACCTCTCAACCAATTTTACTAAACCTCTAGGATACCCTTCCAGGGTCTTGTCCCTGTAGTGGACCAAAAGGTCACCTTTTCAATCTAGAGCCTAGGTGACAAGTTGGTCTTCCCAATCTGGGTCCTGATCTTAATGACCTTCCCAATATGGGGCCTAGTATGATCTCATGGGACCTTCCCAATTTGGGGCCTGGTCTGACCATCTATTGATTGTAGATATCATCTTCCTTCACCAGCACTCTACCATCCTCATTCTTGATGCATTTTACTTGACTCCAGTCTCTCCCTTTCCTTTATCTTATACGAGTCATTTTAGATATCCCAATTTGTGGCTTGGTCTTTGATCCTAGCTATGAATTTTCATTTCCTTCCATTCAAACATCCTTAGTTTGTATGTTGGATTCGAGCAAGTTATAAGCATACTTTGTCATAGTCATATTCACTTTATAGATTGCCAAAAATAAAATTCATCCAAGCATTTGATTTCAAGCAATCGATAAAACATCAGGAACCACTGGGAAAATAGTGTGATTAGTCATAGGCATAACCACATACCTTGATCAAGAGTCTAGATGTCCAAGCAAGAAATCAACCTATCAACCAAGCAAATTCACCTTGAAAGTTAATGCAACACACCCATGTCTCACTATTTTATCAAAACATCCTTAAGACTAACTTGATCCTGAATATACAATTTCTAGGGCAACATTAGGGTTTTGGCTTACAAACCCCATTTATCACTTTCCACGCTTTATTAGGTTATGAATCCTAAATATTCATTTAATAAACCTTTTACTACAAGGAAACCCTAGTTCATCCAATTATGGGTTGCTAAACTCAAATAACCTTTAAGTTGTTCTTTTTATTCATAAAACATCAATCTTTGATCAATAATAATAATTGGAAATATTATAATCATCAAATCTCACAAATTAGGGTTTTAGTTCATTTAACATATTAAAGATGCTCTAAAAAACATATTAAAGATGCAACCTTTAAATACTTTTCAAACTAGAAGCATATTTTGATCCTAATCATAATTTTATTGAACTCTAAGGATTTTTCTGATGAAAAACCATATATTACTTATTCACATTGGATAATCCTACAATAAATTATGATTTTTATAATTAAATCATTTTTAGACCAATCATGGGTCGCCACATAGGCAAAAGGCAACAAGGCACATCTTGTCCACGTGGTTGAGCCAAACAAATGGGCTCTATCCAATGCATCTTTCTTGCACGCATGGAGAGGACCGCGGAACCAAGTTATAATCTGGGAAAAAGACCAAAAGGCCTTACCTATTCTGAAGGAAGGTCGGGGGCAAAAGCATTAATTTGTGTTCTTCAACCTTAGCTTTACTCCAGGTGGAGCATTTGGCCAACCAAGGGGTTGATTTCTTAATCCTGTCCTACTGACCGCAAGGTGAATGTATAATCACCTTTTTCAGCCTCCTACAAACCTGTTGGTGCCTCCAATTCCTCAAACATCACTCGGAGTCATCGAGACGACAAAGGGGTACTCCGGGAAGGGGTCCTGATCAAACCAGGGTGCAGATCAAGTTCCTTTGGGCAATTGGATACATGTATGGTTTTGTTTGGTCTCGAGGATACTCGTGAGAGGATTTGTTGATTCACAAAGGGGCTACACCCTTGTATTTTTACTTGTTCATGGAGGTAGGGTAGAGGGAGATTGGGTGAATCTCCTAAAGACCACAAAACACGGTGGAACCTAGAATACGTGTGTTCATTTCTTGCTCCTAAAGACAAAGGTACAATTTCCCGATCTACTCGAGCACTAGTCTCTGAGGACATCATCCATGAATCCACATGTCGATGGTCCCTATTTCCTTTCCTGACCAAAGTTAGACGATAAGCACGCACCATTGGATTTCAGATCCAACGGTCCACATCATGCACTCCTTTGAAAGGCTAAATAAAAGAAATTCTAATTCGAATAAAAATCGTGACATTCCTCTCACTTTAGGGATTTGTCTAAAATTCATATCTCTTAAACTATGCATCCTTTTAATACCAAATTTTAAAGGAAAGTTTTTAATGGCTTAAATTACTTGTGTGTAAAGTGTATACCTAAAATTATAAGAAAAAAAAGAGTCTTTCCTTCATATGAAAGTCATCCACTCAAATGACATATATTATACAACTAAAATTCATTGTTTTTTTTGCAAGAATCGTAGAGATTAGGTTGTATTCATCCCGCTCTCTACTATGGGCCAAACGTTCACCATATTAACATACAGATTTATGGTAAGCCACGAGGGAACATTTGCTTGAAAAGTAAAAGTAGTACTAGCATTGACAGAGAAATGGGAAATGCGATCAACTACATTATTGTGGGATCTAGGGATATGCAAGATGGATGGCTGGCCAACGTCTTCACAGAGCTTCTGCATCTGATGCAAATAAGGGGTGAACAAGGTTGTGGCTGATGCATCCTCAGTGGTAATGAGCATTGTTGTGGTAGCATCAAACATGATGGTGGGAGACTGCCATCCTGTTATTTTGCAAAGCTCTAAAGCATAGACGATACCTTGGATTTTTGCTTCCAACGATGAGCTTGTGTAGCTGGCCAAGCCATGAGCCAGAAGAAACTTGTCATGTTTATCAATAACATGAACACCAATCCTGGTAAGAGAGGAATTAGAATTGTAAGAAGCATCGACAAGCATGGTGATGTCGTTGAGCATAGGAGGGCTCCTGACAGGGGCATGCACCACTGAAATCATGGGGGTCCACGTAGGAAGAGCAAGAATGGCACGAGCCTTATGTTTGATGAATGATATTCGTCTGCTGAAAGGAAGCTACTTTCGAGTGTGGATAAAGTCATTTCTAGACATCCACATTGCCCAGCATGTGACCACAGGCAGGATAGAGGCCATGGCATTGCATGATAACGACAAGATTTATGTGATCCAATCATCCTCCGAGAGGAGGAAGAAGGACGGGTCAACGTGGCAAGCGAGCCAAGTATCCTTGCTAGTAGTGCAATCCTAGAGGTAGAGTAAGAGTGTGTCCCTCGCGTTGAAGCAGATTGGACAAGTATCTTCAACTAGAATATGTCGTCAGGTCTTCTCCACATTGTTAAGAAGAGCTTTATGTTGCAGCAGCCAGAGGAAGGTACAGATTCTTAGAGGGATGGGCAGTTTCCATATGTTAGCCCATTTACCTAGCCAGGGGGGAACAAGATCCTTGTGAATCCAATGATAGGTTAACTTTGTTGTGAAGTGGCCAGACGGCGTCAAGGGCCATAGCCAAGTATCACAGCCTGACATCAGGTCAGGTGGGTACACGTGACAAATATGCGGCTAAGAAGCACTAGGAACTCCTCTCAGATGGTTGCTGTGGCGAACACAGAGGCGAATGGGAAGGCGAATGGGGAGGCGAATGGGGGGGCGACGTTGAGTGCGCCGTCGACCTCGGCCAATCCCCCAGATCCTGGTGCCGTTAGAGTCAAAGGTACTACCAGTGTCTCCGTGGCCAAAGAAGCTAGGTCCTGGTCAGATCTTTTCAAGGAGAGGAGGACCGGCGGGCCTGTCTGTTTGAAGAAGACGAACTTTGAAATGGTGGACGGGAAGCTGGTGTATTCGAAGTCTATCGCTGAGAGGAATTTGGCGAGATGGAATAAAGCAGCAGCGGGGTACGTCGTTGGACTGAAACCGAATTGGCCTACTCTCGCTCGTCACTTTGCTCAGATCTGGCAAGCTAAAGGATCCATTGAGGTTAGGTCGCGTGGAAGGGGCTATTTCATTGTGCTGTTCTCCAATGATGAAGATCTCTCTACAGCGATCGATGGTGGACCCTGGTTTGTTGCAGGTAAGCCGTTGATCATCAAGAGGTGGGAAAGAGGCGAGCCGCTGGAAAAACTGAAATTAACAGAGGTTCCGATATGGATCAAAGTCTTCAATCTACCATTAGAGCTTTGGGATGCAGAGATGTTCAATAAGATAGGATCATTCCTTGGAGCACCACTGCAACCGGACAGGTTCACCAGTGAGTTCCTGAGACTGGAATATGCACGATTGCAGGTCCTTATCCCTCTTGATTTCTCATTTCCAAAAGAGCTACAGATAGTGAGCGATGACGGTCAATCTGATACCATAACATTTGAGTATGATTGGGAACCCAACAGGTGTTTGATATGTGGTCTGTTTGGTCATGAATCTAACCTATGTGACTCGACATTGGAGAAGAAGGATATGGATTCCAAGAAGAAGCAAAACGGCGGCGCGGCAACTAAGAAAGTTTGGATTCCTAAGACTGTGTCTGACAATGGCATTAGTGAAGAAGGGGAAATCTTTGTTGATGCTGTCGAAGCTATCCAGGACGGTGGAATTAGTTCTACTGAACAGGTTTCGGACATTTTACCTCATGGAAAACAGCAGGTGGTGAGCATAGAAAAGTCTGTGATGGTCCCTGCTATGGCTCATGAAAAGCAACAAACTGCAAACACGAGTGGATCTAAGGTGAAAGAGAATACTCTTAATTCGAGTCTATCTTATCCTTTCTCCCAGGGTAACATCCAAAGAACTGGTATTGGAGTGCCAATAGAAAGTGTGATGGCTATTCCTACGACAACTCCTAGTACTTCACCTGAAGGGGTGTGGGAGACGAGAGGCAGGAAGTCCAAGTCCCCCCCGCGTGTGGCTTCCAAGTCAGTTGTGAACAGAGGTATCCCCTCATCTCTGGACAAATACTCTCTATTATCTAATTTTTAGGAGAAGGATGACTCGACCAGTGATCTTTCCCCCAATGGATAGTTCGTTTACTGTTATTTCCTGGAATGTGAGGGGAGGTGCAAATAAAATAGCTCACATCCAGAATGAGATAAGGAGGTATAAGACTGATATTTTTGTTATTCTGGAATCTAGAATTAAGAAGAAGGATGTACAGAGTTTTGTTAACTCTGTGTGGAAGGGTGCTTCTTATGTTGATAATTCTGACTTTTACTCTTATACAAGGATTATCATTTTATGGATGGATATTGATATTACAGTGGATAAAGTTATGGTTAATGAATAGATTTTGCACTGTGCTGTTAAGAAGGGCTCGGTTTCTTTTGATATGTCAGCTATTTATGGTGCTAACGATGATAGTGATAGGTCTCTCCTTTGGAATTCGTTAAGTGCCATTTCTAAAATGAGTCCTCATAATTGGTGTGTTTTGGGTGACTTTAATGCTGTTAGACTGGCTGGTGAAAGGATGGGGAAGCATCCTCCTTCTAGTAGAAGTATGAATGATTTCAATCTTACCATCAGTGATACTGGATTAATTGAAGTTCCTTCTAAAGGTCAGTTCTTCACGTGGGACAGCCATAGCAAAAAGGGGAGGAGTACTCTTTCCAGAATTGATCGCATTTTCTGTGATGTTGATTTTCTGTCGAGTTTCCCTTATAGCTGGGGTGAAGTTATTTCTTGTATTGTTAGTGATCATAGACCTATTGCTCTGAGGTTTGATAGAGGGAAGAGGGGTGTTTCTCCTTTTCATTTCATAAATTCTTGGACTAATAATAGTTCTTATAGAGGAATTGTTGAAGATACTTGGAAAGAAACCATTTGCTCCGGAACCCCTATGTTTAGAGTTTATCAAAAGCTTCATGCTGTCACTACTGCTCTAAGAAGGTGGAACAGGGATTATGTTGGCAATTTCATTTCTAATGCTAAAGAATTAGAAGTCAAGGCTAAACTCATGCAAGAGGCTGTTGATGCTGATCCAAGTAATGAAGACAAACATTCCCAGTTGTCTATTCTCAGACGAGAGGCTTTTCAAGCAATGAGGGATGAAGAAAACTTTCTTAAACAAAAAAGTAGAATTCAGTGGCTGAAGTTGGGGGATAGAAATTCAGCCTTCTTCTATGCCTCTATGAAATCAAGAAGACTCAGGAATAACATTAATGTTTTGGATGACCATTCTAGAGGGAAGATTTATGATGTTGATCAAATTAGAGAAACAATCAAAGGTTTCTATGAAAACTTGTTTAATGGCACTTCTAGTGACAAGGTTCCTTGGGATGATGATTGGCACATTCCTATGATTTCAAAAGCTCAGTTTGATGAGTTGAGAAGAGTAGTCTCTAGAGAGGAGATTGTTGATGTTGTTAAAAGTATGAAAGATGACAAGGCTCCTGGGCCTGATGGCTTTAATGCCGTTTTCTTTAAATCTGTCTGGGATATCATTGGAGATGACATCATTCGAGCCATTCAAAGTTTCTTTAGTTTGGGAAAATTGCTTAGAGAATGCAATAGTACCTTTATTACCCTTATTCCTAAAAAGCTTGGAGCTACTGATCTAAAGGATTTCAGACCGATCTCTTTGTGCAATGTCATTTACAAGGTCATTATGAAGATTATGGCCAATAGAGTCAAATTCATCTTGCCTTCTATTATTGATCCTAATCAATTTGCTTTCATACATGGTAGAAGGATCGGTGATGCTATCTTGTTGGCTAATGATGTCTTGAGTATGTTTGGAGGCTCTCAGAAGTTTATGTGTATCAAGGCTGACCTAGCTAAAGCCTATGATACGGTTAGACGAGATTATATTCTCTTTTTGATGGAAAAGATGGGATTTCCGAGTTGTTGGCTCAATTGGGTGGATGAAAGCTTTAATTCTGCTTCCTATAGAGTCTGAGTGAATGGTTCCCCTACTGATTTTTTTTATGCTTCAAATGGGGTTCGACAAGGTGATCCCCTTGCTCCCTTTCTCTTTGCCATTGCCATGCAGGGTCTTTCTTCTATCATTAATGCTGAAGTTAAGAAAGGCAATTTCAATCCTATTGGGGTTTCTGAGGCTATTTCCATTTCCCATATCATTTTTGTTGATGATCTTTTCTTGTTTTCTAAGGCGAGTGACAGGGATGCCCATTGTGTTAAGTTCATTCTGGATACTTTTCATAGTGTCTCTGGTCTGAGGCTTAATAATGATAAAAGCCAGATTTTCTTAAGTGGTCGAGCAACTGAAGAAAATATAGCTAACATTCTCAATATTATGATCTGTCCCCTTCCTGTTAGATATCTTGGGATGCCTCTTTTCATTGGTAGACTCACTAAAACTCTTTGTAATCCTATCATTGATAAAATTAAAGGTAGACTTGACTCTTGGAAGGGTTGTCTTCTTTCCCAAGCTGGGAGGATTGAACTAGTGTTGTCTACCCTGTCCTCCTACAGTATTTTTTGGACAGCTGCGTTTCCTTTACCTAAATCTATGATCAGCTTGATTGAGAAGGCTATGAGGGATTTTATCTGGGACGACCATGAGGACAAAAAGCATATTCATACTGTTTCTTGGAAGTTGATTTGTAGACCTAAAAAGAAGGAGGTCTTGGTGTTAGATCTATTGCAGATTGGTCTACTGGAGGTTTACTTAAAAATCTATGGGCGATTGCTGTCAAGAAGGACAATATGTGGATTAAATGGGTCCATGGAAGATATATTAAAGAGAGATCTCTTTGGTCTGTTGAGGCCAAAGCTGGTTCATCTTGGGTTTGGAAGAAGATGCTTGGGCAGAGGAGTTATCTTCTGAATCATATTTGTTTTAAGCTTGGAAATGGAAGATCCTTTCTGTTTTGGCTTGACCCGTGGGTTAACAACGGTGACAGGTTGATTGATTTGGTGGATCCACAGCTTATTTTTCGGCTGGGCAAAGGGAAAATATGTAAAGTGGCTGATTGGGTTGATAATGGTAATTGGAACCTGCCGCATTTTAGAGGTGATGCTGCTTTGTTGGATGTGTTAAACGAGCATCCTATTATCCAGAACTCTGAAGATACTATTCTTTTCAAAGGTGGTTCTTCCTTCTCCATGAAAGACGGCTGGGATATCTCAAGAACTAAATGGGATGTGGTTCCTTGGGGTTCGTGGATCTGGTCGGATGGTATCTCAAGAAGGTGGTCTGTGTTTCTATGGAAGTTGTTCTTGGGGAAGCTCATTACTACAGATTTTCTGAAGAGGATTGGTTTTCAATTTACTTCCAGATGCTATCTCTGTGAGAAGAGTGAAGAAAACATCTGCCACATGTTTTTTGATTGTGAATATGCTCGCTGCTTATGGAACTTATATACTATAAAGATGGGTACTGTCATTAAAAATCAAGACGATTTACTGAACTCGAAGGGAGAATCGAAGTTTCTTGCGGTCTGCATTACTTACATGCTGTGGTTGGAAAGGAATAGAAGGTTTTTTGAGGAGAGTCGTATGGAAGCTGATGCTCTATGGAATGTATGCTGCAAAGATAGTAGTCTCCTACATCAATATGTATAGATAGGATCTCTTTTCTTGCTGTACAGTTTTGGTTTTATGTCTTTTCCTTTTGGTGGTTGTGCCTTACAACTGCCCTTTCCCCCTTCTTCTTGGTGGTTATATACTGTAACTACCCACAATTTTAATTAGTAAAGAGGCACCCCACCCTTATTGCACCCAAAAAAAAAAAGAAGCACTAGGAAGGTAGTTGTGAATGAAATCCCAATCCCAACCATTACCATACATGCCCATGGATGCGACATTGAGATCAGCAAGGTCTGGCGGCGGCAAAACATTAGGGTCCAAGTCTTTGATAGTTAGGCCATGGAGCCAATTTCTTTTTCATTGTGGTCTTTCTTTTTCTTCTAATTTCTTTATTTTAATTTCTTTTCTTACTAGAAACCAAAAGGAACTAAAAACTAATTGATAGCGGTCATCCATACCGCTTTCCATAGGGTTCTTCATAATTCTCACATATGCACACAATTATCCTTTATTTTTTTCCCTTTTTACATATTATAGGATATTCTTTTATCCCTTTATCCCTTTTATAATTATTGGTTTTATAAAAATAGTATAAACCATGAAATCATGCATCTAATGGAAATTTTGCAAAAGAATCCTATCTTTGAAAAAAATCATACAATTTTCCATTAAATTCCCTTTTATTTGCAAAATTGCATTGCAATCAATACAAACAAAATTTAAGTTATAACATCCTTCCCCCTTGTAGGAATGTTGCCCTAAAAATATTGACCAATCAAGCAAACAAATCAGGGTAAGCCTTTCCCATGTCCGTCTTCAGCTCCCACGTGGTTTCATCCTCTCCATGGTGATTCCAAAGAACCTTTATCATTCTCTACCTTTTTACTCCTGAGCTCTTTCACATTGGTATCCAGTACCCTCATAGGTGACTCAGGGTATGTCAACCTCCTTTGGAGTTTAATAGATTCACAACTCAATACATGGCTTGGGTCCTTCACGTAGAACTTTAGATTGGATACATGGAGCACATTATGCATCATATTATACTAAGAGGGTTAGAATATATGATAGTAAGCTTCACCAATCCGTTCCAAAATCTCAAAAGGACCCATGTATAGGGGACTCAACTTTCCTCAATTCTTAGTTATATCTCAGAGGGGTCGGATTTTCAGAAAAACATGCTCACCCAAAGTAAAGTGCAAGTCAATCTGCTTCACATCGACATACAAATTTTATCGATCATGGGATCTCTTCATCCTTTTCTTGATCAAAGTGACTTTATCAGCATACAATTGTGGTTCCTCTAACCTCAACAAGGTCCTCACACTAACATCATCACAGTGAAGTGGTGACCGAAACATCCTCCCATAGAGAGCTTCATACGGAGGCATCCTAATATTGGCATAGTAGCTCTTATTGTAAGCAAACTCATATATGGGCATGTGCTACTACCATGATCCATCCCAATCAAGCAAACATGCTCTCAATAGATCCTCTAATGTATGGATTATTCTTTCTAACTATCCATCAATCTAGGTGATAAGTTGTGCTACCTTTCTTTGTCTTTGGGAAACCTACCACAAAGTCCATGGTGATCCATTCCCATTTCTACTCAGGAAACTCAATTGACTGTAGTAGTCCACCAGTAGTTGGTGTTCAACCTTCACTGTTTAGAACATGAGACAATTGGACACATATGTTGCAATGTCTCTCTTCATTCTAGGCCTCCAAAAGTATCGTTACAAGTCTTTAAAGATCTTGCTAGTTCTAGGGTGTACCTTGTACTTAGAACCATGAGTTTCTTGCAAGATATGATTCTTGAAGGGTGAATATTCAGAATCCCAAATATGACTCCTTTTAGTGGATTCCACCATATACTCCTACTAAGAGATGTGTCTAAGGTTTCTCTTATTAACCTTTCATCTTGTCAAGCTCTAGGTTGGTTAACTGGGCAGTTGCAACTCAATCAACATATCTGGTCTTGTCTGGATGTTACCTACACGGATCTAGTCATCTAACGGTTGCGGAGTCCATCTGGAAAACTCTTCCAGTTCTTTCCACTGGTTAGGCAAGACGGCTACATACCTGAGCTATTTCCGACTAAGAGAATCTGCTACTACATTAGCTTTCCCAGGGTGATAAGTGATGTATATCATCGCCTTTAATATACTCCAACCATCATATCTTTCTTAGGTTTAAGTTCTTCTGAGTCAAGAGGTTCTTCAATCTCTTGCATCCATTATTTTGGTCACTAGATTCAATGTTAATCAACACTTGATAATTATTTCCTCACCTAAAATCTCACTTTGTCGATTGCCTTTGTTCGTCTACGTTTCCAAACCATTCATTCAACATCCTCACATGGGGTGTGGTAATATCTCAAATTATCAATAGTCATAAAAAGATTTCAACTCATGTATTTATTCCTCATATCACTCATATTCCTAGTATGTCATGTGTCTGTCTCATCTCTCACACTCATAACAAGATGAAATAAGTGTTTTGTTGTAGTCCAAATACAAAGATTAGTCGATACAAAAGTAGATATGGTGCATTTCACATCACCATTTTATTTCCAAATATAGGTTGAATCATTCTCCTCATACTACCATTCAATGCACACTTGTAGGAAAAACATCCCACAAACCTTAGAGTCTTATCATAACTCCTATTTACGATCCTTAGTCATTTCCTCAAAGTCTCTAGGGTGCCAGTCATTTTGGGGTGATCTTACCCTTATGCATCTAGGGAGTTCCTCTCACATTTATCCTTTAGGCCACATGAACTCATGAAGTTGGCCAACCTCCTAATCTATGGGCCTCAGGCATAGCCGTTACCTCCCAACCCTATGGTCTTGTGCATTCAGGGAACAATCAACTCCTACTCTTGTGGGTCTCATCCCTACTTGACCTTAGGATTGACTTAGGATTCTATTGTAACCTTATTTTTATTTAATTATGCATTTTTTTGATATTTCTCTAATAATATCCAAACACAATATATCCTTCCATATTTAATTCAACTCTCAGGGTGCTCATAGTTTTCCTTATGTCCCTTCATGGGAATCATGGTGACCTAACCATCTGGGCCTGGCCTCATTCTACCAGTCACTTCCATAGTGACTTTTCTTCATGTCCCTTAGAGATGATCATAGTTGGGTCTAAAGAATCATACTCATTCTATGTGTGTTTGTGCTTCATGCACTTAATCCCTCAAGTTTTTCTATTTGACCTTGAATGTTACTGTAATTCTCATTAATTCATGAGCTCACTCTCTTAGGAAGGTACTTCCCCCAGGAGAGGATATAGCTAATACTTAGAAGTATCAAAGATTATACAAAACCATACTTGAATCCAAGGTAGGCACACATTCTATTATACATTTTATTCTTGAGAGATACTACACTAAATGGAAAACATCATTCAAGATTGAAAAAATGTTTCATTACAAGATCTGATGCTTCACATTTCTCATTCTCAGGACAAAATTATTTTTTTGTGTTGTACATTCTCTAGCACAAGGTGTACCACTACTTTTCTAGGATGATTATCTTCTTGAGGTTGGTCTACATCAACTTAAGCTCCCTTATCATCAGCGGCACCAAATTAGACCATGTTGGCATTCCTTATCAAGTGGGACTGCCATGTGTGGCATTGTAGTTGTTGTCTGAGCTATTACTAGACTTGGTCCTCGAGGATCTGAGAGAGGACAGTCAGCCCAGATATGTCCTTCCTACTGACATAGGTAGTACACCCTCTTCTTGAATAGACACTTGCTCTGGTGTGTCTTTCCACAAAAGCGGCACCTTGGGTGGGGGGGGCGATGCTTGGTATAGAGGTTTCCCCTTCTTTTATTCCTACCCTGGCCGTGTTGATGGGCTTGGGCTTTCCTATTAGTATTCCTTGGCCTATCACTGCCTTTAGCAAAAACAAGATATCCTTTGGGTAGATGTTGTGCATGCGCAACTGTCTTTTGCATTCTCCAGGCAAAGTGAGCCAAGAAGATAATTTGAAGGTCCTTCCAAGCCATCAGTTCCACTCTCACATCTCAGTTGGTGATGTAGTCTTCCAACCATAACTTTTTGATTCCCTCGAGTAGGTGAGTTACAAAGAGAAGCTTCATATTAGGTGGTACTCCCAAAATATAAAAAGCCATTTTCCACCGCATGAAGCCAGGCATCCACCTAGGAGCTTTCTTTGGCCTAGAATTTTTCCATGCTCAACTTGAAAAAGTCAAGGATGGTGACTTCATGATGAGGGTGGACTGCTAGGGGTTCTCCCTCCTCTTTTCTGAAAACAACTTAGGGTGTAATGATATTGACCATCTCTGTGAGTTCTTTCTATTTTCCTAGCCAAAGATCATTCAAGGTAGGAATTGGCCTTTCCATGGGTTTATAACTAGTACAATGATCATCGTTGTCCTTGGGCTCATTTTCCCACATAGGGTTTGAACTATCTCCTGGGTTCTGGGTGTTAGAGGGGGTGACTTTGAGTTTGAGGCCTTCCTTAGTGGTGGCCTCTTCTGGCCTCTTTCATTTCTTAATAGTCTCATCTTCCTTCGATTCTCTTGGAGACCTACTCTCATGGTAGGAGGGCCTCCCCCTGGTGGTCAAAGATGATGATGACCCTATTATGGGCCATGCTATTCCATATAAGCATGTAATTAAACTCATCTCTAAATTTTATATCATTAAAACATATGTCCATGACATCTTTCTAACATGATTTTTATTGTTTGGTGGAGAATTTCCTAATCATGAACACTCTTAACCCCTAAAACTTGGGAGGATGTGGAGAGAGAGGAAACCATAAGCACTTAAAGTTTCTCTAGTGAAAGGGGGTAAAGATGGGGTGAAAGTAGATAAGAAAACCTATAGGTACATTATTTTGAGTTAAATCCTCATATTTTGACCAGGAAGTCACACATATTTTGGGAGTCCTCATAAATTAACTAGAAGGGTGGAGGAAAATTTTACCATCCCCCAGATTGTTATCCTTTTCTAGACACATCCATCCTTGGAAAATTCTCTAACAAGTCCCTTTGGGTTCTAAAGAATTTGAAAATTTTAGTAATTATTAGATATTATATAGAAAAGTAGGCTTTGATACCAAATATAACGACCCCACCCCTCGACAACCCCCAATTAAGGAAGGCCAAGAAGGTAGAGTCATTATCCCAAATAGGATCATATTGTTTTGCAAATAATAAAAAATAATTAATAAATTCTACCACCACTAAGCTTAAAGCAGGATAAGAAAAAATCTTTTCACATATCTTTCAAAAAATAGGATTTCAAAACTTTATCCAAGGATAAAACTAGCTAACTATAAACCCTCAAACATTATTTAGCCTTATTCCTTTTTTAATGTAACCTTTTATTGAAACCCACTCTCCATTAAGATGGTAGACGTAACTACATGTTACCCTAAAACACTGATAAACAAAACATCGGTCAGTATAATGAATTATACCAGTATGTGGAGGAAACCAAAACATTGTATATGATTGTAACAACATAACCACACAATTATTTGTTATAGAAACAAAATTTGCATTTTCTTGATAACATGTCAACCACTTTTAATCAACCTTTGGTATACCCTTCCAGGGGCTTGTCATTGTAGTGGACAGAATGGCCACCTTCTCAATCTGGAGCCTAGGTGCCAAGTTGGTCTTCCCAATCTAGGTACTTACCTAGATGACCTTCCCAATATGGAGCCTAGTATGATCTCATGGGACCTTCCCAATCTGGGGCCTGGTCAGACCTCGTATGACCTACCCAGTCTAGTGCCTGGTCTGACCTTCCCAATCTGGGGCCTGGTCTTTGGTGTAACGCCCGGGCCCACTGCTCGAGGCTCTAGTAGAGTTTCAGGAATGACTACTGGCCCCACAGACTACCACTAGCCTTAATTGTGCATCTTAATCTCACTCACACGCAAGCCAGGATCAACTTCCCGACTGGTCACCCATCCTAGTACTACTCCAAGCTGAGCACACTTAACTATGGAGTTCTTTAGAGCTGGGCTCCCGGAAAAGGAGGTGCACCTTGGTGATATGGGTTGTCCAATCATTCCTTTTAAGATCATGTTATCCGAGGCCTCAAATCTTGAGATGTTACAATCTACCTAGTCTGGTGCCTGGTCTGACCTTCCCAATTTGGGGCCTGGTCTTTGGTGTAATGCCCGAGCCCACTGCCTAAGGCTCAAGTAGAGTTTCAGGAATGACGACTGGCCCCACAGACTACCACTAGCCTTAATTGTGCGTCTTAATCTCACTCACACGCAAGCCAGGATCAACTTCCCGACTGGTCACCCATCTTAGTACTACTCCAAGCTGAGCACGCTTAACTATGGAGTTCTTTAGAGATGGGCTCCCAGAAAAGGAGGTGTACCTTGGTGATATGGGTTGTCCAATCATTCCTTTTAAGATCATGTTATCTGAGGCCTCAAATCTTGGGATGTTACAATCTCCCCCACTTAGACTCTTGACGTCCTCGTCAAGGCTCAACTATATGGCCTCATAATCTAACCTCATTTCAGTGTAGACCCACAATGGCCCATGGACACCTAGCTCCCGATCACAGAATACCAGCGTAAGGGTGGCTACGTCAACCATGGACAACCCTTTCCTACATGCTTGGACAGTAT
The DNA here is from genome assembly GCA_963693085.1 of Alisma plantago-aquatica. Classification (NCBI taxonomy): domain Eukaryota; kingdom Viridiplantae; phylum Streptophyta; class Magnoliopsida; order Alismatales; family Alismataceae; genus Alisma; species Alisma plantago-aquatica. The sequence continues at coordinate 244,288,384 of OY856411.1, forward strand.
GGCTCAAGACTGGCATGCCATGCCCATGTGGGCCCCACCTACTAGAGGGGAATTGGCTCTGATATCATTTGTAATGACCGGGCCCACTGCTCGAGGCTCTAGTAGAGTTTCAGGAATGACGACTGGCCCCACAGACCACCACTAGCCTTAACTGCGCATCTTAATCTCACTCACATGCAAGCCAGGATCAACTTCCCGACTGGTCACCCATCCTAGTACTACTCCAAGCTGAGCATGCTTAACTATGGAGTTCTTTAGAGATGGGCTCCCTGAAAAGGAGGTGCACCTTGGTGATATGGGTAGTCCAATCATTCCTTTTAAGATCATGTTATCTGAGGCCTCAAATCCTGTGATGTTACATTTGGTCTTAGCCATGACTTTTCATTTCCTTCCATTCAAACATCCCGAGTTGGTATGTCAGATTCAACCAAGTTATAAGCATACTTTGTTATAGTCATAGTCACTTTATAGATTGTTGAAAATAAAATTCATCCAAGGATTTAATTTCAAGCAATCGGTAAAACCGTGAAAATCACCAGGAAACTAGATAGATTATTCATAGGCGTAACAACATACCTTGATCAAGAGTCTAGATGTCCAAGTAAGCAATCTACCAATCAACCAAGCAAATTCACCCTAAAAGTTAATGCAACACACTCATGTATTACTATTTTATGCACAACATCCTTAAGACTGAGTTGGTCCTCAATTTATGATTTCTAGGTCAAAATTAGGATTTTATTAGAGATTTGGCTTCCCAAACCCTAGTTTTCACTTTCCATGCTTTATTAGGTTACAAACCCTAATTCTTCGTTAAATACACCTTTTACTCCAAGGAAACCCTAGTTTATCCAATTATGGGTTGCTAAACTCAGATAGCCTTCAAGTTGTTCTTTTTATTCTTAAAAGATCAATCCTTTATCAATAATAATAATTGGACATATTATAATCATCAAATCTCACAAATTAGGGTTTCAATTCATCTAATATATTAAAGATTCCACCTATAAGTACTTTTCATACTAGAAACATATTTTGATCATGATCATATTTTTATTGAACTCTACGGAATTTTCTAATCAAAAAACATATATTACTTGTTCCCATTGGATAATCCTACAATAAGTTATGATTTTTATAATTATATCATTTTATACCAATCATGGGTCACCACCTAGGCATAAGGCAACAATGCCCATCTTGCCCACATGGTTGAGCCAAACCAATGGGATTTAGCCAACATAGTTTTCTTGCTCACGTGGCGAGGACCCCGAGACCGAGTTATGACTGGGGGAAAAGACAAAAAATCCTTACCTATTCTGAAGTAGGGTCGAGGGCAAAAGCATCAATTGTCTGAGACCCTTCTTCAACCTCAGCTCTTCTTCACACGCGAGTAGCTAGTCATCCAAGAGGTTGATTCTATGATCCTATCCTCCTGGCCACAAGGTCAATGTATAATACCTTCGTCGGCCTCCTATAAACCTTTTGGTGCCTCCAATTCCTTGAACGATGCTCAGAGTTGTCAAGACGACAGAGTGGTACTCTAGTGAGGGAACCTAATCAAACTAGGGTGAACATCAAGTTCCTTTGGGCAATTGGATGTACGGACAAATTTGCTTGGTCTCAAGGATACACATGACAGGATATGTGGGTTTCAGAAGGGCTACACCCGTGTATTTAATCTTGGCCATGGTGATAGGTTAGAGGGAGAGTGGGAGAAACTCCTATAAGCCATAAAACATAGTGGAACCTAGGGTAGGTGTGTTCGTTTCTTGCTCCCGAAGACAAAGGTATAATTTCCCGATCTGCTCGAGCACTGGTCTATGAGGAAATCATCCTTACATCCACCTATCTATGTTCCTTGTTTGATTACCTGACCGATGGTAGAGGATAGCCATGCATCATTGGATTTCATATCCAATGGTCCACATCATGTGTGCCTCTTAAAAGGCTAAAGAAATGAAATTTCAATTCCATTCAAAATCGTGACATTTAATGATATTCCTCTAACTTTAGGGATCTTTATGAAATTCATATCTCTCAAACTATGCATCATTTTAATCCCAAATTTAAGGGAACGTCTTTAATTGCTTAAATTACTTGTGTGCAATGTTTCCAACTAAAAATGGAAAATAAAAGAGTATTTCCTTCTTATGAAATAAAGTCATACACTCAAAAGGCATATATAATGCAATTAAAATACATTTTTCTCTTTCTTTTTATTCTATTTTCTTTATTTTGATTTCTTTTCCTAGTTGAAACCAAAACAAATTGAAAACTAATTGATAGTGGTCATCCATACCACTTTCTAGAGGGTTATTCATAATTCTCACATATGCACACAATTATCCTTTATTGCTTTTCCTTTTTACTTATTATAGGATATTCTTTTATCCCTTTTTCCATTTTATCATTATTGGATTTATCAAAATAGTAGAAACCACAAAGTCATGCATCTAAGAAATTTTTGCAAAACATTTTCCAGAGAGATATGATAGTTACACTCAAAAAAAGCATACAAATTTCTATTCAATTCCCTTTTATTTGTAAAATTACATTTCAATCAATACAAACAAAATTGAGGTTATATCAGTAGTAATGTTGGTTCCACCTTCACGGGGTGCATTATTATCATATTGGCTATCAAGTTAGGCTTAATTGGAGATTCTTAGAGCGTCTAAGCCCAGAAGCATACAGATGCTTATCGCAATTGTTTGTGCATATCGGTTATCAAGAATCGCAAACGATGTAATTGGCAAAAGTTGCCTACCTTGGTAATTAACTATATTTTGCAGCATTGGTCGGGCCATAGTTGAATTATCTTATATCTTGCTCATTAGAAAATTAATTCACTGCAATTCTCTAAATTGATACTTGAGGGTTATAAATTTAATCAAAATAATGAGAATAATAATTAATTAAAGACCTAATTACTATCGCCCAAACTTTAGTCAAATCAAATTAAATAAAAAATGAGTTTTTGACAAAATTACAAATTCTTTTATAGAATCAAATGGTAACAAACAACAATCACTTTTTTGTGCAATTGATCTTTGAGAAGGACAAGCTAAATGGGAACATTCTCATGTGGTTAATGACATTGAGAATCATTCTCACACGGGAGCGCAAGCTCTATGTCCTGGAGATGCCAGAACCAAATGAACCCCTTCCGACTGCACCAAGGACTGACAGGGATGTTTACAAGAAGAATACTGAAGATGTCATGGATTCAAGTGTCTGATGCTATTCTTCATGAACTATGAGTTATAAAGGCAGAATGAGAACATGGATGTGATTCAGATGGTCACAAATCTAAAGAACATGTTTCACGACCAGACAAGACAAGAGAGATACAATGTCCCTAAGTCACTATTCAAATGTAAAATGGCAGAAGGAGATCTAGTAAGTCCTTGTGTGCTTAAGATAATTGGGTATGTGGAGAACCTAGATAGACTAGGATTCCCCTTGGATCAAGAGTTGGCCACTAACGTGATTTTGCAATTTCTTCCAGTGTCATATAGTTAGTTTGTCATGAACTACAATGAACAAATTTGATCAATCATTGACAGAGTTGTTGGACATGTTGAGAACAGTTGAGGGACAAATGAAGAAAGACAAGCCCAAGTCTGTGATGGTGATCAACAAGACAAAGGGTAAGTCTAAAGGAAAAGGCAAAGCTAAGAAGAGTTTTAAAGCTGGTCAAAAGCCCAAGTCTTCAGATCTCAAAGAAAATGGAGAAGTGAAGAAAAGAGGCAAAATATCACCATTGTCACCATCATGAACATTGGAAAAGAAATTGCCCAATTTGGTTAGAGGAACTAAATAAGAAGAAGGAAGGTACTGAGTCATGCACTTCAAGTATAAACACTATAAGATAAATTTGATTATTTTTTCTTGGTATGTGATACCAAATAGAAATCTTACATACTTGTTGTGCAAGATCTGACAAGAAGTAAAATCCCTCATGGAGGACAAAGATGGACAAGGCAGAGCAAGAGTTGCGGAAGCTTTAGTAGCCCAATGGGCATGTAATAGAGTTAATAAAACTACTATTTCATTATGCTAAGAAAATAGAAACATTTACTTTAAGCATCTTGTATTGCAAGATTGATGAATCAAGAAAGTAAGATATTAATGTTTCTATTTCCAAACGGTATGACATTGCATGGAAATGTCCAAATATCTAATGATCTTTACTCTGAAAGAATCTTGGATAAATTTTCAATGTTAATACCAAAGGATTATAATTGATACCTCAAGACTATCAATAGTCACCTTGTATGTATATATAAGAAATGCATATCTAGAATGCATATTGATGTTAATCTAGACTCCCTTGATTGTTGAACCTAAGGAAATAGGCAATTCTTTCTTATACATAATGTGACATAATATCCATCAGACCTCATACATATGACACATGAAGATCTTATAGAATGAATGCTATAGATGAATCATATACTTCATTTCATTTACTAGTAAGATGATGATATGAACTCGGTAAAATGGAAACATAAAGTCTCTTAAAGTGTTCAAGGAGATTATAAATGAAGCATAACCTAGAGGAAATTATTGATAAACTTTGATGAGATCAAATGTTAATGAAGGAAGGAACTATGATAATGTATCACAAGTCAAATCCAATTGAACATAATTATGTGTCAGAATGAAGGAATTATACCATGATGAGTAATGATATAATTATAAAATAATTTGGTCTTATTATTCCCTTATAAATATATAATCACTAAATAATGTACCATCTGAATGGTTTATAAGACATCATATATGATATGATTTGGGAATGTCCCAATATGTCTTAAGGATTGAAACTTACATTGAGAAAGTAGTTTCTTGAAAAGGCTTATCCACAAAACCATAATTGTTGAATGTTACAATTAATCCCAATCCAATAAAAAAATGTTTCGTGATAGGATAGACGATTTCCTAAAGAAACAGTGGGAGTAAAAGTATAACTCAAAATGTTTGAGATAAAAAAAGGGTACAATGAGAAATAAGAGAATCACAAATTGTTGTGGAAATCTCAAGTTCTTCATGTGACACTAAACAAAATAGTTCTAGTATAATACATGTGAAATTGGAGGATTGTGAATCCAACGACTCAGACAGGTTGGTCATAATAGGATGAGCCAACTAATCAACTAGAATATATTTAGAGCCAAATTTGAGAAGTGGCTTAAGGCCATTATAGAATTCATGTAAGCTAGAAACCTATGACCTTGATAGTACAACTTAAAAGGGTAAGACCCACAATGTGAAGTTGGGGTCTTAATACAGAAGACCTACATAGATAACATCAAAGGAAAAAATGGTTTAAAAAGTTTTTCAAATCATTTCAAGTTGTTGAACTTGATAGAAATTCCTTTACCAATTGGCAAGCTTGTTGTTGTAGTTAAAATAAACTAAGAGACTTGGCATATGAAGATAAAAATCATATTCCTTAAGGGAATACATCAGAGGATGTTTACGGGAAAACACCTAAAAGGCTTTATAACTTTAAGAATGCAAATAAAGTCTATATGCTACAAAGTTCAATCTTGGATTGAAACAAGCATCTCAGAGAAAGGATCTTTTAACTTGACAAGATAGTCAAAGAGTTTGACTGGAATGAAGATGAAATATGTGATTACAATATATTTAGTGGGAGAATTCCACATATGATCTGGAATAACATCTCAATATTGTGAATATTGAGAACTGACATGAAAAACACCATCAACAATGAAGGATTAAATGAAACCTTATGAGATAAAGATCAAGACCTATAGGATAGTTCTTGAATGTTCACAATGAAAGTTTGAGCACATACAATAGCAATGTTGTATTATCCAACTCACAAAAACATGATTAACTAATGTGAAAGCGTTCACTAAGCAGCGGATTACTGAAAATCACTAAAAATTAAAACCTTTTTACCAAGAGGTCCATCAAAGGAAAACTTTCTCACATAGAACCAAAGTAACACATTTACATTCTGGTTTAAAGGTACATGTCATGTATCATCTCTTTCTGAAGATTACAAGAATCAACTTCTCCGATAAACAAAACACAGGCAGTATAGAATCTCGAGGCACTAAGCCAAAATCTCGAAAGCACTAACTACTACTCTGAGGACCTGAGAGTACAGAGACGCCACATAGGACTCTATGTATATCTACATAAGGCATATCAGCTAGTGTCTCCACCTGAGACTTCATTGTTGTCCCTGTTGCTGCTGCTGTTGTCCTTCACCTATTGAAGGATTCCTGCCTCCTCGTCTGTGTCCACCTAAAAATGTGGTTCCCACGGGGGTGAGACAATTCTAAATTGCCCCAGTGAGAGTTATAACTCTCCGCCAGAAACATTATTATTGAAGCTTAAGAAGATAAATCTGAATAGAGGAATCATAATTGTGCGACATTAGTTAATTCATTGTCTAACAGATTAGAACATTATTCTTATCTAAAGCATTGTAGATATAACTTGATAAGGCATCATGTTACTTATCCATTTAAGGAATATGAAGAACATGTGTACATTTATTCACTATAGAATTATAACTTCATCACATACTCTCTTCTGGATTAGAACACATAGCTAAAGCCCAGCATTGTCTTTGTGGAGTCATGGCTTGTAGCCATACTCTTTTCACAAAGTATTGGAATCTTAATTCCTCAACTCATCAAGTACAATTCCATTTCTTAACAAGTTCATCATCATGATTATAGAATATGGGTATTTGAACTCTTAACTCATCATAGAGTACTTGTTACCACTTATTAGTTAACTTAATACCTTCAAGTCATCTGACCAAGGACATTATGATTCTTTCTACACAAAGCATTACACATAGTTCACAAAGCTCATATCACCTCTTATTTCCCTTAATAGGCAATAAGGCATATTATGGCTTATAAAGCCCATAAACAGTTTCAATATACAGAGCATCATAGTCCACACCTGGCTATGCTCATCATCTCAATATTCCAGCATGATTAATACTCATGATAACAATCATATATCAGTACCATGCAATACAAGGGTTTTTCTTTTTAGATTTATAACTCATAAATATGTATTTGAACTTCACATAGGATTACTCTGTGTTAAGACTTCACATAGCATCATCCTGTATTAGGGTTTCACATAGCATTACCCTATTTTAGGGTTTCACATAGCATTACCCTGTATTAGGGTTTCACATAAATAACCATATAAGTTCTCAAGATCATTTTATTAATGATCAAGTCCTATTCCATTACTTCACCCATCTAGGAATCAATATGGATAACATAATTATTCAATCATTATTATTTATTCTCATCATTCATCATTAAATGAAGTATCAATCACAAAGTATGAGTTTCTCTCTCATCTTTACTAAAATATGATTGTATCATGGTTTATTGGTTTGGATTAACCTTTTCATAGGGCATGTTAGCCTACACTTGTTAAAGTACATTACATCTCCATGTAACAATTGACATGACACATCTCATGTGTCACTCATCCAATTATATTGGACTTATAACACATCAGGGTATACCAGTATTGGGGTATTGGATGTGATATCTACCATATCTTGATGTATCACTTCCCTCAACACCTTCATCTTACTTAAGTTCATCCACTTATTTTGTATTAGGGTATTTCCCATCCTAATACTTTATGTACCAGTTCATCTCATTCATCATGTAATGTATTGTCATGAGTCACTTATTTAGAATATACAACCATTGCCAATGAAATGGACTCATCCTTGAGTCAAGAACTATTAATGTAAGAATATCCATTATCAACCGCTCTAGGTGTTATATGTGTCAATATATTAATCACCATTCCATTATTAGGAATAGGATTCTCCATATTTATAATTTTAGGATTCACATAGCATTTTCCAAATATTATATGGATTTCACATAGTATTGCTCTTCAATAGAGTTTCACATAATCATCCTTCTATATCAGGGTTTCACCTAGTATTATGTGAAATTAAGATTTCACCACACATCACCCAGTGTTAAGGCTTCACATAGTATTAGTGGCACTACCCTATATTAGGGTGTCATATACCTTTACCTCATTTTAGGGATTAAGGTTTACCATTAACATCCAAGTAGGGTTTCACCTACCTCATTACCCAAATTAGGGTTTCTTGCATTATTACACTAAGTTTGGGTTACATCATCACCCTAGATTATGGTTTCACTCATCTTTGCCCCAAATTAGGGTTTCACATGGCCTTGCCCTAAACTAGGGTCAAGGTACATCAATCTTTTCAATTAGGATTTCATGATCTCATCATTATGGATCAAACCCTTATTACATATTTATTCATAATGAGATAATTAGAGCTTATTATGTAACCAATCATCTCTCCCATTCTCTCTCCCTCTCATCCTCTCTAGGATGTTAAATACAACAAGATTGATTTAGGTCAACTCTTCAATTTAGTACACATAGTTAGGGTTAACCTTCATAATCATCATTGATCCACATCATTAATAACTAAGTAGATATTTGACCTTTGATCATATTAGGTGTCCAAATGGTTTAACCAATTTTAACCTCAAAAGGTCTTGGTCACTTAGACCTCAAACAGTCTTGGTCACATAGACCTCAAACGGTCTTGACCAAGTAGGTTTAAACAGTTTGAAAACCGTTTAGCAAAGTAGGTGCTTGAAACTATTTGGACCAAAGAACTTGAAAACGAATGACTTGAGTCTCCAAATGGTTTGAGACCATTTGTAATCAAACGTTCTTAAGACCGTTTGGTCCAAACCCTCTCAAAACCGAATGGACCAAAAAGGGTCTTCAACACTTAATCGATTCAAGGTTCCAATCCATGAACCAACTATTAATTGGTCCACTAATTTATTCTTCAATTGAACCACTAAATCACCCTTCAATTGGACCTTAAATTAGGGTTTTGAACCCAATTCAACTAGGGTTGATAATCAAGAAACCATCACTTAGTGTTTTGAAACTGAGGAACCATCAATGGTTGACATTGTGAAACCTATTCAAATGAAATTAGTGAACCATCATCATTACATGATATGACCTGACCTCAAACGGTCTTGAATGACCCCTAAACGGTCTTGAGGTCATTTGGATGATCTCCAAATGGTCTTGAGATCGTTTGCCCAAACCATCATTGAAATCTATGGAAATCAATTTAGGGTTTGCATCATTGAATCAATCATCACTTGAGCTATTGATTGAAATTCAATTTGATATCTTTGGATCTTCAAGTACTCAACCATACTCAACCCTAGACCTCCAAACGGTCTTTGTTGACCTCCAAATGGTCTTGATACCGTTTGGGTGATTCCCAAATGGTTTTGAAACTGTTTGGGTCAATCAACCAAAAACATCAACTTAATCAATTGCAAAATCAGCACTTAGCCGATTAGGGTTTCTATTTGAAAGTTTGTCCATAAGTTGAATTAATCAATTGGAGCCATTGGATCATCATACAACACATACTATGTTTCAGACCTCAAATGTTCAACCCATCCAAATGGTAAACTCCTCTAAATGGTTTGGGGTTCAAGTCTCCAAACGGTTTGGAAACTGTTTGGTCTCCAAATGGTTTGATGAAACCGTTTGGACCATTTTGTTGAAAACATTTGCAAGAGATATTTGGGGAGGTGTGTGCTTATTATGATGTCATCATAATAAAGCTCTAAACCCACGAAGTTTTTTGTGATTTTCATGGTGATTACATCAATCCACCAAATACAATTATGAGGATGAAGAAAACATCAACAATTGATAAGGAATTGAATGCAATAACAATATTAAAGGTTCAAGTTATAAAACCCGCCTCCAATTGAGCTCCAAAGCTTCAAGCTCACGTCAAAAATGGTGGATGCAACTCCTTTCACTATTCCAATCCTCTTCCTCAAGCTTTGAGTGAAAATGAATGGTTAGAATTGAAGAGGGGATCAAGATAAGAAGAATGCATGAATTGATTTTCGATTTTCACCATGGATTCAAGGTGAAAGGAGGTCAAGAAGCTAACAAACAGGTTGGGAGTCATCCTCTTGATCCTCCAAAGCTCCTTTGGTCGTTTTACAATCAAGGGAAAGAAGTAGAAACGGAAAAGCTTTTGTTTTGGCTTGTAAAGGGTCTTTTTTTATAAGAAATTCAAGGAGAGAGAAAATGCCTTATAAAAATTCATTTAATCCCAAAAACAGTGCCTCCTCTTCCCCCTGAACTCCTTGGATCCGAGGATATCTTGTTTGCTTCTTATTCCTCTCAATTATCCATGATTTAAAGAAAAGCAAATTAAGCACCTCAAATCATATTATACTAATATCCATAAGTGAGTGGATATTTCTTTTCCTTATAATAAGGTGAGTGAGTTATCCACTTCCCTTGGATATTTTCGTGGCCTAGAAAAGGAAAAAAGGTGTTCACACTTGAGCAAATTCAACCATCTCGTTTTTGTTTGAATTCCCTTCAATTATTTTATTTATTTTTGCATTAAATGGAAGTAAAGTTCCAATTATGCTTAAATCTTGATTATTTTAATATCAAGATTCTCTCTCCTGCAAAAAGATTCTAATGAGGCGCCCCTCTCATTTTCTTTGCTTGAAATGATGTAAAGAAACATTAGGGACCTTATTGAAGTGGTAATTTTCATATTGAACCCTGGGTTTTGGGTAAATTGCACATTACACCAAAACTAGGTTTTAATGCTCAAACATTTCTTTATCAGCTCTTTCTTGGTACTCAGGCTACCACAAGCCATACCTCTGCATCATATTCATTCTCATGATTCTTCAACACATGAGAAACATATTATCATGTTACATTTGCAATTTAACCCCTCAACTTGGGTAATTTGCATTTTAGTCCAAAATAAGCAAAACAATGTTTCAACATTATTCAAAAAGGACTAAAATTGAAATATAAGTTCCTCTTGAGCCTTAATTACTTTCCAAAAGATAAGATTAATCATATAATTATCTTTCTTAATCAAAACACCTATGGTTAAAGCATAACCCAGGTCAGGGATGTTACAAGTTATAAACCCCTAACAAGGATTTCGTCCTTGAAATCCCAAGAAAAAGGAGGGACAGATTTATTCATTTATCATACTCTCAAATCTCCACATAACATCTTAATGTCATGGAGATACCATATATCTTTAATCCACACAAAGTTCCTTTCATTAGTTCAACCTTGTCAATGTTTATGTTTATGCAGAGCATAAACCCCTAACATATTATGTCCATATTATTTGAATGGAAGAAGCATAAAAGAGCATATTCTTATCATCACCCAAGAGTGTTTATCACAAGAGAAAAACATATATATATCTGACAGAGGTAATTCACTCAGCAATCCTTTGTTTGTTTGGGAAATTTCACTTAGCACTTTAATTGGGAAAGTTCACAAAGAAAGTTCACTGAGCAATTTATTTGGGAAAATTCACTGAGAAAGTTTACTGAGTAATTTATTTGGGAAAGTTCACTGAGTAATTTATTTGGGAAAATTCACTGAGTAATTTATTTGGGAAACTTCACTGAGAAAGTTCACTGAGCAATTTATTTGGGAAAATTCACTGAGCAATGTATTTGGGAAAATTCACTAAGAAAGTTGATTGAGTAATTTATTTGGGAAAATTCACTGAGAAAGTTCACTGAGCAATTTATTTGGGAAAAGTCACTTAGCTCTTGCTATTCAATTTCATTATACTCTCTAGATTGTTTCAAAATGACTACTTGATCAGAGTAATTAGAAAGATAACACTCTAAGAGTTCCATACTTGCCTTATCTCCAATAATCATATACCTGGACAGGGTATACAAGTATTGCGATTAGGTAGTATGCACTTCATTTACTACCATATTCCTCACTCTTTGTATCATTTTACACACATAATTTTTTCATTCCTTGATTTTTCTTCAAGCATCCCTTCTATATCTCATCTTGTATCACAAAGATAAGAGATATTATAAAGCATTTTAAGAAATACTGAGTAAAATGTAGATTCTCATCTTCCTTGTGTCCTTATAGGACTAGTCAAAGGAAGTTCAAAAACAATTACTTTCATATATTTAACACACAGAATCATGAAATGAAGTGTCAGAATGAATATATTTCATTTGACTATTACCCCTCATGGTTATTTGCTACTTTAGGTTGACTCAACACATAGTGTCTAGTTATTTCATGTTGCTTCTTTTGCCTTTACTTAGTGGCTACTGCCCTGGTGCACTAGGTATTTATTGCACTGGTGACACCAAAAACTTTGGCTTTTTAGAATAACTAGGCAAATGTCTCTAAAATTATAGAGATCTTACCTTAAATCTCAGCTTATTGCCCCTCTTTGGGCATTACCATCATAGATGTACTATTTGTCTAAACTTTTGGCAGAGTCTACTTTCTTGCCATATGTTAATCTTTTCCACATTTCCACTATTCCAACATGACCATGTCACTCAGGAACCATTTCAAAGCCCAAAGTTTCAGCATTGAGGACGGGTAACCTAGGTTGTAATACTAGTATCCAGTCTTCTATATGCTTCATTGTTGTCTTAACTTGCCCTTCAAGAGCATAACATAGGATTCTCTATCCTGATTAGGTCAAGATGGGAATTCTCAGGCACTTGTTCTCCTCTTGCCTGGTCCCATGCACCCTCTCCTGGTGAAACAACATTGCCCTTAGCAATGTGCTCCTCAGGTTCTCCAGTCATTTTTAAACTTCACCCTTTCTTCTGCATAAGCAGAAGTCACTATAGGGTATACTAGAGGACACCAACACAGACTCAACACCTTAGTCGTATGTCTTTGTAGACTCAGTGAACCTAGAGCTCTGATACCACTAAATTGTAGCATCCAACTCACAAAAACATGATTAACAAATGGGGAAGCATTCACTAAGCAGCGGATTACCGAAAATCACTAAAAATTAAAACCTTTTTACCAAGAGGTCCATCAAAGGAAAACTTTCTCACATAGAACTAAAGTAACACATTTACATTCTGGTTTAAAGGTACATGTCATGTATCATCTCTTTCTGAAGATTACAAGCATCAACTGCTCCGATAAACTAAACACAGGCAGTATTGAATCTCGAGGCACTGAGACAAAATATCGAAAGCACTAACTACAACTCTGAGGACCTGAGAGTACAGAGACAACACATAGGACTCTATGTATATCTACACAAGGCATATCAGCCAGTGTTTCCACCTGAGACTTCACTTCTGTCCCTGTTGTTGTTGTTGTTGTCCTTCACCTACTGAAAGATTCCTGCCTCCTCGTCCGCGTCCACCTAAAAATGTGGTTCCCACAGGGGTGAGACAATTGTAAATTGCCCCAGCAAGAGTTATAACTCTCCACCAGAAACATTATTAGTACAGCTTAAGAAGATAAATCTGAATAGAGGAATCATAATTGTGTGACAGTAGTTAATTCATTGTCTAACAGATTAGAACATTATCCTTATCTAAAGCATTACAGTTGTAACTTAATAAGGCATCATGTTACTTATCCATTTAAGGAATATGAAGAACATGTGTACATTTATTCACTATAGAATTATAACTACATCACATACTCTCTTCATTCTTAGAACACATAGCTAAAGCCCAACATTGTCTTTGTGGATTCATGGATTGTAGCCATACTCTTTTCACAAAGTATTGGAATCTTAATTCCTCAACTCATCAAGTACAATTCAATTTCTTAACAAGTTCATCATCATGATTATAGAATATGGGTATTTGAACTCTTAACTCATCATAGAGTACTTGTTACCACTTATTAGTTAACTTAATACCTTTAAGTCATCTGACCAAGGACATTATGATTCATGCTATACAAAGCATTTCACATAGTTCACAAAGCTCATATCAACTCTTATTTCCCTTAATAGGCAATAAGGCATATTATGGCTTATAAAGCCCATAAACAGTTTCAATATATAGAGCATCATAGTCTATACCTGGCTATGCTCATCATCTCAATATTCCTACATGATTAATACTCATGATAAAAATCATATATCAGTACCATGCAATACAAGGGTTTTTCTTATTAGATTTAGAACTCATCAATATGTATTTGAACTTCACATAGGATTACTCTGTGTTAAGACTTCACATAGCATCATCCTGTATTAGGGTTTCACATAGCATTACCCTATTTTAGGGTTTCACATAGCATTACCCTATATTAGGATTTCACATAAATAACCATATAAGTTCTCAAGATCATTTTATTAATGATCAAGTCCTATTCCATTGCTTCACCCAGCTAGGAATCAATATGGATAACATAAGTATTCAATCATACTTATTTATTCTCATCATTCATCATTAAATGAAGTATCAATCACAAAGTATGAGTTTCTCTCTCATCTTTACCAGAATATGATTTTATCATAGTTTATTGGTTTGGATTAACCTTTTCATAGGGCATGTTAGCCTACACTTGTTAAATTACATTACATCTCAATGTAACAATTGACATGACACATCTCATGTGTCACTCATCCAATTATATTGGACTTATAACACATCAGGGTATACCAGTATTGGGGTATTGGATGTGATATCTACCATATCTTGATGTATCACTTCCCTCAACACCTTCATCTTACTTGAGTTCATCCAGTTAGCTTGTATTAGGGTATTTCCCATCCTAATACTTTATGTACCAGTTCATCTCATTCATCATGTAATGTATTGGTCATGAGTCACTTATTTAGAATATACAACCATTGCCAATGAAATGGACTCATCCTTGAGTCAAGAACTATTAATGTAAGAATATCCATTATCAACCTCTCTAGGTGTTGCATTTGTCAATATATTAATCACCATTCCATTATTAGGAATAGGATTCTCCATATTTATAATTTGAGGATTCACATAGCATTTTCCATATATTATATGGATTTCACATAGTATTTCTCTTCAATAGAGTTTCACATAATCATCCTTCTATATCAGGGTTTCACCTAGTATTATGTAAATCAAGATTTCACCACACATCACCCAGTGTTAAGGCTTCACATAGTATTAGTGGAACTACCCTATATTAGGGTTTCATATACCTTTACATCATTTTAGGGATTAAGGTTTACCATTAACATCCAAGTAGGGTTTCACCTACCTCATTACCCAAATTAGGGTTTCTTGCATTATTACACTAAGTTAGGGTTACATCATCACCCTAGATTATGGTTTCACTCAGCTTTGCCCCAAATTAGGGTTTCACATGGCCTTGCCCTAAATTACGGTCAAGGTACATCAATCTTTTCAATTAGGATTTCATGATCTCATCATTATGGATCAAACCCTGATTACGTATTTATTTGTAATGAGAGAATTAGAGCTTATTATGTAAGCAATCATCTCTCCCATTCTCTCTCCCTCTCATCCTCTCTAGGATGTTAAATACTCAAAGATTGATTTAGTTCAACTCTTCAATTAAGTACACATAGTTAGGGTTAACCTTCATAATCATCATTTATCCACATCATTAATAACCAAGTAGCTATTTGACCTTTGATCATATTAGGTGTCCAAATGGCTTAACCAATTTGAACCTCAAAAGGTCTTGGTCTCTTAGACCTCAAATGGTCTTGGTCACTTAGACCTCAAACAGTCTTGACCAATTAGGTTCAAACAGTTTGAAAACCATTTACAAAGTAGGTGCTTGAAATCGTTTAGACCAAACAACTTGAAACTGAATGACTTGAGTCTCCAAACGGTTTGAGACTGTTTGGACTCAAATGTTCTTGAGACTGTTTGGTCCCAAATGGTCTCAAGACTGTTTGGTCCCAAACGGTCTTGAGACCATTTGGACTAAAACAGTATTAAGACCGTTTGGTCCAAAGCCTCTCAAAACCGAATGGACCAAAAAGGGTCTTCAACACTTAATCGATTCAAGGTTCCAATCCATGAACCAACTATCAATTGGTCCACTAATTTATTCTTCAATTGAACCACTGAATCACCCTTCTATTGGACCTTCAATTAGGGCTTTGAACCCAATTGAACTAGGGTTGATAATCAAGAAACCATCACTTAGGATTTTGAAACTGAGGAACCATCAATGGTTGACATTGTGAAACCAATTCAATTGAAATTAGTGAATCATCATCATTACATGATATGACCTGACCTCAAACGGTCTTGAATGACCCCCAAACGGTCTTGAGGTCATTTGGATGAGCTCCAAACAGTCTTGAGACCATTTTCCCAAACTATCATTTAAATCTATGGAAATCAATTTAGGGTTTGTATCATTGAATCAATCATCACTTGAGTTATTGATTGTAATTCAATTTGATATCTTTGGGTCTTCAAATACTCAACCATACTCAACCCTGGACCTCAAAACGGTCTTGGTTGACCTCCAAACGGTCTTGAGACAGTTTGGGTGATTCCCAAATGGTTTTGAAACCGTTTGGGCCAATCAACCCAAAACATCAACTTAATCAATTGCAAAATCAGCACTTAGTCGATTAGGGTTTCTATTTGAAAGTTTGTCCATAAGATGAATTAATAAATTGGAGCCATTGGATCATAATCCAAAATATAATAGTCAAACGATAAACCCATCCAAATGGTCAACTCCTCTAAACGGTTTGGGGTTCAAGTCTCCAAACGGTTTGGAAATCGTTTCGTCTCCAAATGGTTTGATGAAACCGTTTGGACCATTTTGTTGAAACTGTTTGCAAGAGATATTTGGGGAGGTGTGTGCTTATGATTATGTCATCATCATCAAGATCTAAACCCATGAAGGTTTCTGTGATTTTCATGGTGATTACATCAATAAACCAAATACAATTCTGAGGATGAAGAAAACATCAATAATTGATAAGGAATTGAATGCAATAACAATATTAAAGGTTCAAGTTATAAAACCCACCTCCAATTGAGCTCCAAAGCTTCAAGCTCACATCAAAAATGGTGTATAAAACTCCTTTCACTATTCCAAAGCTCATCCTCAAGCTTTGAGTGAAAAGGAATGGTTAGAATTGAAGAGGGGATCAAGATAAGAAGAATTCATGCATTGATTTTCGATTTTCACCATGGATTCAAGGTGAAAGGAAGTCAAGAAGCTTACCAACAGGTTGGGAGTCGTCCTCCTGATCCTCCAAAGCTCCTTTGGTCGTTTTCCACACAAGGGAAAGAAGTGGAAATGGAAAAGCCTTTGTTTTGGCTTGTAAAGGGTCTTTTTTATAAGAAATTCAAGGAGAGAGAAAATGCCTTATAAAAATTCATTTAATCCCAAAAATAGTGCCGCCTCTTCCCCCTCAACTCCTTGTACCCGAGGATATCTTGTTTTCCTCTTATATTTCTCAATTATCCATGATTTAAAGAAAAGCAAATTAAGCACCTCAAATCATATTATACTAATATCCATAAGTGAGTGGATATTTCTTTTCCTTATAATAAGGTGAGTGAGTTATCCACTTCCCTTGGATATTTTCGTGGCCTAGCAAAGGCACAAAGGTGTTCACACTTGAGAAAATTCCACCATCTCGTTTTTGGTTGAAGGCCCTTCAATTATTTTATTTATTTTTGCATTAAATGGAAGTAAAGTTCCAATTATGCTTAAATCTTTATTATTTTAATATCAAGATTCTCTCTCCTCCAAAAATATTCTAATGAGGCGCCCCTCTCATTTTCTTTGCTCTAAATGATGTCAAGAAACATTAGGGACCTTATTGAAGTGGTAATTTGCATATTAAACCCTGGGTTTTGGGTAAATTGCACATTACACCAAAACTAGGTTTTAATGCACAAACATTGCTTTATCAGCTCTTTCTTGGTACTTAGGCTACCACAAGCCATACCTATGCATCATATTGATTCTCATGATGCTTCAACACATGAGGAACATCTTATCATGTAACATTTGCAATTTAACCCCTCAACTTGGGTAATTTGCATTTTATTCCAAAACAAATAAAATAATGTTTCAACATTATTCAAAAAGGACTAAATTTGAAATATAAGTTCCTCTTGAGCCTTAATTACTTTCCAAAAAATAATATTAAGCATATAATTATCTTTCTTAATCAAAACACCTAGGGTTAAAGCATAACCCAGGTCAGGGATGTTACAAATGGGTTGAAGGATTTCAACACAGAAAGGATTCAGTGAGAGAGAATCTAGATTAGGCTCTCATGAACCATATGTTTCAATTCATGTAAAGAATGGAAATGACATGATTAAGATAGCATAGGATGTAGCAATGGATTTATCATGAATGATATAAATGTACTCATCACGTTCAATCTTGCGTGTATTGGACATGACAAGATAAAATTAATTTTGATAAGGGTTACTGGAATGTCATTATAGACAGCCATTAGTACTTGAGAATTACCTAAGGATAGATTACTAGTAATTTAAGATAGCAAAACAAGAGTTGGATGTGAATGGTTAATTGATGCAAGATTCCATAATGACAAAGGTGATCACAAATTAAAATATTTTTTATTTATAAGGAGAAATGTTGTTAGTTGGAAGGGTTCTGAACTAATATCCATTAATTCTATTATACAATAGATGTCAGGTATACTTGTGTTGCGAACACATAGTGATACTATATGGATATATACTTTCATATGATGAACTTATAGATGTTCCAACCATTGATGACTCAGTAGTAATACTATGACAACAATGGAGCTACTAGTTAAGCAAGTAATATTAGATACCATATTATGGTGCCTTTATCTTAGAGCAAAGAGATAAAGAAACATGCAATATACTGACTAATAGCAAAATGTTCCTAACCTGCTGGATTAGTACTTGCACAACGTAAACATGGTGGACATGTTTAAATCACTAAGAATGAGATTCGTGGGTGATTGGCTCTAAGTGGAAGTGGGATTTTGTTGGTAAGGTATGCCCATAGAGTCAATCATGTGATGATTGATATGGCATATACAATAAAGGATTTGATTAATAATAAAAAAGGAAATCTTCCAATTCATTCTATTTCATTCAGTTATGAGATAATGAAGAAACATTGTGAATGTCTAAAGAATGACAATACTCAATGATGTATGTCTTCATGTACGTGACTTGGAGAATGAGATCATAAATGCTTAAATTATGTACATTCTTATTATGTCCCTAGTTAGTAGTTACTGTGGAAGGTAGATAAACACCAGTAATACATAATATTAGAGTGTGGATGGGTTAATGACCGAATCTCATTAGTTCTGATATGTCAATATCAAACCAAACAGACAAATTCATGTTAGGGAACAGTGTATCGGACAAACCCACCTTGAGAGTGACACATGGAAACCATCATATGGTAGTCATAGTCATTTCCAATGGTGATGGTGGTGATCATGGTTTGTAGACCTGAAATCATTGCACTCATCACATGTCATTGGGTACGGTTTGACATCATCAAACACAGTCCTGAAACATGAGTTGTTATAACAGTGATGATTGGGTGACTTTAACACATGGATAGATTGCGAGTGAGAGATATGGGATTTTTCCATCCTACTAGAGTGTGATATCCTGGCACTTGATAAGAAAGACTGAGAAAAACATGTGCATGCACGTGTGAATTAATATATGATATTGAGGTCACATTATCTCAGACAGACTGCTCTTGGTTCAAGAAACATGAGATGAACATTGAGTGGATGATGAGTCCATGCCCCGAGTTCACTCTGGATATCAGAAATAAAGAAATTATACAATCATGAAACACCTTATACGTATTATAGGTTGAAGTTGTTCTCTAATTTTACATTCACTTGGGTTGCATTGATGTGCGACTAGGCACCACTCTTTGCTTGTGAAATCATAAGATAATTATAGACATTCACTGCCAATGTGATATTGGACCTATAGGGTCACACACAAAGGAACTCATCTAGAAGAGGAGTTTGATCTTGAATGATGATTGGATTGATTACTAAAGTATTTAGATACTCAATTCACACAACAGACTAGCTGATTACACCCCCATTCCATGGTCTCACAGAGTGAGACAGTCGTTTGGGTTGTCATGTTGATAAGAAATTTAATTGGCTATTTTCTACCCAAACTAAGGTGTGAATAGACTAGTTCATTTTGATGAACTGATCGGTTCATCTCGGATCACCAGATGACCGTCTTGGTCAGTGGGACAACCATATCGCTTGTGTGAGATTGCTCAATTAGGCCGGAGGAAGGTTCTAGATACTTTCCCAAATTCGTTTCAATTAAACAATTCTTATGGTGCAAGGAATTAATGTTTAGCATTTATGGGAAACAAATTGCCAAATTCATATGTGATTCAAAAACTACAAAACAACCATCTTGTAGTGTGAAATGACCGTATCGCATTTATAGACAATCATTTGGGTCACCAGATGACTGCCTCGTGGTTCGCAGGTTGCTATAATATAAGATCTTTTGGTCCTTCCACTCCCGCATAGATCATGGATACACTAGGAACATGGCCCTAACCCCGCCTACAAACAGAGGGGTATTGATGGCTTTCCAAAGCACAACAATAACACAGACAATTTAGAATTTGTTTCTCTAACAATTTTTTTCTCTATGCTTGTGGTAACCAAGAGAGTCCAAGCAAGTCCTACCCGACTAGTGAAGGATAGCTACGGGAGAGAATAATTGAGGATCATTGTTGTAGAATAGCACATTGGTGATTAGTATGCCAACGAGATGGACAACTCCTTCATGTATGTTCTAATTGAACGACAAGAGTTCTAGTTGGTCTGTGTGGACTACTCTAGAGGCATGACTCCTTTATCTGCATCTAAAAGAGAAAAGTCAACATGTAGTTCATGGCAAGAACTGAAAAACACTAGAGGGGGGGTGAATAGAGTTTTAAAACAATTTTATAAATTATTTCTCTCAAACAACCACAATTGAAAATGGAAGAAGGAGACATGTGTTTAGAGTGGTTCCAACTTTAGCAAATACTAAAGTTGTCAGTCCACTACCCGGTTGCTTACCCAACCGGGATTTTGAAAGTATTAATTTTATTACCTTCACAAGGATTTACACAAAATACAATACTTTCTTTACACCCCTCGAACAGCCTTCACTTGAAGTAGATGCACCAACTTGAGGTAGCCTTCTTGAAGTAACTCCAAGCTCCCCCTTGAAGTAGCCTTCCTCTCTACAAGTAACCACCCGTTGCACCAGCCTTCTTGAAGTAGCTCAAGGTCCCCTTCTTCACCAAGAAGATCTTCAACCTCTCCAATCCGCAGCCTCCAACCTAGGAGTAGCAAGGAGAGTACAAACAACAATAGAGAACAAGAAAGAAAATAGAAATTACAACTTATCCTTTTGTAGCACAAGGCTTGATTTGCCTAGATCAAGCGTGTAGATCTCCTAACCAAAGTGTATGGAAATGTAATTGCATTGGATAGGAGATGCTAGCCTATAGGACACAAATTTTGAGCTAAGAGAAGAAGTAGCCAATTGTCACTATGCTCAATTTGCTCACAAAAAGGTTGCTCAAAGTATGCTCAAAGATTTCTCAAGTGTAATAAGTGAGTTTAGGTGTCCTAAGGCATGTCCTATTTATAGGAATGTCCTACAAGTGCTTAAGGACGTTCTAGACACCTTCTAGGGGTTTCTAAGTGCTTAACTAGCTGTTAGGTACAAGTTTGTTGCTTTAGCAATGACTAATTAATTAATTCTGCAGTTGCTGTCAGAGTCCATCTCGATCGAGAAATGGTCGACCGAGATACCTACTCGGTCGAACTTTTGTCGACCGACAGGCTCTCTGAATCAAGTGTTTTGCAACGTTTATCTCCAACTGCCAACTACCTTGTCAGATGTGTCTAACGGCTACTTGGGTCTTTCTCGGTTGAGAAGATTGTCGACCGAAAGTGTCTCAGTCGAGGAGTTAGTCGACCGAGATTGACCCTGTTTCAATTTTTCAATTAAAGCACTAAGTGTGTGTATGAGTGTGCATATGTGACACTTATTTGAAGGGGATGACCTATCTAAATGTGATGTTTAGCTAGGGAGAATCTAACGCTTGATTTACATGAAATCTAAGTACTTGTACATTATATATTTGTACAAGTTTTTACAAAGCAATTACATTTCATGAAAATATAAATATGTAAGCATATGGATTTCCCTAATTGCTTTGTCATCCACCTTATTCCTGCAACACTCAAGTAGCACGTTAGATTAACAAGAATGGAATGTTTGTCATTATCAAAACAAAGGGATTTACAGATGTCCATTTAGCCAACAATCTCCCCCTTTTTGAAGATGACAAACATTTCCTAAATATAAAATAAGAAAGTATAAAAACATGTGAGTTTCATACCTGAAGATTACCTTTGTAAATTTCTTCTCTTGTTTATAAAATGTGTGC
Source organism: Alisma plantago-aquatica (assembly GCA_963693085.1). Lineage (NCBI taxonomy): Eukaryota > Viridiplantae > Streptophyta > Magnoliopsida > Alismatales > Alismataceae > Alisma > Alisma plantago-aquatica. The sequence goes on from OY856411.1 coordinate 244,310,740, forward strand.
TTATTATTCCCTATGAATTATGGACCATGAAATCCAATCCTTTAGGGAATATAGCAACTTTCAATGTAAAGCCAAGAGTTTTTGAAACTCATTGATTGAGTTTTGCACAGATACTAAGATTTATATTTATTTCTCCCCCTTTGTCATTTCAAAAAGATATCCGTTTAAGAATAAATATTGTATAAAAAGTATTGCTCCCCCTTAAATACATATCCGTTTTAAATAGATGGTCAATTTAGCCACAATTTTTAAATTTCAGGTTTTGCAAAAATGTCATCCCTTTTTATTTATGACATATTTATTACTCCCCTTACTTTGTATGCTCTACTAGAGTAGTCTTATAAGCCATATTCGAATGATGCCATAGAGGAATATCCAATATAATCAGTAAAGATAACCATTTCATGTAAAGATAACCATTTCATTGCAAAGATCACCATTTTATTACAATCATGCAAAGATAATCATTTCCTTACAATCATGCAAAGATAATCATTTCATTACAATCATGCAAAGATAATCATTTCATTACAACTAATACAACGGTCACTCCAAATCTCACTGGAAAGACTTGAGTATTACATCAATATCAGGGTCTTTTCCAAGAAATGGCTCAGCTCCATAATATTGGACTAAAGTTTGCCACTCCAAAGCACCTGTCTTGGTTAAAGCATATGCTTCCAAGAAGGTAGGAACCCGATCAAAACGGAAATGAGCAGCAATGTCTTGTAATTGTATTGAGGAGAACTGAGTATGTGTGAGATCTGTAGATGGTGGAGGTGGAGGTTGGTAGTAGTTGTAAGATGGATTATATGGGTTGAGCATGCCAGGATTTAAAGAATAAGGATATTCATCTGGTTGATTTGGAGAGAGGGTTTGCATCCTTTGATTTAGGTAGGTCATGGCATGGTGGTTATAGTCTAATTGTCTGCTTAGATGATATTGTGACCCAGCAACATAGGTTAGGGTGTTTTGGATGGGATCATAGGATGGGTTGGTAGGAGGAGGTGGTGGTGGTATATCTTGAGTAGATGTCTCACCTTCTGTCCTAGCCCTCTTGTGACCAAAATCAATTCCCATTTTCTCTACTGTGTTTTTACTTATTTTTTGTGGTCTTCTTTCCCATGTGTATCCCATATCTTCAATTTGTGTTTTAAGAAAATGTTGAGTGATTTGGCATACAAAATCAGCATATGGGGGATTGCCAGAAAACTCAAGCATGTTCTTAAGGATTATGCGGATAAAATTTGTGGGAATACGTTTGATAATGGCATAAATTAAACACATGTGAAAAATAGGAACTTCAGACTTGTTTGCTCTAGGATGTATGTTGGTGGAAACAATAAGATTGACAATCCTAGCTGCTGGTTTGAGATTAATGGCATAGTAGGTACCCCGATCTTCGTGAAAAGTAGTATTAGATTGAAAAATGGTTCGTTTAATGTCACTAAGACTGACAGTATTATCACCTTGGGAAAATATATTGAGTGGATTGCCAGTTGTAAGGTCAATAGTGTCTTGATATTCATCTAAGTCGATGTTGAGTATGTGAAGAATATCCTCTTCAGTAAATCGAAAGCTATGCCCATTGACCATAGAGTAGAAGAAGTTGTTTTCATTTTCGGAATGGGAGATTAGGTTTGCATAGAACTCATTTACCACTTTGGAAGAATAGGAAGGGAAAGAAGGGTTAAGAAATTCTTTCAAATTTTGCACCTCAAAAAGATCTTCTAGGTCGACGATGCTGAGGAAGTCCATGCCGTCAACCGGCCGTCGTGGAAGAGGAGTTTTGGAGGAGAGCCGGAGATAGCGATCACCAGCATCTGCGTCGACGAAGGGGATGTCGTTGATGATCGTCAATGGTGGAGTAGCCTCCCTTCCTTTCTTGCTAGCAACTTTCTTCTTTCCACGTGTAGATGATGAGGCCATTTCTTTGCTTTAAGGTGGAGAAGAAGCAAGAAAGTCTTTGGGATGAAGAAGCTAAAGAATTGCACAAGAATGTACTAGAGAGAAGCTATGGAAGTAAGAATATGAGAGTGTGTAACAATGACCCATTTTTGGTCCCTTTTATAGCAAATCAGTGACCAGATCGGTCGACAATTCGTCGACCGATCGACCGCAACGGTCATATCCCAGACGCGCCACTTGGCCCCACCCCAACGATCAACTGCAACGGTCATAAAACGGTCGGATTGTAACAGTTATATCCCAACGGTCAATTCTCGGTCGAACAATTGTCGACCGACACTGGCTCGGTCGAACAATTGTCGACCGAAAGTGTGTCCGATGTTATTTCTGTCTGAGGTCTGTCGGTCGAAAGAGATAGGCTGACCGATATGTTTTCGGTCGAAGAATTTGTCGACCGACAGATTTAATGGGTATGAATTTTTTTAGGCTAATTTTTAATGCAAATGATAGGCTAAATTTGTAGAGCATATATACTTTCTAAGGGAGTAATATTGTGATCAATATTTGGACAATTTTGTGATCATAAATTAATTGTTCTTTTAATCACAATTTTTTATATAGAAAATGATATTCAAATAAGTATTGTGTCAAACTTATTTTAGGTTGACTTTGACTACGACCATAGCGCCCCTTGGTCAAATTTTATTTCAACAAAGAGGCAAATTTGCAGATTTCCAAATTGAATACTCGTATATAATATCTGCATGTAATTTGATTAGATATCAATTTGAAGTATTTTAAACAACACTCAATATGAAAACATTTTGTCCTTGATTTTTCTTAGAATATAAGCTTTGCTGTTGTTACATGAATATCAAATTTCACTTCTTCTTGTATCCACATAAGATTCTTAAGTAATATCTCGGTTCTTAAAAGATACCAATTGAGAAATATTTATCTTATGTGTTGCAAGCATTAAAACAACATATAACCAGCAAATCATTTTGTTTGCCTATGTATCATCAAGGAGGCAATAATCATTATTCATGCATCAACGTTTATATTATAGAAGGTTGAATAATGAAATGTTGAAAATATATCGATGATGTAAAAAAAAACATGAAATTTAACATATGGTTTCTATGTGAATAAATCAAAGAATACTTGGAACGGACCATATAGGTAGTAATTTTGACTTAAATATGATTCATAATTTTAAGTTTTAAATCATTTAGAGAATGAACCAAATTAATCTCATATACGTTCTCAAAGATAATTTCCAGAATGTATACTTTGTTTTGCATGTACAAATAGTTATTAATAACAAGTAGATAGCAATTTGACCAATCAAAAATAGCAGATTTATTTCAGACTGGAAATCAGTGACCTGCTCGGTCGACAATTTCTTGACCGACTGTTCTCTCGGTCGACAGTTTCTCGACCGACAAGATTTCTGAAATGTTTTCTGAACTGTTAATTGCTTCCAAGTAAAACACAATTATGCAAGTTAGATGTTTAGATACTTGAATTAATTTGATATCCCATTATGTTGAGTTGAGATAGACATAGAAATATACAACTTAGGTCCTTGGTCATATCTCAACTTAATTCCGTTCATTTAGTTTGGAGGTTTTGGAACCCAAACTAATTCAACATCTTTTTTCTTATAAGGACATGAAAAAGAATAGTGACAAAGACGCAAACAATAATGACAACATATAGAATCAACCTCATATCTCTTTCTATGATTTTGGTCTAGGTTGTTCTTGGGTATATTTGTATTTGTGCCTTTAGGTACATACATAGATTGATGTGCTTGTGTCTTTTTCCAACTAGGTTTATGATAAGATTTTCCTTTAGGCTTGTAACCTAGTCCTCTCCTTCCAACTTGATGGTATGGATCATTTAAGATTTGATCAAGAATGCCATTATTATTTAGACTACTAACTTTTTGTTGTAACTTAGCAATCTCATCCATTCTCTTCTTGATATCTAGCTTTGCTTGATCTAGATTAGATGATAATGAATTTCTTTCTTTCACGATAGTATCATAATCTAGATGTGAGCACAAAATAGGTTGTTTTTGAAGATCATTCACTTGAGTCTGCAAATTAATCTTTTCTAGAGAAAGGAGATTACAATTTGCTTGTACAGATTTTAGCTTAATATCATGATCTTCAATAACCTTTTTGAGATCTTCATTTTCAGATGTAAGAGCAAGAAGCTTAGCATGTAACTCATCATTTGCTTTATTAGATTTCTTTAATTTCTTCTTGCACTCAATATATTTATTGTGTGTCTCTTCAAGAGAAGCAACTAGCTCTTCTTTAGATAAATCAAAAAGGCTTACCTCTTCTTCTTCTTCTTCACTTATTGTAGCAATAAGACATTCTTTATGTGTATCTTCCTTCTTTGACCTCCACGGGCAACCAAGTGTTGCATGGCTTGTTCCTAAGCACCAACTGCAACTTGTTGAAGGTTGCCCCATACTTCTCCTTTGTTTGCAGTTGTAGACACCACCACCCTTCATACTTCAAGACTCGATTAGAGCTCCTTGAAGCCTTGCTCTGATACCAATTGAAAAACACTAGAGGGGGGTGAATAGAGTTTTAAAACAATTTTATAAATTATTTCACTCAAACAACCACAATTGAAAATGGAAGAAGGAGACAGGTGTTTAGAGTGGTTCCAACTTTAGCAAATACTAAAGTTGTCAGTCCACTACCCGATTGCTTACCCAACCGGGATTTTGAAAGTATTAATTTTATTACCTTCTCAAGGATTTACACAAAATACAATACTTTCTTTACACCCCTTGAACAGCCTTCACTTGAAGTAGATGCACCAACTTGAGGTAGCCTTCTTGAAGTAACTCCAAGCTCCCCCTTGAAGTAGCCTTCCTCTCTAGAAGTAACCTCCCGTTGCACCAGCCTTCTTGAAGTAGCTCAAGGTCCCCTTCTTCACCAAGAAGATCTTCAACCTCTCCAATCCGCAGCCTCCAACCTAGGAGTAGCAAGGAGAGTACAAACAACAATAGAGAACAAGAAAGAAAATAGAAATTACAACTTATCCTTTTGTAGCACAAGGCTTGATTTGCCTAGATCAAGCGTGTAGATCTCCTAACCAAAGTGTATGGAAATGTAATTGCATTGGATAGGATATGCTAGCCTATAGGACACGAATTTTGAGCTAAGAGAAGAAGTAGCCAATTGTCACTATGCTCAATTTGCTCACAAACAGGTTGCTCAAAGTATGCTCAAAGATTTCTCAAGTGTAACAAGTGAGTTTAGGTGTCCTAAGGCATGTCCTATTTATAGGAATGTCCTACAAGTGCTTAAGGACGTTCTAGACACCTTCTAGGGGTTTCTAAGTGCTTAACTAGCCGTTAGGTACAAGTTTGTTGCTTTAGCAACGGCTAATTAATTAATTCTGCAGTTGCTGTCAGAGTCCATCTCGGTCGAGAAATGGTCGACCGAGATACCTACTCGGTCAAACTTTTATCGACCGACAGGCTCTCTGAATCAAGTGTTTTGCAACATTTATCTCCAACTACCAACTACCTTGTCAGATGTGTCTAACGGCTACTTGGGTCTTTCTCGGTCGAGAAGATTGTCGACCGAAAGTGTCTCGGTCGAGGAGTTAGTCGACCGAGATTGATCCTGTTTCAATTTTTCAATTAAAGCACTAAGTGTGTGTATGAGTGTGCATATGTGACACTTATTTGAAGGGGATGACCTATCTAAATGTGATGTTTAGCTAGGGAGAATCTAACGCTTGATTTACATGAAATCTAAGTACTTGTACATTATATATTTATACAAGTTTTTACAAAGTGATTACATTTCATGAAAATATAAATATGTAAGCATATGGATTTCCCAAATTGCTTTTTCATCCACCTTATTCCTGCAACACTCAAGTAGCACGTTAGATTAACAAGAATGAAATGTTTGTCATTATAAAAACAAAGGGATTTATAGATGTCCATTTAGCCAACAAGACCATGGTAGTCATTGCAGAAGCTATCCTATCTGTTGTCCGTGGTGAAGACCAGGAGCTGCACTACTACCATCCAAGAGAAACTAGAAGATAGTTGCAACTACAAGAAGTTATAGTCATTGGAGTTTCTCCAGGACCAGGTATAACTAGTTAATTTATCCTTCCTGTTTCATAGTAGATGACATGATCCAGTTGTTATGGGAATACGGATAGATAAAATTTTTGCTTCTGCTTCCTTTCTCTGTGCCCATATTTCCCAACACGTATGTCCTTACCATGCTAACCATAGACATATTTTATGATGGTTTACATGTCTTCATGACAGTTGACCTTGATTTCTCTATTATGAGTCCTTTGACCTTTAATGTACCAAAGTGACATAAATCTTGTAATGGTCATATAAAGTGAATGCAACATACAAATGACTTGAAACTCGAACCACACCTTCATGATGACCTATAAATTAGTAAAAGATCATTTAATGTAAATATAACCAACCTTAAACCTAACTTGGACTAAACCCTAAGATGAAGCTATTAGGGTCACTATTGAGAATTTATGCATGTATATAATTTAATGCTTAACCAGGTGTTGCTTGATATCTAGATGGTGAAGGATAGGTTATGAATCTTTGAATAAGGTATGGGCTTTAATAATTATATGACTATGGCTTTCTTTCTTGAAATGTGGTACATGTGCATGCTTATTTACTTGCTCAAATATTGCCATGAAGTATTCTCGTAAGTACTTGATGTTTGTCTCACATTGTTGTTTTATAAGTTGCAAACATAATATGAAAATTGTATTATACAATGTTGAAACAAGGTTAACTCTTGGATATGGCGTTGAGGTCCCTCACATATAAAAGGGTTAGCCAATATTGAGCACCCTTACAAACTCTTCCAATGGGAAGTAGTCAAAGGCCTTATGAATTGATGATGTTGTTAGTATGATTAAAGTGAAGTGATATATAATATGGGATGTTGTTTTGCTAAGAATGTAACTTGTTTATTCTTATTCATTACTTTTGTAAATCTTTTCAAATTATACAAAGCTTATGTATATGTATCTATAGCCTTGTACTCGACACATTGTTTGCTTGACCCGCATTGTTAAACAAATTTTATAGGTTCAAAGTTGACTAGAAATGATGGTCTGGGTGAGCTATGTCAGGTGTCCTTGTTGTAAGATCCCTAGTGTACATGAGCAGACTTGTGTAAATTGTGCTCTTGAATATGTAATTGAAAGCTTGTAATAAAAAATGTTTATTAATCAAACTTATTGATTGTTGAGATTATGATTGATTCTTTTATCTTGTTATATGTTCATGTATGCTATGTTTTATGCTTCCACATTCACACTTTGTTAATACCATGCTAGGGATGGAGCATAGGTCCTATCACCATTAACTGTGTAGTCATTTGGAGTTAGGATTTGTGTAAGAAACAAATCCATGATTGATGGTATCAGAGCATGAACAATAACTTCACCAATCACTGCTCACATGAAACACAAACTAAACATAACCTTACATCTCAAACATAAAAACTTAATGATATGTCCTTTGTGGACTAAATTGACTTAGCCTGTAGGTTAGAACCTAGATGTTGTAGAACTAGGGGTAGGCTTGTGTAATACCTAGACCCTTTATTTTATCTCCTTATGTCTTGTAGTATTGGTTGTAGGCTCAGGAGAGTGAGAAAAGGGTGATTGTATTACAACCCTAGACATATGTTTCAGGTATGTGCTTAGGGTATCTACACAAGTGTGCACCATGTTCTTTCTAGTTCTCTAGGTGTCATGGTACTAGACTTCCTAAAGAGTGTGGTAACTCATTTTGGTTTTGGTTTTGATCGAATGGATTATGGTGGTTTTCATCGCCCATTTCAATGTTGGAGAAAACCTATTTCAAGTATTATTATATGTACATATTAAAAATGTTACCACAAATAAAAAGGTAGTGAGTGTCCATGTAGCCTAGCAGAAAGAGATGTAACATCATGTCTAGGTGAGAGAGTTTAGATGATACTTATAGCCTCCAGAGTTGTTTAGAGACATGATAGAGCTTAGACTAGTGAGTAGCCTAGATAACCTAAGATGATGATGATGTTGTTGTTGTTGTTGTTGTTGTTGTTGATGATGATGATGATGATGATGATGATGATGATGATGATGATGATGATGATGATGATTATGATGATGATGATGATGATGATGATGATGATGGTGATGATGATGATGATGATGATGATGACAACGACGATGATGATGATGATGGTGTCAATATGACCCAAGTCTTTATTAGAGGGTCAAGTATGTTGGATGATATGAGAATATTTTGACCATGCAACCCTAGCTAGACCAAGAACCACATATGGTACATATGACTCGGTTGATTTGCTAAACGTAGCTAGTGGATTGGCATGTTTTCTTGTGCTAGTCTTATATATGATGAGATATGATATATGTTATATGGTTTGATTCCAACATGGACCTCAATATCTTTACAAAGGAGGACCTATAGCATGGGACATACAAAAAAGGGTGACCTCTTGTTACGAGCCAACTGACCATGGGAGAAGGTAAGAGTGCCTAAACTCCAAAATATGTGAAATGTTGAAAAATATGCATGATGAAATACATGATGACGAGTCCCCATCTAGAATATCTAAGTATATGATTTGAATCACCTAGTGTGTGGTCCCTTCAATACAATGAATCCTAGATTCCACATGATAAGACCTAACCCTAGATAAAGAGGCAATTGAATGTATGATGCTTGCTATATAGGTGAGGGAAATGTCCCAAGACCCTAAGATGATGTACATGACATGTGATCTCGGTGATGAGCCTCATACTCAGTTTAGTGGTTTGTGATCAACCTCATACTAGGTTTAGTGGTTTGATGTGAAGGAATCTAGTGGTTTCTCTCGTTTGGTATGTTGGGTAAACTTTGGTGTGGGTATATGTTGGTGATTAGCATGTTTTCCTTGACTTAGATAGGTCTTAGCTTTAGTGTCTTGATCTTGTACAGCTTCGTCTGGATACAAGTGAGATAACTATGAAACCTCAACATTGATGATAATGTTGTTCCTCAAATGATGCTTGATATATGAGAGAATCTCACTTAAGATAAAATTTTGATGTGTGTACAATAGTCTTTTTCATAAGATAGACCTAATATGAAACCACCCATACATGAAAAATGTAAGTATGAAATCATGAATTTGATATGATGATGCCTTGAATGTTAGCTTGAATGATCAAGAATACAAGACCTAATTTCATACCCAGTTATTGGAAATGATTGACTCAACATGACAATGCTTTTGGGGTCATAACTCGAATAAACATGATGAGTAGTTTGTTTAATTTCATATCCAAAATGAGAAATGATGAACATAACTGGGGATAGTTGGTAGAAATTTTGGGGGGAAACTAAAACATGTATGAAATTTAGCATAATGATGAAATGCATGTTCAATGATAATCTCATTCGAAAGTCACGATGATGAACACATTTGATTTAGAAATTGATAACATATATTTGATAACAAACCTGAGAGATGGTATTCGTACTTGAACAAAAAAAACCTAATATGATAGCGATAAGAGTTATGGAACCCTAATGCCAGGTTGGTGTCGTAATATGATGAATCACTAAGTAATATGTATACAATTCGGATGGGCATGCTTTGATGTTTTGAAACTTATGATGACAAACCAAGACTAATCACCTAGGGATCGTTGATTAAACATGATGAATATATGAACTTTAATCTTTGACTATGATCTTCGACAAATTTCAAGGACGAAATTTCTTTTACGAAGGGAAGGATATGACAACCTGACTTTTCTGTCTCATGTGTTGTACTCTTTATCTCTCTCATAAAGTGTCTGGTTACTCAATTTAATATCAAAATTGATACTGGTAGTTGGTGATGCTCTAATTTAGTCACATTCACGACCAATTTCATAATGGGTGGCATTGATAAGTTCAATGGATCGAGGTTGCATGCTTTATGAATCACCCTCTTATAACCCAAATTTAAATCTCTTATATGTTATGTTCTTGTTTCCTAATATATATTATGATGTAGAGCTTTTTATTCTGAATCTAACGTCGTAAAAATTGCCTCAATCGGATCTACGAGTCCAAAGTTATGGTCATTTGAATCACCTCACGTTTTATAACCAATTTCATTGAATTAACTTGCTTTTTGAGCTTATTGGGCCCAAAGTTGGGGCGCACAGCCTAGCTAGGGGGCGCCCCACTTACTAAGCAAGCAGTACCTTGTTTGTTTTTAGATCATCCCACGAATTCAAACCCCTTGATCGAATGACTGGAGGTCGTCTGCTACCTCTAGTCCATACGTTGTAGCTGCTACAGCGTACCCGCTCGAGCCTCCGCCAATCGGTCCATTCCATACCTATTGCGTGAAATCAAAGTCTGACTCCTTCCTATTTATTTGTTCTGGATCATTTGGTTCTGTTTTTCTCCCTCCATTTTGTGCCCTAGGCGCCGCCAGCCACCCTCTCCCCATCCATGGTTGGGACAGTTCGTTGCTGCCATAAATCCCCCCTTCGAGGGCTTATCCTTATACACCTTTCATGTTTTAAAGCCGCCAACAGTCTGAGGATCTTGCCTCAGACTCGAACGGCGCCTTTCTCTGGCTTCTCTGGCCCGGGGGAGCCATCCATCCCCATCCCCAGCGAGTTGTGCCACCGTGGTCATGACAGACCTGCATGCAGGCGCGCTGCAAGCTAGGTGAAAGCTGGGCCATGAAATCTCGCCAGCAGGGATAGACAAAGCCAATATGGGCATGCCACCACAACCAAGGGGGTGACAGGAACCGCGGTCATCTCCCACCAGGCGAGTGACATCCGCGGTGCCAAACGCCTGGGCTACCAACTAGTGCGGGGGTGACAGGAAGGACGCAGTACGGCTACTGGATCTACGATCAACGACCCGTGTCACTACATAAATCTAATGGTAATGCCCCCATATAGTTGCTGATGCAAAATTTTAAAAAATCATATCTTCGAACTTCTATGGCCAAAATACATGAACCAATATACCTAATTGATCAGCTTGATAAGCCCTACACAATGGACATGTTTACAAACCCTGAATCTCCTTGTATTCTACTAAATTTTTGCTAAATATGATATTTTTGACCATGTGGACTATACTTGATGCATGGTTGTGTTAGAGATGGGATCTTTGATGCACCACTATCTATCTAATCATCATATTTGTAACTTTTATGTAGTTTGAACTAGTTGAAGCTTCTAAACATACCAATTGCTCATGAATGCCCTTAATGTTGTTAAGTAACTTGTTTTTGGAGTTTAATGATGTACCTTACCCTATTAATGTGAATGTTGCTTCCTAATGACACAAATGCTTAATCAATTCTGAAATCAGGGACTAATGTACATCCAAAATGCAAGGACCATTTCCCTAAATCCCTTTTGACTATGTTTGCTCCATAGGGCCCTAAACACATCAATGTACCCCTATTATATGAATGTTTGGTTATGCCTTATACATTTAACGTGGTTGACTTGAATTTTACATCAAATTCCTTTCCATTCTTGAAATTAGTAAACTCATGATGCGTTGTGGCTTTAGTCCCTAATATGCGCTCTTGCTCTATGATGCCATTGGAAACCATATATTGCCTAACATGACCTATGTGGCTTGCGTTATGGTTCATGTACCTTAATGCCTATGTGAATTCTTGTCTCGTGCCCTTCCCTCTCAAATCAGGAAATCCTTTGTCTTATTCATATCTTGGATGTGGATGTCTCACCTAGTCACATGTTGAACCTTGATGTCGTATGGGGATGATTGAATGTTTGTGGATATGTTGATACCGATGTTGGACTTTGATGCCTTGACCCTAGGGGATATCCACCTATATTTGATTATGCTCCTTATGTGCTTACTTTGATGACCTAAACCATATTGTAGATTGGTTCTCATGTCTTGATGATACTTGACCTTGATTTCTCTATGATGAGTCATTTCACCTTTAGTGTACCAAAGTGACATAAAATCTTGTAATGGCCATATAAAGTGAATGCAACATCCAAATGACTTGAAACTCAAACCACACCTTCATGATGACCTGTAAATTAGAAAAGATCATCTAATGTACTAATAACCGACATTGAACCTAACTTGGCCAAAACCCTAAGATAAAGTTATTAGGATTAATGATGAGAATCTAATGCATGTATATAATCATGAGCTTAACCATGGGTTGCTTGAGATCTAGATGGTCAAGGATAGGTTATGAATCTTTGAATAAGGTACGTGCTTTAATAATTAAATTAATATGCCTTTCTTCCTTGAAATGTTATACATATGTATGTTTTTTTACTTGTTCAAATATTTCCATGTAGTATTCTAGTATGTACTCAATGGTTGTCTCGTGTTGTTGTTTTATAACTTGCAAACATAATATGAAAATCCATTATGCAATGTTGAAATTGGGTTAACTCTTGTGATGGCCTTGAGGTACCTCATGTATAAAAGGGTTAGTGAATCTGGAGCACCCTTACGGACTCTTCCAATGGGAAGTAGTCAAAGGCCTTATGAGTTGATGATGTTGTTAGTATAATTGAAGTGAAGTCATGTAAAATATGGGCTCTCATTTTGCTAAGAACTTAACTTGTTTGTTCTTGTTCATTACTTCTGCAAATATTTTTAAATTCTGCAAAGCTTATGTATATGTATCTTTTAGCCCTGTACTCGACACCTCATGTGCTTGACCTACCTTGTTTCACGTATTTTATAGGTTCAGAGATGGCCAGAAGTGATGGGCTTGGTGAGCTATGTCAAGTGTCCTTGTTGTAAGATCCCTAGTGTACATGAGCAAACTTGTGTAAATTGTACTCTTGAATATGTAATTTAAAGCTTGTAATAAACAATTTTGATTAATAATACTTGTTGAATGTGTAAATTATGATTGGTGCTTTTATCTTGTAATCTTTTCATGTATGCTAAGTTGTACTCTTCCATTGGGAAATATGGTCACAGATTATAGCAGCGGAAACAAATTTTTTATCTATCTTTATTCCCCATGACACCAAGATCTTGTCAGCTACTATGAAATTGGAAGGATGGTTTAGTGAGTTATACCTGGTCCTGGTACAAGTCTAACAAAAACAACTCACTTCAATGCAAATATCAACTGTTGCCCTTGTACGGTGGTTGTGCAACTCTGGGTCTTCACCACGACCAACGAATAGAACATCTTCTACAACGTTGTTGTGGTCTCGCCACAGACTGTAGGTTGACTTTGATCTCTGAGCAGCAGCCAAATGACTCATGCCTCTATAGTAGTCCACACTGACTAACTAGAACTCCTATCGTTCAACTAGAATAGATAGGAAGGAGTTGTCACTTCCGTTGATGTACTAGTCACCAACTTGCTCTCCCACAATAATAACTCTTAGTTTTTCTATCCCATTGATATCCCTCCCTTGTCGGGTAGGACTTGCTTGGTCTCTCTCAGTTACCACAACTAGATAGGACAACAATTGTCAGAGGAATTGATTCTCATTTGTCTACATTGTGCACTGGGAAGCCCCCACTACCCCTCTATTTATAGGGGGTTTGGGCTAAGGTTCCCAGTCTGTACGAGATTTGTACCAGAGTGGAAGGGACCAGAAGATCTGAATTTTCACAACCTGCAACACTCCAAATGGTCTCCTAGCACACCTATACGGTTTTCTGGCATATGGGATGGTCGTCTTGCACTATAAAACAATCGTCTGGTAGTTTCCCAATCATTGCACCCAAATTTGGCAATTCGATTCCCATTAATATCACATATTAATTTCTTGCACCACAAGTAATGTGTAATCAAATTAAGTTTGACCCAAGAAAGCATCTCATTCATGCGAGACACTTGTCTCACTCACCCAGACGACCGAGTCTCAATAGTTGAGGACACGGTAGGGGCACTGTGCACATTGCTAGGGCTAGCAATGAGGATGGATTACCCATTTACCCTTTATTAGTTCATCAGATTGAATCGGTTGGTTCACTCTTCAATTAAGACAGAACTTAGCCAATTTGAATTCTCATAAGCTGACAACCCAAATGGCTATCTCAACACTTGAGACGCCTGTCTGGCTGCCCAAATGGCCATCTCAGTCAGTGAAATGATCATTTGGCAATGCAGTCATTCAATCCATTAATATTTCATGTGGATTGACAACCTAAATGCTTTAGTAATCATTCCAATCATCATTCAAGATCAAACTCCTCTTCTAGATGAGTTCCTAGTGTGTGACCCTATAGGTCCCATATCACCTTGGCAGTGAATATCCATAACTAATGTATGACGTCACAAGCAGAGAACAATGCTTAGTTGCACATCAGTGCTTAGTCGCACATCAGTGCTACCCAAGAGAATGGAAAGTTGGAAAACAACTTCAACCTATAATTTATGTAAGGTGTTGTAGTGATTGTATAATTCCTTTGTCCTTGATATCCAGAATGAACTCCAGGCATGGGATTATCATCCTCTAGATGTTCAATCCACGTTCCTTGAACCAAGAGAAGACTTTATGAGATAATGCGACCTCAATATCATATATTGATTCGCATGTGCATAAGCATGCATTTCTCAGTCTCTCTTATCAAGTGGCCAGGATATCCATCCTCATTAGGAGAGACAAATCCCGTATCTACCACTCATATTCTATCCCCATGTGTCAAAGTCACCCAATCATCACCTTTATAACAACCTATGTTTCATGACTGTGTTTGATGATGTAAAAGCATACCCAATGACATGTGACGAGTGCAGTAATTTCAAGTCTAAGAATAAAAATAACCACCTTCACTATGAGAGATTATTGTGACTACCAATGATGGTTCCATGTGTCACTCTCAAGTTGGGTTTGTCTGACACACTATTCCCTAGCATGTATTTGTGCTCTTGGTTTGTTATTGTCATATCATGACTAACTAGACTTAGTCATCAACCAACTCACACTCTAGTCCTATGTGTTACTGGTGTCTATCTACCTTTCACAATAACTGTCGATCAGGGACATAATGAGAATATGTATATGTATTTTTAACATTCGTATGATCTCATTCCCCAAGGCTAATACTTAAAGACATACATCATTGAGTAATATTATTCTCTAGACATTCATAATATTTCCTTATTATCTCATAACCGAGTGAAATAGAATGAATCAGAAGCTTGCCTTCATTAGTATTAATCAATTTTTTTACAATATATGTCATGTAAATCTTCATATGGTTGCCTCTCTAGGCATACCTTACCAACAGCTTCTGCATTCACACTTTGTTAATACGATGCTAGGGACGAACATTGAGGTCCTATCGTCATTGACTGTATAGTCATTTGGAGTTAGGATTTTGGTAACAAATGGTTCCGAGACACTTACACTCATCCAAATGGGCTCAAATTTTGTATGTGGTAAAATATCATTATAATAATAAAGATCAATGGATTAGATTTTGTAAATATATAGTTTAAATAGTCAAACACCATTGGGGTGCACGGTGTAATCTGTACACTCGAGTGTAGTCTAGCCTGACTCTCTCTCTCTCTCTCTCTCTATATATATATATATATATATATATATATATATATATATATATATATATATATATATATATGTCGGGCTTATCTTTAATACATGTGCATGTAACCTGGAATTCACTATCTGTAACACTCATAAAGTAACTATCCTATCATAAAAGTAACTCTCTAGACAAAACAGTAGCTATATTGACAACAAAGTAACTATTTGACTAGAAAATTTAAATCTGGCTGAATACATGGTAAAAGTTATGGAATAAATATGTAATTGTATATTAGTTATGTCTATTACAAATGTAACTATCTATGCATGAAAAATAACAGTTTGGAAGGTAAAGTAACGTTGTACATGTGTAAAGTAAAAACCTATAGAAATGTAACAAATTCCAGTGTGGGTAGCTACTCGCACGGGCAATGAATGAATGCCCATATATATATATATATATATATATATATATATATATATATATATATATATATATATATATATATATATATGATACGAAGCCTATATTGGAAGGTATATGAAACTCCCTATACCGGTGTTGATTTAGCATGGTTAAAGCAGTAACTAATCTAATCCAACAATATCGATGCAAAATATATAGTTTGGATTAGATGCTATTAAAATTGCATGATGATCCCATTTTATTTAAGGATATAAATGAATACATTTGAGTGGTAGATGATGATTTTAGCTGATTTTTAGAGTTATCGTTCATTTAATATGGTGTAAAGCTTCAAGATGAAGGTGCTACACATACTGGATTTGAGTGAGTTTTGATACACAACTCATCTACATGGTATACTATAAATCCATACATTTGGATCATGCAAAAAGTCTTGGGAAACACAACAAATAAGGGACATGTATAGAAAATTTCCTATCCCTTAGGGATAGGTTCCCTTTTCTAATATATATATATATATATATATATATATATATATGTATGTATGTATGTATGTATGTATGTATGAATATATATATATATATATATATATATATATAGAGAGAGAGAGAGAGAGAGTTAGGCTAGAATACACTTAAGTGTATTGTGCCCCCAATACAATAGAGTTTTTAACCGTAGGATCTGCATCTGATCCCGGTTCCCTACCCCCACTCACAGACTGAGTAAATGATGTTTACTCGTGTCACAGGCCCACCACTGCTCTCTCTCTCTCTCGCTCACTCTCTCTCTCGCTCACTCTCTCTCTCTCCCTCTCTACATGATTTCCTCCTTCCTCTGCCGACCCCCTTCGCCCTTCCTCCGTCGGCCCCCTTCCCCCTTCCTCCGACCTGCTTCCTCCTTCCGTCTCTGTAGCCGCCGCTCCGCTGCAAGTGACTGCCGCAGTAGGTCGTCGCCCACTTCTCCACCAGAAAATGACAGCCGGAACCCCTCACTGCCAGCAATAGCAGTGAGCGACCCAGCAGCAGCCAGTCAGAACCCCTCACCTGACTACTCCTTTCATGCTTCCTCCACCGGCCCCGCTTCCTGCTTCCTCTGCCAGCACCCCTTCCTACTTTCTCTATCGCAAGCCAAGACCCTCACCGCCAACCTCCTTCCTCCGACCTACCCCCTTCCTATTTTCTTCTTCCTCAGCCTCCGCCTCCCTAGATTCCTTCTCCGCAGCCTCCGCCTCTGCCGAGATTCCTTCTCCGCAGCCGCCGCTTCGCAACAGGTGCAGCCACCGACAGTGAGGGCCGCAACAGGTGCAGCCGCTAGCAGTGAGGGCTCACTAGGTTGCCACCCACCCACCTTGTTCTGCTTCCTCCACCAGCAACAGCAAGCCGGGACATTCCCCAATCCGACAACAGTGAGCCCCAAATTCACTTCGCCAGCACCTAGCGTTAGCAACAACATCTTCTATTGCAAACCTGCAACACCAACAGTAAGCTTCGCAATACAGAGCAACATCTTCAGGTAATTTATTATGTCTAGGGCCCTCTTCAGTTGCTTTTTATCCCTATTCTCTGAAATTGCTTCATCTATCTTTGGTTTCTGTCTGTGTGGTTGTGTAGTCATCCTTGTGGCATGTCTAATAACAAAGATAACAGTTGGACAATGTCAATGTGTTCTAATCATCTTAGTCAAGTATCAACGATGAGAAGAGGGTCTAAATATTGCAAATGTGGCGAGTTAGTGCGTGCAAAAATAGCCAAGACCCCAAAGAACTATGGACGAGTATTCTTTGGTTGTCCCAATTACAACAAAGAGGTATGTTGTTGTGTTTCTTACAAGAATTTATGTGGAATGTACTATGTTTTTGTGTTTCTTACAAGAATTTATGTAGAATGTACTAAATTTAAACGATTTGATATTGTTTGCAGGGGCTTCCATATTGTAATTTCTTTGAATGGGACGATTCCAATTCAACTACTGATAAGTTTGAGCATGAACGACTTGAGGGAGAATTAAAGATGGCCAACATCAAGGAACAAAAAGCAACTGCCAGATTTAGATGTTGTTTTTCTGGATTGGTGGCTTCCTAGATTCTGTTTGTAGTTGTGTATACCCAATCAAATTGTAAAATGTAATGTGGAGGCTGGCTGAAATTATAAAGTGGTGGGATTTAGTAACTGCTCTAAAGTGGTGGGATTTAGTAAAGCGTGGGTGAAGTTGTAAAGCCCTAAAGTGTTTGTCCCTGAACCGTTGTAATATTTTCTGAATTATCCAATGAAATTGCATGAGTGAATGTTGAATGAATGCATGAGTGAATTGTCTCTGTTCATTATCCAATGTGGGTCATAGATTGAATGATCAAATCTACCTATTTGAACCTTTGTAGACCAAGTGGTCGTATGAATACTATATTGCAGACTGGTTACTGATTTAAGTAGGCCAATATTCCTCAGAATGATTAATTGACAAAGGTTACTTATTACATTACATGATTGTTGGATTGTATTCCAATGCACTGAGTCAAATTCATGATTGTGTGTGCCCTGGACCACTACCTTGTGTTTTTTCTGTCCCACACGATAGACATGAATTATTGGGCTGATGTATCTTTGACAACGATATTAATAGCTTTTGTTAATGGATCATTTACAATTGGTATGGCATCTTGAAGACCTAAGAATGTATTAATTCCCTTGGATGAAATTCGGAAGCCCAACTAGATCCATAAGGTCGTGGTGTGGCTGAAATGATTCAATAGCTTGGTTTATTTGTATTGAGTAGCTAGAGTTAGCAGTTTGTCCAAGCTTATGGTCAAGTTTTTAAAGCCAATTAAAAACAATCTTTGGAAAGACAAAAGACTTGTAACCATAACCATACCAAAGCCATACCTTTGTGCGAGAAGTATTATAATCAGCCAAATGAATTACAAATACAACAATATGTTTATTTTATTGGTTTGGCTTCTCTACTTGATAATGCTTCTTTTGCCAATGTCGGTATGCAAGTTTCGTTTCACAAGTCCAGTTTAAGACTAATAAATAATAACATTGTCAAGATTCAACATATGAACTCCTAAAAAATCGAGTTACAACTGATAAGAAATTCTAGAGCCATTAAACTTACATAAATAGCAATATTGCTTTCATTTTCCCTAACACCCAACATTATTAGTATGATACGGAAGATGACCTGATGTCAATGTAGCAAGTTAATTAGACTAATTTTCTCTGAATCAAATGAATAACTATTAAGAGCAAAGTTAAGCACTATGATCACAAAGATAATCCGTGTTGAAGTTCTGTCAGGTCATTGAAAGGTGTTCTTGTCTGAAAAGTGAAAACTAAAATCCAAGTGGCATAGAGAATTATTTTTTCAGTTGGCCTTTAAACATGTAGTAGAAGTTGTGGGTTAGTTGTATGAACAGATCCAAAATATGACTTGATTATCATAGCTGCACCAAAATATCCAAACTGATGTAAATTTGTAACACATCAGTTTTTGGACATTCTTTTTGCCCAGAAAATGACATATGTCCTTGCGAGAAAAAGACTTGTGAATTCGTAGCTGTGATGAAACAATAGTGAATTCCCAGCTGTGATGAAACATAAATTAAGCATGAATGACTACATGTAGCACCAAGATAAATTACATGCAGCACTAAGATAAATTAGCATGAACGACCAAGAACTGAATGATTAAATGTAGCACCATTTTAAGAACCTGTTGATCTACAAACATGAACGATCAAGAAGTGAACAAACATGAACGATCAAGAAGTGAATAACCATGAACCAATCCATAAAAAATATATTGACCACATGAATTACATTTCCATGAACATAGAGGAGATCCAAATAGCGTCATTTCCAGGTTCATGTTTATCAAGTAAATACAAGACTGAACATGGGTCACTGAATTAGCATTGATACAACCCTAAATTACAAGCCACTTCAATCTCCAGTCCTGCTGCAATTACCAACTATGAATTACCAGCCAAGTTCATGTTTATCAAGCTATGGCTCTGAATTACCACCCACATTCATTACAACATAGTACATTCAAATTAAGATATAGCCCTAAATTACAAGCCACTTCAATCTCCAGTCGTGCTGCAACATTGTGAAGTCTCTCATATCTATTCTTCACTGGATTCATGAATGTCTCCAAGAACACCCGAAGTTGAGCAATCTTTGGTAGCCTGCCAATGAGATAGATAATATTTGACTTAAATTATTAATAGATACTTTAAACTATAAACAAATAATGTACATTACAACTACCACATACCCCTATCTTGCATGTTCGACTATTATTCCCTTTCCCATTGCAAGTACTACAAGTTCTTTTCTTTTTGGATTTTAACTCATCTTGTGGTTTAAATCTTTGTGGTTTCCTGCTCCCTTTGCAATGAGATGTGGGCGTATCTCTCAATAGGATATCTTCTTCTTCATTGTGGATTCTTGGAAGATATTGGTTACCCTGAGTTGGAATATGAGTTTGAGATGACGGTATGGCTTCTTCACTAGATATGGGTTGCATATTTTTCTGCATCAACACTATCTCATCATAATATTTTTGAAATAACTCTTTCACTATAATGTAAGTGTCCTTATCGTGGGAAGTTGTACCAACCAAGCGCATTGTAGATGTACAAAGTGAATTATACCTACCCAAAGGGGTACTACAATCAACATCAACATGTAACTGAGATTCCTCAATACAATGACTCATATTGGTGGTTTTTGCTTGCATTGTCCAACGTTGTAGCACATACAAAGACAGTATCTTATGTACTTTAAGAAAAAGCAGCACTTTTAGTATATGAGCGCATAAGATGCCAGAAAATTTGAACAACTTGCATTCACAAAAGAGTTCTTCTCTATTATGGTTAACTGTTACTATGTAGCTCTTCTTTGACATAAATGCAAGTGCCTCATCACTTACACTTGAAATTTGATATTCATATTCACTAACCTACTCTATTTCATAGCATGAAGTTAGCTTCATTTGCTTCTTAAAAAGTTTAAATAGCATTCTAGTGTAGATATCCCTTGCATGTTTCTCGATGGGATACATAGAACACAATGTTGGTTGGCCATTCTTAGATCTGTAATCTTCTTCATCCACTTTGTCATATCGATTCTATACCACCTTCTCAAATGCTTGGACAAATTTAAACAAAGGTAGATGATTGTTAACATGATCTTTAAATATTGCATTCATGCTCTCACTGCGTTGTGTTGTAGACATGTTGGCAAAAAATGTGTCTCTGAAGTAAACAGGTATCCATTCCTCTCTTATATTCTACAACAAGTTTAGATGTGCATTGTCACTCAAATTATATGTGGTTATCATCTTCTTCCATCTTTCCTCAAACTCATTAATAGTGATGGGTTGATTAATGCAAGATTGGAACTCTTCAGTGAACCCTGCAACAGTCCCATAGATCACCCCGAGATGTTCATGTGCTTTTCACATTATATGCCATTGGCAACATCGGTGGATTGCATTAGGAAATACAATCTGAATTGCCTTCTTCATTGCTGGATCTTGATTAGTTAAGATTGCATTTGGGTGTTTCCCATACATGGCTTCTAAGAATGTATGGAAAACCCATACAAAAGAATCAGCAGTCTCATCACGTAATAAGGCACAACCAAATAAAATAGACTATTTGTGATGGTTCACCCCAGTGAAAGGTGCAAATGGCATGTTGTACCTATTAGTCATGTATGTCGTATCAAAGGCCACCACATCTCCAAATGCTTGATATGCCATTCTTGATTTAGCATCAACCCAAAAGATAGTCCGTGCACATCCATCTTCATCAAATTGCACTAAGTAGTAGAATGCGGGGTTTATTGCTTGCATTTTTTTGAAATGTCCTATTGTGGATGCTACATCAACACCTATATATTTCCTTCACATGGAGACAAGTGTGTTTCTTAGATCCTTTCTTGTAAATGTGACATTGCGGATGCCTCCTTGTTGGCTAGCTATAAGTGATATAATCTGAGCACTAGAAATGTTTTGATCATGCATCACATGAATTAAATCTCAAACCTCTGACGACATATGGCGGTGTGAGCGGTGAAACCTCTTCTTAGATGGTCTCTTTGTTACTTCATGATTATGTTCTTTTTCAAAGCTTAGTACCACCCACTTTGAATCATCTTCTAATTTCACTCGCATGTGAGCCTTGCATCTAGTTCGACTAGAAATGATGTCCTTTTGTGGATATCCCTTCTGAGCATCATCACCTTTGTTTTTTCCTTTGTGAATTCCTTCCCTAGAGCATAAAAATACCCTGCTAGTGACTTTCTTTATCTTGGCTGAAACATAATGGTTTCCTTTCCTTATACTAAACCCAACTCGGTATGCATATTTATTGTAGAACTCCTCAACTTTATCAACATTGTCAAATACTAGACCTACGTAAGGGTCTAACTCGGATTCAAATTCTATCCTATCATCCTCCATCTCAGGATTAATTTCATCTTAACAATCTTCACCCGCTTCTATGTCTCCACCCACTTCAATGTCTCTATCTGCTTGACTACTATCATACTACATCCAATCAATTTCGGTCATCCCATCCACGTCATGTGAAAAGTCCATAGCTTGAGTAAAGTCCATAGCTTGAGTAAACATAAATGAAGAATATAGTAAGATGAAACATACAGTAGGGAACAAAGTTGTTGGTGATCTCGATGGCGGGGAGGCAAAGTAGGGAACAACGTAGCGCTACTTGTTGTCGGCATTCAACTTGTTGGTGTTGGCATTCAACTGGATGGTGGCAGTGTCCGACTAGCTGGAGGGGAATTCTGGATTTTAGATTTCTACTGACGTTGATGGCCGGATTTGTAATGCAGGTCTACTGGGCCCATTGGTTCTGGCGGAGGAAGCAGGTCTCAGCTTGCGGCGGAGAAAGCAGGAAGGGGCACCGGCAGAGGAAGTAGGAAGTGGGGCCGGCGGAAGAAGCAGGTGTTGGCTAAATGGACATCTATAAATCTCTTTGTTTTGATTATGACAAACATTTCATTCTTATTAATCTAACGAGCTACTTGAGTGTGCAGGATGACAAAGCAACAAGGGAAAATCCACAAGCTTACATATTTATATTTTCATGCAATGTAATCACTGTTGTAAAAACTTGTACAAAAATATAATGTACAAGTACTTAGAATTGTATGTAAATCAAGCGTTAGATTTTCCCTAGCTAAACACTACAGTTAGACAAGTCATCCCATTCAAATAAGATCACATTAGCACACTCATACATATAATTAGTGCTTAAATTGAAACATTGAAACAGGATCAATCTCGGTCGACAAACTCCTCGACCGAGACACTCTCGGTCGACAAACTCCTCGACCGAGAAAGAACCAAAGTAGCCGTTAGACACAAAAGACAAGTTAGTTGGCAGTTGGACAAAGACGTTGCAAATCACTTGTTCCAGAGTTCCTGTCGGTCGACAAAAGTTCGACCGAGTAGGTGTCTCGGTCGACCATTCCTCGACCGAGATTGTCTCTGACAGTAACTGCAGAATTAATTAATTAGCCGTTGTTAAAACAACAACTTTGTACCTAACGGCTAGTTAAGCACTTAGAAACCCCTAGAAGTTGTCTAGAACGTCCTTAAGCATCCTTAGGCCATTCCTATAAATAGGACAAGCCATAGGACACTCAAACTCACTTGTTTACACTTGTTACACTTGAGAAATACTTGAGCACACTTGAGCAATCTGTTGTGAGCAAATTGAGCTTTGTGAACATTGGCTACTTCCTTCTTTAGCTCATAATTCGTGTCCTATAGGCTAGTATCTCCTATCCACTGCAATCACAAGTCCACACACTTGGTTAGGAGATCTATACGCTTGATCTAGGCAAATCAAGCCTTGAGCTCTAAAGGATAAGTTGTAATTTCCTTTTTCTTTCTTGTTCCCTATTATTGTTTGTACTCTCCTTGCTACTCCTAGGTTGGAGGCTGCGGATTGGAGAGGGTGAAGATCTTCTTGGCGAAGAAGGAGACTTTGAGCTACTTCAGAAGGCTGGTGCAACGGGAGATTACTTCTAGAGAGGAAGGCTACTTCAAGGGGGAGCTTGGAGTTACTTCATAGAAGGCTATCTCAAAGTTGGTGCACCTACTTCAAGTGAAGGCTGTTCAAAGGGTGTAAAGGAAAGTATTGTATTTTGTATAAATCCTCAAGAGGTAATAAAATAAATACTTTCAAATCCCGGTTGGGTAAGCAACCGGGTAGTGGACTGACAACTATAGTATTTGCTATAGTTGGAACCACTCTAAACACCTGTCTCTTTCTTCCAATTTCAATTGTGGTTGTTTGAATTCAATAAATTGTTAAAATAATTCAAAAACTCTATTCACCCCCCTCTAGTAGTTTTTCAGCAGGAAGGGAGCAGGCAGGTGAGGGGTTCCGACTGCCTGCTGCTGGGTCGCTCATTGTTCTTGCTGGAGGTGAGGGGTTTTGGCTGTCGTTTGTTGGCGGAGAAGTGGGTGGCGACCTGCTGCGATAGTCACTTGGTGCGGAGCGGTGGCTACAAAGACAGAAGGAGGAAGCATGTCAGAGGGAGGGGGAAGGGGGCCGACGGAGGAAGGAGGAAATCACATAGAGAGGGAGAGAGAGGGAGAGAGAGAGAGAGAATGAGCGAGAGAGAGAGTAGTGGTGGGTCAGTGATAGGAGTAAATGTCGTTTACTCAGTCCATGAGTGGGGGTAGGGAACCAGGATCAGATGCAGATCCTACGGTTAAAAACTATGTTGTATTGCGGGCACAATACACTTAAGTGTATTCCAGCCTATCTCTCTCTCTCTCTCTATATATATATATATATATATATATAGAGAGAGAGAGAGAGTCAGGCTAGAATACACTTGAGTGTACAGTTCTCACGAATGCACTCAAGTGTGTTTGCATATCAAGACTATTTTTTGCAAAATGTAAACCATTGATCTTCACCGTCATACTATAACTATGCTACATACAAATTTTGAGTCCATTAGGATGAGTGTAAGTCACTCATCCAAGGGCAACAAAATCGACACATGAAACTAATTTGAAATGCATAATTTTTTTAGTCTTTATAACATGACCTATAAATGTCCAAATGTGCTCAAATTTTGCGTATGAGCTATTCACAACATGTTTAAGATGATCAATGGATTAGATTTTTGAAAAAAATATTGCATCATGAAAAACTACTTGAGTGTATTCTGCTCTGAATACACTCAAGTGTATTCTAGCCTGACTCACACTCTTTTTGTATATATATATATATATATATATATATATATATATATATATATATATATATATATATATATATATACACACACTCCATGCAGCCATTGAAATCTTTAACTTGTAGTTTGCCTCCGGTCAGGGGAAAACCGAGGTATTTGGTTGGAAGTTGACTGATTGTGATTCCTGAGATTTCCATAATTGAGGTATTAAGCACAGTGCAGTTTGAAGAAGTGAAATGTTATGTCTTATCCTCATTTATGTGGAGACCTGTTTGGTTGCCGAAGTGCTTCAACAGATGTCTTAGGTTGCTGATATATTTTGGTTTTGCTTCAATGAAGACTACGACATCATCTGTGAAGATGAGGTGACTTAAAACCTTAGTGCCATGGATGGAGTAGCTAGCTATGTTCTTCAACTCCTCTTCCCTGTGCATAAGCCTGGAGAAGTATTCCATAAGGATAGTGAAGAGCAAGGGGGAAAGAGGACCCCCCTGCCTCAAACCATTTGAGCTTTGAAAAATCCCATCAGGTGTGTCGTTTACCAGGACTGAGAAACTGGGGGTGCATACACACTATTTCATGAGTGAGACCCATTTAGGTGAGAAACCCATATTTTCCATAATCCACCAGAGCTTAGGCCAATGTACACTATCAAAGGCCTTTGAGACGTCTAGTTTCATGCATAGTTTTTTATAGCCTCTGTTCACGTTGAACTCAAGAAGGAATTCGCCGGCAAGAAGGGCACAGTATGAGATACTCCTTCCCTCAATGAATGCTCCTTGATTGTTAGAAATGAGGTGCGGAAGAACGAGCTTTAGTCTCTCAGCTAAAATTTTTGCGATGATCTTGTATTAGACATTGCAACAGGCAATTGGCCTGAAGTCGTATAGTGAGGCCGTCGTCTTCTTCTTCGGGATGAGGACAAGAAAGGAGTGGTTGATTTGCCTAAGCATACAACCACCTTCCATGAACCATGTAATACTATGACATAGGTCATGTTTAATGGTATTCCAGGCATAACGATAGAAGTGAGAGTTGAATCCGTCCGGGCCAGGTGATTTGTGCTCGCCTATGCTCCAGAGAGAACTTTTGATTTCGTTCTATGTGACCTGTCTACACAAGATGTTATTATGAGTAGAAATAAGTTTGTACCTCCATGTTAGATTCTCATCAGTGAGATCATGATCTTCTGTGCTCGAGTTGTTGTAAAGCCTTTTGTAAAAATCATTGGCTTGGGCAGCAAGAGAGACCTATTCATTGATCACAATACCTTCTTCATTGATGAGTTCAGAAATGCAATTAAGGGATTCTCTTTTTCGAATGGCATTGTGATACAGTTTGGTGTTCTTATCCCCATCAGCAATCCACTTTTGTCTACTTCGTTGCCATGTGAAGCTTTCTTCGTCTGCTTTGAGGTCATTAAGCATACTGTTTAGTTCCTCTTCTTTGGCAATCAGGGAAGCATTGAGCAGATCAACCATGAGGTTGTCTTTGATAGCAATGAGTTCACTTTTTGTCTCCTACAGGAGTTTTGGGATGTTAACCTGTTCCCTGGACCAGGTTTTGATCATGCACTTCAATCACATGAGTTTCCTTGTGAAGATAAACATGGGGTTCCTTCTATCGGGATATTCCATGAAGTTTTGAGAAGGTCTTCAAAACCTTTCCAGTTCGTCCAGAAGTTGACAAACCGAAAAGGTCTGGCTTTGTGTTTCTTCTCTAAGACCTGCATGACAAGAGGGGTGTGATCACTAATGTCCGCACCTCCTGCTCTAACACGGGCTTGGGGAAGGGTCTGAAGCCAGAGGTTGTTGATGAGGGCACGATCAATTTTGCTTGCTATCCTTTTATTAGCATCCTTGCCTTCATTATTCCAAGTGAAAAGTTCTGCACCATTCATTGGGAGCTCACACAGGTCAGCAGAATTGATCATGTGATTAAAAGACTTAATGACGGCTTCAGGGACTATTCTGCCTTCGCGTTTTTCCTCTTGCAACCTAACGTTGTTAAAATCGCCCATTAATATCCAAGGGTTGTTGATTCTTTTGCTGAGTGTCAACAGGTCGCTCCAAAGTTCTTGACGTTGAGAATGAAGGTTGAATGCATATATGGAAGAGAACCATATGGTTGATCCTCCTCTATTAGTGCAGATTGAGTTTATCATTTGCTCCGATTTGTTATAGATTTGAATGTTCCAGACATTCAGATTCCATCCCAGACAGATTCTTCCTAATTCAACCTCCTCATGGTTGGAAGTCAACGACCAGCCATTAGGAAAGATGGAGTTAACATAGGTTTTATTACATCTTCTTATTTTTGTTTCGATGATAGTAGCTAGAGAGACTTTGCTAGATTTGATCCAGCCTCTCACTTCTCTCCTCTTGGGAGGCTTGCAAATTCCTTTCACATTCCATACCAAGATGGACATGGATACTTATTTCTTGGATCTTGTGCTCCGCTGGGGAGCCTTATCCTTCTCCTTGCCCTTGTGGTTTTTATCTGGTTTTTTGGTTTTCTCATCTTCCAGAATCTCTTCAACCTCTTTGTTAGATTCACTCAAGATACAAAAGGAGTTGGAGTCCGGTATTTCACCCTCCTCCTTGTCCTTTTGATGTCCCAAGTTATTGGAGTTCAGTTTAGCATCTTCCTCCTTATCTTCTGAAACCGAGGCTTCAGTAATAGGTTTGTACATCTTCTTCGGTTTCCATGTTTTCTTTGGTTTTTCAAAACCATCCGCAACATCAATCAGATTGGTGGGAGGTTTGTCTATGGGGAAATCCTCTTTGTCATGTCCAAAAACGTAGCAGGTGTGGCACTTCTTCAGAAGGTATTCATATTTGATGTCAAATGAGATGTCGTCCTTCTTTCCTGGAATATCTACCCATATCTTGTCAGGCATGTCTTCAGATGCATCGATGTCCACTAACACCCTGGCCTCATCAGTAACAGTAGTTTCGATTGATCTGGTCTCCACATGGAGGACTTTACCTACTCCTGAGGTGATCGTTCCTGCTACTTTGGTAGTCCAAGTTTTGCCTTTTGAGGGAATACGGATCCAGATTGGAAGAGATGAGAAGTCATCCTTCACCAAAGGATCACCAAACTGATATTGTTTAGCGATCACCAGGTGCCCATCGAACCATCTTGGGTCGTTGTTCAAGCAGGCTTTTTTCTCCATCTCATTGGAGAATCAGATGATAAATAAGCCTTGTTCCTTTGAGACGATGTCAAAGTCACCTCTTGGCTTCCATACCCTCATGATCCATGCCATCAGGTGTGGATAAAAGGGACGTTTACCCATCACGTAGATGGATACAAAGTACTCCCAAGCATCTTTCATGTGACCATACTCTTCTTCTTCCAGATTGACGACGACTTTGTCGTCCCTGCGTGTAGTTTTAGGGAAAGTGAAGGCAACACATTCCTTCTCCTGCGCAGGAGTCCTCTTGACGACCTGAGTCCAAGGATTCTTGTTTTTTGGTGGTGCCGATGTAGAGCTTGAACCATCTCCATTGTTAGGGCTGGTTGTAGTGGGTGGGGTGGTGTTGGGTGGCGTGGTGGGAGGGTCGATGGGGGTGGCCTGGCCAGGAGTGGCCTCCATAGCTGCAGGTCCTCTCCGGTCGCCTGGCTGATCACCAGCAAACCCTAGGAGACGGAGGGGGAAGAGATTTTGTATATATGTATATATATGTATGTATATATGTATGTATGTATACATACATATATATATGTATATATATATATATATATATATATATATATATATATATATATATATATATATATATATATATATATATATATATATATATATATATATATATATATATATATATATATGGGCATGTATTTAACATACCCGTTTTCGTAGCTACCCACCTCCTAATTCAGTTACTTTTTTTGGAGTTTCTTACTTTTGACATGTAGAGGGTTACTTTACCATGCAAATTGTTACTTTTCATGCATATATAGTTACATTTGCAACAACTATAACAAATATATAATTATATATATTTGTTGTGTATTCTGGTCAAATTTACTTTTTTAGTGGTATAGTTAATTGTTTATCTATATTATTACTTTTGGGGTTTGACGAGTTACTTTTCTGACCATATAGTTACTTTTTGGGCTAACAGGTAGCAAATTCTTGGCTACCCGCGTGGGTATTGAATGAATACCTTATATATGTGTGTGTATATGTATGTATGTATTTATATATATATATATACATGTATATATATATATATATATATATATATATATATATATATATATATATATATATATATATATATATATATATATATATATATATATATATATATATATATATAGACGCACATATAGATATGTATATATAGAGAGAGAGAGTCAGGATAGAATACATTCAAGTGTATTCAAAGTAGAATACACTCAAGTAGTTTTTCATGATGCAATATTTTTCTTAGAAGTATAATCTATTGATCTTCTTAAACATCTTGTGAATAGCTTGTATACAAAATTTGATTCAATTTGGAAATTTATAAATCATGTTATAAACACCAAAAAATAATGCATTTCAAAATTTTATGTGTCGATTTTGTTTCCCTAGGATAAGTGACTTACACTCATCCTAATATGCCTCAAAATTTGTATGTAGCCTGATTATAGTATGATATTGAAGATTAATGGTTTACATTTTGCAAAGAAAATAATCTTGATATGCAGAAACCACTTGAGTGAACTGTGCGATCTGTTCACTCGAGTGTATTCTAGCTTGACTCTCTCTCTCTCTCTCTCTATATATATATATATATATATATATATATATATATATATACATATATATATATACATATATATACACATATATATGGACATGCATGTATGATGTATATTAGTATCTACATATACACATTTGTACATATATGCTCATATTTTGTTAATGCATTTACATATCAATCTGTGTATATCTGTAAATAATACTACTACACATTTCAAATATTCTACTTATGTGAACACACATGCAAATATTTCAAAATATATTACATCCATATATATATATATGTTCTACAAATTAATATATAATTATCTTCTTAAATATATATTTTATGCTACATATAAATATTTTTGTTTAAACACAAAAACGACTTAATGGAGAACCTAATGATTAAAATCTAAACTAATAATCAAAATCTAAAATAATTGATCAAACTAATCAAAAGGAAATAAAATTCATTAGAAGATTTCAATCATCAACTTTGCTTTTCTAAAGAGCCTTACAAAGCCTATATATAGGTTCTTAAACACAACTAACTAGACAAGTAGCCGATGTGGGACTGAACCACTACTTTACAAAACAAATTGGAAAAATATCAATTAAACCCTTAAAACACAAGGAAAAGAATAAAATATTATAAATACCACTTATGACTAATTCAAAGGCTAAGACCACCTACATAAACTCTCCTCTACTTCAAGAGACTCAGAGTTGGATCAATAATATGGGGCCAAAGAAGTAGAGGAAGTCTTTGAAGTTTGTTGTAAATGAGTCGTGTAGCATCACCCTAATGAATAAGGTGATGACACATAATATCAGGAAAGAACACCATGTTTGTTTGTAAATCAGCCACAATGATGTTGAGGAGAAAACAAAAAAATGTTTTGATATGGTAAAGGAGGTCTGATAAGAACAAAGGTCACGACGGTCTTTAGTTTTTGTAGAGGAAGTCTTGGTGTTTGTCAAGGAGAACCAAACTTATGAATTATTTCAGGAGGCTGCTGTAGAGGGGGGCTAGGAAGAATGATGCAAAGAAAATTCTTAATTTCATTCAAATCCCAAAATATTTTTAAAATGTCCTTATATGCACAATCCAAAGGGTTGTCTGGAGATTGTGGAGTCACCTAGAAAGAATGAGGTTGAAACAATCCTCAATATCTTATATCTTATCTTGAAGCATGGACATAGATACTTCTCACCAAAGCATGCTTTTTATTTATGATCTTAAAGATTAAGCACAACCAAATCATAATCATGAATTGGTAGAACTTCGTTATGATAAGCGATCAATGCAATATCAACTTTGTTACAGGTACTTGAGAAGCAAGGTTGCTATTACAAATGATCACTTATAGTAATGAAGCTCTACCAATTCATGATTATGATGTGTTCTGCTTAATCGTGATGATGAAAATTTAGACACATGCTTTTGGGAGAAGCATATATGTACTTGTAAAGAAGTGAAATCACCCCTTTACTAAAATTTTGAAATATCAAACCTCCATTCCCAACATACTCAAAAGGTAAGTTGAAAAGGGTGTAAATTTCCAAATCTTTATATAGTGGTAAACAAAAGACCAAAGTATAACAACGGAATAAAAACATGACTATATTCAATTATAAAACAAGGGAACATCTTAAACTTACATCATAAGGATCCATGTAGAGGAAATCTAAACCATATCAAGATTGTGTCCAATATTCATCATCTCAAGCTAAGTACATGCCCACATGTCAAATCATCCAAGTCCTCCACCTAAGGTGGAACCATGCCCCAGCAAGAAGAGAAAAATAGAAGACATCAACAAAGGCTGGTATGTGCATACTAAAAAGGAAATTGAGCAATATTATGAAAATAAGGGACAACAAATATAAAAGGGTTCCCATAGAAAAGATAAGTACCACCCAAGTGGGTATCAAGAGAAAAGATCACAATAAGCTGATACTTGCCATAAAACTATATATATATATAATTATATATATATATGTACATATATATATATACATACATATACATGTGTGTATATATATGTATATGTGTGTATATGTATATATATATATATATATATATATATATATATATATATGTATACCACTACCATGGTGGGAAAAGAAGCACAAGTAGGGAACACACCCCACAATCAATGTCCTACATGCATGTGAGATAAACATAGCCGTAGAACAATATAAACACAAAGGTGGCCAAGAATCACACATCTTAAACCTGGTGAGACATGTGCCAAGAATCATACATCCTGCCCTGGCATGGGGAATCACACATCCACCATCCAAATATATATAACATGGTCCAGGAATCACACATCCTGCTCTGGCATGGGGAATCACACATCCACCATATAAAATATCACAATGTTGCTATAAATCATAATGAGACAGAACCAATGTAGGTATACTACTCTAGTACTACGGAATCACATAACAGGTAAATGTAGAGGCAAGTAGAAAAGTATAGTTAGAAATGTACAATGTTGCCATATCACACAATAGACAACTCATCCATCCACAAATAAACATCCACTTCACAGTGGGTAGATACTATCAACAAGTCTATCAAGCACCATAGCATAAGATAAGATGTCAAGACAATATCCAAGACCACAATAAGTAAGATAGTTCACATGAACCATGATATCAAGAAAATAGACATATGTGTAGGTCATAGTCAAAAGAATGATAAGATAGGTGAATTTCTCAACATAAAGGAATAGGGGATACAACATACCTCAACTTCAAAGTCAAATGATCCAAATCCAAGTCTAGGTCCAAGCCTAGGCCTTCAAAGAACCTATGATGCATATATGTAGAATTAGGGTTAGGTTTCCATTAATTATTCAAAACCCTAAATATTGCCTTTTTATTATTGGTTAATAGGTTATCAAAACTATGTTTTATTTTAGGTTACATCTTCGTGAGTCCAAAACATATTTTATTACATTTTTCTGACTTATAAATATTCAGTTATGAATTATATAAGTTATTATCTCTTTAATTAGGTCATTAAAACACACACTATTAATCATTGGATTTAGTTATCAAAACTTATACCATTAGCTAGATATTATTTTTTTGATTCCAATGAGTATTTACTCATTTTTTTTCTGATCAATGTACAATTAGTTATCAATTTTACAAAATCAACCAATGAGAAACCAAGAAAAATCCACGTCAGTGTCTGCGAGAAAGAAAAAGAGAGGGAGAGAGAGAGAAGCGAGACCTGCTGACTTGGTCCAACCACCACTGACCGAGTCACATGGTCCCACTACCAACTCGCCAGTTTGACCAAAACACAACAAGAAGAATACAAAGTGTGAAATTACAAAACCGTCCTCACATAAGAAAGTAAAAAAGAAGAGGAATCATGGGTAAAAGAGGAAAAGGGAACATGGGTTATCCCCCTCCTATGGATCGAGTGCCATTGTTTCTTGAGCAACATGGCTGGCTCGAATAGAGATTTAGGGGAAGACGCATAGCGGTCAAAAACCAAAACCGAGAATACCCGAACAAAAACGAGGTGCCTGAGAAGCTTACCCATCCAACAATTGCGTCGTCGATGAAGCATGCAAGTGAGGAATTGTGCTGCAAACCAAAGGGAAAGAAGGGGATCAATGGTCACCCAAAACTCGACCAATAGAGCAATTGGAATAGGAGGAAGATAGCAAGCGTACTGAGGAAGACCGATATATGAGTATATATAGGTGAGGTTGAGGGGTGCGATGAGAGGATGTTGGGCCGAAAAACTCAAGGAGAAGGAATTGGGAAAAACTTGGATACTTGATGATAGATCCCAAGTGGGGTATGGAAGCATGCAAAATCTTATAAGGAAACCAACTCAACAAAAATCACGAGTAAAGGTTGAGCGTAGGTCAAGAAATCCACACAACTCTGAACCTATGTACTGTTCACGCAGCCTGTCCTACCCAAGGTAGGAGAAGACTTTTCAGTCATCATATTTGGGTTCACGATGGACCAACTCACGCCCAGCCATCCGATGGGGCGTGACACATTCAATCAAATCCAAATCAAATTAGAATAAAGTGTGTTCACATTAGTTTCTCCTTTTTCTCTTTCTTCTTTTAGAGGCTCAAACAAACCCCAAATTGGGTGGAATTTTGTACAGAGACTAATTAAGGCATATATATTTTGATTATGCACTTAGTTTTGCCTTTTGGAAAATTTTAATGGGTTAAATAAACCAAACCTCATTTTCTCTTTCCTCCTTCATTAATGGCATTAGGATTATCCAAATTTTATGAAACTTGACTCGCAAGTCATATTTAATGTGTTGGATACGAATTTGCCATCCATTTTACATATTGGAGTTGTTTGTATATTTATTTAATATTTTGAAGGTTCTACACACTTTCTCTCCTAATTTCACTTTTAAGCAAACCTTCTCCAAATTGGATGAAAATTCACCCAAAGGCTATATTTATTATGTAGATTACTAATCTAAGATCATTTTCCTCTTTTGAATTCAATTCTTATTTTATTTCATATTTTAGGGAAAACACACATCTTCTTTTTCAATTTGAATAAAATGAATTATAATTATATGAATAATGTGATACTTGACTCCCAAGGCAATTGGGACCCAAGAAACAAAATTTTAAACTTATATTTCACTTTTGGGACTTCTTTTATGATTTATGTCACTTGGCCCACTAATGGCCCATTATTTTAATTACTTATTCAATTAAATTCTTTATCACCTTATTATCACCAAATGAATTACATTAGTCATGCATTAGATTATTAGGATCATCCTAACCTCAACCTTGGTTGGTAAAACCTAAAAGGTCAAAGCTCTATGGTAGGGTTCAAGATATAGTATTTTACAGTACTACACCTTAAGATAATATATCTAGTTTCACATTCAATGCTAATGTTTAAAACAATGTATATGTGTACATGAACTACCTTCAATTCAACATAAATAATGAACTCAACACTCTGGATTGGATGTTTGAGTACTTTTACCATATATGTAGAGACTTTAAATATAGTAGTACATATGATATTGAGGATTGTCTTGTCCTCGTTCTGTCTAGGCGTCCTCCACAATCTTTGGATAACCCTTTGGATTGTGCATCTAAGATTCTTTCCTAAATATTTTGGGATTTTTAAAATGAGTGTTATGTATGAGATTGAGGATTTTTTTGATGTCCTTTCTAGGCCCCATACACAACCTCCAAACAAAATTTGTGAGCATGTTCCTCCTCGACAACCTCCAAAAATAAAGGATTCTTCTAGTTCAACTGAAGATTATCCTGACCTCATTCTTCCTTTAATTCCTCCAAATCTCTAGAAAAAATTTATGAGCTTTCTCCTCGTTCACAACCTCCTAACATCAATGCAGTTAATTTACATACAAGCATCATGTTGTTTCATGATCTCTCATGCCATTATCATGTTCATTGGTGTGATGCTACATGACTCATGAACCACAAGCTTTAAAGACTTCTTGTAGTTCTTTGAACCCCATTTTAATGTTTTGACTTGTCAGATCCAAGTCTTTTGAATTGGAGGAGAGTTGATGTAGTATGATCATAGCCTTTGAAATAGTCATTTGAGTAGTATTTTATCATGTTTTACAAGTTTCCATGTGTTATATATGTTATTAATATTTTCCCAGTTTGTTTGGTAACACGTATCATTTAGTCATGTATTGTCTACTAGTCTAGTTAGTTGGGTTTAAATGCATACGTATATGCTTTATAAGGATCTTTAGCACAACATATCTGATGATTGAATTCTATTGATGAATGTAATGATGACATAGAAACGAAGTATAAGCACTATCGATATAAAGGCACAATAGGAAGAACAAAACAATACTGGTTTAAAGCATGAGAGAAAGAACAAAGCACTAACGATATATAGAAATGGTAGGAAAATCATAGCATTATCGGTATATAGGCATGATAGAAAAAAAATCACAGGAATATAGGTGTTATTTATGCAACATTGAAGGTCCATAATTCTAACGAGGGCACTCAGCCATGTGGGTTAGGGGACTAGATAATGGCTTCAACTAACATTGCAAGAGCTATGAACTGAATGGGAACAATTTTAATCTTCATACAATTCAAACCTCCACCTCAAGCTTAGAAATTTGCTCGTTCTTGAGTTAACACTAAATCTAAGATAGAGGGAAACAAATCCTTGAGGATCATCCAGGTGTTGATGGAAACATAAAGAAGATCCAACTAAAAGGTATATTAACAAAGGATGGCCCTTGAACACACGAGATCCATGGTGCAAAATATGATCAGGTGTTCATGGTAGCATGTATTGACTTTGAGAATTTATGTATTTGTGTAGATTTTCATCCCAAAATTCATCCAACAAGATCCAAAAATACTCCCCCGTCTATAGAGGCAGTGTAGTAGGCATTTGTGTATTTACAAATACTAGCACGAAGTAGAGGTGGTACCTCTCTAGAGGCCCCAATATATGCTCATATGTGAAGACTGGAGACATGCTACATTCTTATGTGACTAAGATAGTTTGGTATAAATTTGCAACTGGTGTTGCCAACTATGCTACATAAGATGGAGGATTTGGCTTTAGATTCTTCTCATCACCTAGATCTGGATATAAAGGATGTGGATTTGTAGTGGAGGAACCACCTCATTTACAAAATTAGCATGCAAAATATTATTCTGCAAGTGGGATTCCTCTAGATCTACTATAAAATCATCATCAACATCAATTATAGTGGTGACCTTTACAATATCATCATTGGATACTAGATTCTCCTCATAAAACACACCCAAATAATCCAAGGTTTAGACAAGGAAAAGGATAGGAGAATATATCAAAAAATGAAGAGGTCGCGATATTTATACTTCATGTTTGGGTTGTAGCTGATCATGTGAAACAACTGGATATGTAACAGGAGTTGGTTCTTTGTCTCCTACAATAGACTCAACTAAAACTGGTATATCATTCTAAATGCCTAGATCTGGTAATACAGTAGGGAAGGGTGGTGGAGCCAGTTTTTCTATCATGTCATGCTCACTCTCCCCTTAATGCTTTTGATATTGATGTTTCAATGTATGCAATGTAGATAATGATGGTATACAAGTGTATTTTTCGAACCCTGTCTCACGTGTGTACATAATGATGGTATACAAGCGTATTTGTCGAGATTTGTCTCATGTGCCTTAGCATGTGCTAATATTACCATATCATGAATAATTGTCTCTAGTATGACATGAATATCATCCTTTATGACAAAAAATATAACTCCCTAGTGGATCCTTAAATGCATTGGCTTGTTGGGAGAGAGAGACACAATCTAATCTAGTAGTGTTTGAAATCCTTTCTGTAGGGCCTCTTGTTTGTCTATAATTACTTCTTGACAAACTAGGATCTTCTCAAGGGGGTCTATCCTCTCACACATCTATGGTGAATAGTGATCGATATAGTAGTGCTCTTCACCATAACCTCCAAAATATATATGATTGTAGTTTATCTCAACATCATAACCATCCAGATGGCATGGTTCATCATACTAACCTACAAATTATCATGGGTTGAAATCAATTTCATATCCACAATATCAAGAAGGCATGACATCTTTCTCGGAGGCGATTTCATGTATTATTGGATTAGGTCATAGGAAGGATTTTTCCCTTCCGTTGACGTACTAGTCACCAACTTGCTCTCACAAAATAACAACTCTCAGTTGTTCTCTTTCATAGCTATCCCTCCATTTTTGGGTAGAACTTGCTTGGGATATCTCGGCTACTACAACTAGAAAGGACAACAATTTTCAGAGGAACTGATTCTTAGTTGTCCGTGTTGTGCTCTGGGAAGCCTTTACGACCCCTCTATTTATAGGTGGGGTTTGGGCCAGGGTTCCCAGTATGTATGTGATTTGTGCGAGAGTGAAAGGGACCAGAAGATATGAATTTTTGTACCTGTGACACTCCAAATGGTTGTATGGAATGCCTAGACAGTCATCTATTGTGCAAGACGGTCATATCACACTGTGAGACAGTAGTTTGGCAGTTTCCAATCACGTACAAATTTGGCAATTTGATTCCCATTAATATCACATATTAATTTCTTACGCCACAAGTAAAGTGCAATTGAATCAAGTTTGGGAAACTTCTAGAACCTTCATTTTGACCAACCGATCCATCTTGCATGTGCAAGACACTCGTCTCACTCACCCAAATGATCGTCTCTTGAGTCTGAGTTGAGTCGATTGGATCATCAGATTGAATCGGTTGGTTCACTCCTCAATTAGGGTGTAACCTATCCAATTCAAACTCTGATTAGTTTGACAACCCAAACGTCTATCTCAACACTTAAGATGCCCATCTGACTACCCAAACAGTCATCTCACTTAGTGAGATGGTCATTTGGTAGTGCAGTCAGCCAATCAATTGATTTGTTGTGTGAATGGAATACCTAAATGCTTTAGTAATCAATCCAATCATCATTCAAGATCAAACTCCTCTTCTAGATGAGTTCTTATGTGTGTGACCCTATATGTCCCATATTATATTGGCAGTGAATGTTCATAACTAACTTATGACATCACAAACAAAGATTAGTGCCTAGTTGCACATCAGTGCTACCCAAGTGAATGGAAATTTAAAGAACAACTTCAACCTACAATATGTGTAAGGTGTTGTAGTGATTGTATAATTCCTTTGTCATTGATATCTAGAATGAACTCAAGGTATGCAATTGTCATCCTCTCAATGTTCAATTCATGTTCCTTGAACCAAGAGCATACTGTCGGAGATAATGTGACATCAATATCATATATTGATTCACATGTTCATGCGCATGCATTTCTTACTCTTGCTTATCAGATAGCTAGGATAACAATCTCCATTAAGAGGGACAAATCCCATGTCTACCACTCATAGTCTATCCCCATGTGTCAAAGTCACCCAATCATCACCTTTATAGCAATCCATGTTTCAGGACTGCATTTAATGATGTTGAAGTGTACCCAATGACATGTGATGAGTGAAGCGATTTCAGGTCTAAGACTCAAAATCACCACCTTCACTATGAGAGATGACTGTGGCTACAAATGATGGTTCCATGTATCACTCTCAAGTTGGGTCTATCTGATACATTTTCCCTAACATGTATATGTGTGCTTGGTTTGTTATTTCTATATCATGACTAATGAGAATTAGTCATCAACCAACTCACACTCTAGTCTTATGTGTTACTGGTGCCTATCTACCTTCCACAATAACAGCCAACCAAGGACATAATGAGAATATGTACATGTACTCTTAACATCCATATGATCTCATTCCCCAAGGCTAATACTTTAAGACATACGTCATTGAGTAATATTATTCTCTAGACATTCATAATATTTCCTCATTATCTCAAAACTGAGTGAAACAAAATGAATCAAAAGCTTGTCTTTATTAGTATTAATCAAATCCTTTATGGTATATCCCATGTCAATCATCATATGATTGCCTCTCTGGGCATAACTCACCAACAACTTCCACATGCGTGTTTTGTTAAAACCATACTAGGAATGGACACCAAGGTCCTATCACAATTGAGAATGTAGTCATTTGGAGTTTGGATTTGGGTAACCAATGGATCCATGACACTTGCACTGGTATAGTATTATTATAATAATGAAGATCAATGGGTTAGATTTTTCAAATATATAGTTTAAATATCAAACACTATTGGGGCGTGCGGTGTCATATGTACACTCGAGTATATTCTAGCATGACTCTCTCTATATATATCATATATGTACATAAATATATGTATATATAGGGCTTATCTTTAATACCCATGTTGGTAACCTGGAATTCACTATCCATGTCGCCTAAAAAGTAATAATCCGATCATAAAAGAAACTCTCTGGATAAAAAAGCAGCTATGTTGACCAAAAATACTAGTACATAACCGGCCTTTAGTGTCGGTTATTTAAGGACTTTAGTGTCGGTTTTTAAGTGACACCTATGTGGATGCTGCTAAAAGTCCAACTGTTACGCGTCGGTTCTCAAACCGACACCACAACCCTTCGCGTGCCACCGAAAATGCGCCAGCAGGGGGGTATAGGCGTCGGTTATTAGCTTAGAAACTGACGTCATATACCTTCGCGCCACAGAAAGGGCGCCATTTGGGGCACTATCGGTGTCAGTTTATTAGTGATAACCGACGCCATCTCACCCGCTACCATGGTTGTGCTGACCAGCGTGTCTGGTCTGCTACCACAGCCATGCTGGCCAGCACGGCCGTGGTGTCTGGCCTCATTAGAGAAATCGACGTCGGTTACTAGTAGGGCAACCGACATTGTAACCATATGTCATCAGTTTTATACAAATAACCGATGCATATTTTATGTCTGGTCTACTGCCACGGCCGTGCTGGCCAGCACGGCTGTGGTGTCTGGCCTCATTAGGGAAATCGACGTCGGTTACTAGTAGGGCAACCGACACTGTAACCATATGTCGTCGATTTTATACAAATAACCAACACCTATTTTATGTTTTTTTTTCTATCAGTCTACAGACCTACTGTGGCTGGTCGTAGGATGAGAAACCTGCAGTTCAGTTATGAACTGCAAGTTTTACGACATCCATTGATATCAGCCAACAACAGGCCACAAACCTACAAAATTAACATGATGGACAATATTATATATATGTGATTCACACTCATGTATAAGAATATTTAATTCATATTATTTTTTCATCACACGCATGTAGAAACCAGTAGCAACCTACAGTTCCATTTTTTCATCTCTTTTCACATTCAGACACATGTAGAAACATTCATGTATTGATGATTTTCACACACATATGACAATTCATAAAAAATCATTCACATTCACACAAAATTAATTATGAGAACAAAGTTATTCTTTATTCATCATTGTCATCATTGTCAGCAAAATTATATTTAAAAATTCGCACTCTTTGCAGGGCTTTTGCCCAATCTTCTCTTACAGTATCTAATTCATCTCTCGTATAGGGAGCATGTACATCGAAATGCTTTGCACCTATGTTGAAGTCCTCAGTTTTAAAGACCTACAAAGAGAATGACGTATATACATAATTATAATAATATATAATAAGATTCATATATTTCATATTATCTAACGAGACTATGTATAATACATGTTGTATGTTATCAATTTCTAATACGGCATGTTTGATGATTAGGTCCATAAATCACATCACATAGTAGACACATGCCCAACTGTTGTCTTGTGTAGCACACTATAAATTGAAACATACAAAATATTCAAAAATACAAATAAGAACAGTTCACATAAATAATATATACATTGGAGTCAAGAAATTACTTTCACATTCTCCCAAATGAGTGTCAGATTTTTTTCCTGGGGACCTTTCCTCCAGCTTTTTTGTACTCTTGAGAAGCCCTATATATGTTAATGTAACACATTAAATTGCATAATTAAATAGTAATGTAGTAACAGATGTTAACAAATATAAAAACATAAAATATTTCTCACGAGAATAATGGCCTTTTAATTGCATGTCCATATAATACATCCAACTCACTCCCCGTAGGATCTAGATAATAGACGGTGAATGTCTTGGGGACAATAACTAATAACTCCCAATGCTTAGCACTACAAGTAAGAAAGTAGAAAATAATAACTCAATATCCGCAATAAAAATATAATTTGCTTAAGTCCAAATTACAAGCAAAGCAAACTTACTCGACATTGAATGGAGCTATTATCGCTGTCTTATTATTTTTACCAAAATATTCAAAAGCATCACAGCAGTATGAAGTAACTGAATACGAGTATGTATCTACAAGACTAATCAAAGATGGAACCAAAAATCCCACATGGGAAAACCCAAAATATGTACATGTCTTGTATAAGTGGGTGCAAAACATGTATTATGTATGTATTAATATATAAGAAACCAGATTGCCGTATATAAAACAAGGTATATGGATGTATAAACCAGATTGCCATATGCATTAATCTCACCATATCCATAGCTCTATCATAGATGTGTTCAACCATTCATAACTAAACAACTCCAAAATATCTTGTATAAATATGTTTTTTCCGTATGTTTGACCTGCATTAATATGTATCCATAACTTCTATTACGTATGCATTAATACGCATGCTAAACTTGTATAAATAGATTGTTATCGTATGATTTACCTACAACATTCTCCGGAATAGTAACATTTATAGGGCAATTTGGATTATGTTCACTGATCCATACTGCCACACTCCTACAATTAGGACCTATCGAGGCGTGTAGGTCCCCTGGAAGCCAACTTGGTAGTTGAGGAGGTGGAGGCCGAGATGTAGTGGGTCTCGTCTTTTTGACATGTATATATAATTTTATATCAATTGACTCATATATATATATACACACTAACAAATTAAAGTAATGAAAATTTATCATACAATATTAGTATAGAGGACATCCGCTTCGGGCCACAGTATCACTCCGCCTACTGCCTCACCAAGTGTTTCAGCATCTGGGTGTGCATGAGGCAGTGCAAGATTTGTCCAGTCAGCGAGTATATGTATCGGGCTCACACGTACCATGCCATCTGGTACTTGACTCCCATGAAACATGCACCCTTTAAGGGGTGGGTAAGCCGATGCCTCTGCAACGATATATCCTTCACTTTTTAGTCGGCATGCCTTCAACCCCTACAAATTTATGTAAAGAATGTTATATGCATATATACACAAACATATCATCTTGAACAGACTAGCTATTATATATGCCATAAAAATACTTACAGAGGACGTGCTAGGTTGTGGGTCTATAGGATTACTCTCAACCTCTGCAGTACGAGCAGTAGGAGAAGAGAGGTCTGCCAAAGGTACTATCTGAGTGGCAGTCTGAGATGCCTGCCACTTGTTAATTGCTTCCTGGAGTCTTTTATCAACTACTTCCTCAACTCTCCTATTAATTAAGGAATCTACCTATACATGGATAAAAGAAATGCTAGTTTTTGATTATTGAATTCCCTTTCACAATAACATTCTAAAATAAAAATAAGTTACCTCAGCTTGTGAAAGTCCCACTTTTGGGATAAGTTTGCGTTGGGATGGCCCAAAGAACGCTTTGATGCCCACACTAGCGCCTGCACCCCTTACATGTCTAGGATGCTCTAGGTTACCCAGAGCAACTATCAGTTCATCCCTTTTGCCCTGAGGGATGAACTTGCCTTCCTTCCTCTGCTCGTGCAGCTCCCGCTAATCACCATCAACAAAAATTCGTAAGTAAACATAACAATAATAAATATTGATAGATTTCTCTAAGAGTTGATTTTTACCATTTTTGCAGTCGCCTCAGCGGTTGCGGGCTTCAATATCTCTCCCTTCTTATTTTGCCTCCCATCTATCCACATAGCATGGCGAGGCAGAGGTGCGGGAGCAGCAGTAAAGGACTCTGCAGTCTCCTGAGTAGCAGTAGGCTGAGTAGACTCAGCCTGTAGTCTTTGGAGAACGCCTTCATTTCCTCTTGGACCCATTATGTGGTCATGCACATTCAATGCACCCCTTGCTCATTGAGCATCACTGATAGCCTAGTTAGTTGGCACATTGATTTGGTTAGTAACACTAAAGGTTAATCTTGAATAGGTGAATACATAAAAATGTATATTAATTAAATTGGGAGTGGCGCTTA
>OY856411.1:247474338-247734338 GCA_963693085.1 Alisma plantago-aquatica
CCAAGGCAAAAGGTCCTAGCCTTAAGGAGGTGCCAGTTGTCTGGGAGTTTGCAGATGTGTTTCCTGAGGAGTTTCCTGGTGTTCCTCCACCCCGAGAGATTGATTTTGAGATCAATCTTGTCCCAGGGATGCATCCAGTTGCACAAACACCGTACAGGATGGCTCCTGTGGAGATGGCAGAGTTGAAGAAGCAGTTGCAAGAGTTGCTGGACAAAGGTTTTATCCAACTGGGCACGTCGCCTTGGGTGCTCCCGTGTTGTTCGTCAAGAAGAATGATGGTTCAATGCGGTTGTGTATAGATTACCGACAATTGAACAAAGTCACGATCAAGAACAAGTACACGTTGCCGAGGATAGATGATTTGTTTGATCAATTGTGTGGTGCTACAATGTTTTTGAAGATCGATCTACGGTCCAGATATCATCAGTTGCGGATAAAGGTGGAGAACATACCAAAGTCAGCTTTCCGGATGAGGTATGGTCACTATGAGTTCGTGGTTATGCCGTTTGGGTTAACCAATGCACCTGCTGCTTTCATGGACTTAATGAATAGAGTGTTCCATCTGTTCTTAGATCAGTTTGTTGTAGTCTTTATAGATGACATCTTGATCTATAGTCGGGACAGGCGAGAGCATGAGCAACATCTTCGACAAGCGTTGACTCTACTTCACCAACATCAGTTGCATGCCAAGTTCAGTAAGTGTGAGTTCTGGTTGGAAGAGGTGACTTTCTTGGGTCATGTGAGATCTGCCGAAGGAGTCAAAGTAGATCCGAAGAAGGTGGAATCCGTTGCAGATTGGGAACAGCCAAAGACACCGACATAAGTTTGTAGTTTCTTGGGTTTAGCAGGATACTACCAGAGGTTTATCAAGGACTTCAGTGTGATTGCGTTGCCGATGACAAAGTTGACGAGAAAGGATGTACCTTTTGTTTAGGACAATCGATGTCAGCAAGCTTTCTAGAGTTTGAAGGAGAAGCTGACCAGTGCTCTAGTGTTGATCTTGCCAGAGCTTGGGAAAGGCTATGTTGTTTT
Source organism: Alisma plantago-aquatica (assembly GCA_963693085.1). Taxonomy (NCBI): domain Eukaryota; kingdom Viridiplantae; phylum Streptophyta; class Magnoliopsida; order Alismatales; family Alismataceae; genus Alisma; species Alisma plantago-aquatica. The sequence continues at coordinate 247,475,371 of OY856411.1, forward strand.
CTGTGATGCTTCCAAGAAAGGTTTAGGTTGTGTGCTGATGTAGGAAGATAATGTGGTTTCTTTTGCTTCACGACAGCTCAAGAAACATGAGGAGCACTATCTGACTCATGATTTGGAGCTGGAAGCAGTGGTTCATGCGTTAAAGATTTGGAGACACTATATTTATGGGGAAGTGTGTCAGATCTTTACGGATCATAAGAATCTGAAGTACATCTTTTCGCAGCACAAGTTGAACATGCGACAACGTTGATGGATGGAGTTGATCAATGACTACGACTGCACTATCGAGTATCATCCTGGTAAGGCGAATGTGGTAGCTGATGCGCTTAGTCGAAAGTCTTCTTTTTCTTCTTCCAAGAAGGCACAGTTGAGTTCCTTGGTATGCCATAGGCGAGATATGTTTGTCTCTTTGCTGCAGATGAACGTGCAGATGGAAGTTTCCTTGTTAACAGGACTATTAGCGCAGATGCAAGTCAAGCCGACGTTGAGACAACAGATCAAAGATGCACAACAAACAGATGATGCAGTACAGTTAATCAGATCAGAGTTCGGTAGTGAAAAGCGTGATGGGTTTCATGAGTTTGAGGATGGGCTAGTTTGCTATCGTGATAGGATGGTGGTTCCTGATGTTGATAAGCTGAGGAAGTTGGTGCTTGAGGAAGCACACACATTGATGTATGCTATGCATCCAGGTGTCACCAAGATGTACCATAGTCTGAAGGACTTGTATTGCTGGCCCGGTTTGAAGAAAGATGTGGCTGAGTTCGTGGCGAGATGTGCGGTTTGTCAGCAAGTGAAGGCTGAACATCAGAATCCGGCAGGTACGTTGCAACCTTTGCCGATACCACAATGGAAATGGGATCATATAACCATGGATTTCGTAGTTGGCCTACCCAAGACAACTAGAAATCATGATTCCATTTGGGTGATAGTGGATAGATTGACGAAGTCTGCCCATTTCCTACCTATAAAAATGACATATACAGCTGAGAAACTCGCTCAAGTATATGTGGATGAGATAGTTCGTTTGCACGGTGTGTCAGTAACGATAGTTTCTAACAGAGGTCCTCAGTTTATGAGTCGCTTTTGGGAACAGTTGCACAAAGCATTGGGGATGCAGTTGTGGTTCAGTACATCCTTTCACCCGCAGACAGATGGACAATCTGAAAGGACTATTCAGATTTTGGAAGATCTCCTTCGAGCTTGTGTTTTGTAGTTTCTAGGCAACTGGGATGTACATCTGAGTTTGATAGACTTTGCCTACAACAACAGTTATCAGAGGAGTATTGACATGGCTCCTTATGAGGCTTTGTATGGGAGGAAGTGCAGATCCCCTTTGTGTTGGTATGAGTCTGGTGAGCATCAGTTGTTGGGTCCTGAGTTAGTACAACAAACAACAGAAAAGATTAAGGTGATACAACAACAGTTGAAGGTGGCACAAGACAGGAAGAAGTCTTATGCAGGCAATCGCCGACGACCTTTGGAGTTCCAAGTAGGAGACAAGGTGTATCTTAAAGTCTCGCCGTGGAAAGGTGTGATGAGGTTTGGTCGGAAGGGTAAGTTAGCAACCAGGTATATGGGGCCTTACCCAGTTATAGCACGTGTTGGAAAGGTAGCTTATGAGATAGAGTTGCCTCCAGAGTTGCACAGGTTACATCCAATGTTCCATGTTAGTATGCTGAAGAAAAGTCATCCAGATTCAGGAACAGTGATACAGCCAGTTGAGGTTGAGTTGGGTGAAGATGTGACCTACGAGGAAGGTCCTGTGGTGATTCTTGACAGAAGGGTCAAGAAGATGAAGAGGAAGGACTTGGTTCTTGTGAAGGTTCTTTGGCAGCGTCGTGGCGTTGAGGAAGCCACGTGGGATCTTGAGGAAGAGATGAGGAGGAAGTATCCCTCGCTTTTCTCTTCGGATTTCGGGGACGAAATCCCTTAAAGGGGGTTAGCTTGTAAGGACCCTGACCTTCATTTAGGGTTTACCCTGTTTGCTTTGCTTAACCTTGGCGGTTTGATGCTTGCTAATCACCTTTAGTGATGATTAGGGTTTGGTTGTGCTTTCTTGAGAGTTGGAGGGGCTACTTGCAAATAACCCGAGTCTAGGGTTTTGTGAGCAAGTTTGCCACCTTGAGAGGTGTTCCCCTCTCTCTTTGCATCCTCTAGGGTTGAGAGGAAGGCTTGGGCTCATTTATTGAGTTCTTTGGGCCTTGAAGTGCCTTGTTTTGGCTTGCTTGAGCCTTGTGTCACCCAAGAGATGCTTGTGTCGCCCAAGGTGAGGTGTGTGTCGACCTAGGGTGTTTGTGTCAGCCAACATGGATGTGTGTCGGCCATGGTGCATGTGTTTTGTGTCGCCCATGGTGCTTGGTCCAACCTTGACCTTGTTTGGTGGACACATGGTGCATATCTTGGACAAGTGTTTAAGGCTTGCTAGAGTAGGTGGCTTGAGCTTTTGGACAAGTGTCCCTTGGGTGGACGACACCTTGCTAGGATCTACCTTGTTTTCTCCTCCCTTTCCTTCTATATAGGTGGTTCTTTCCTTTGCTTTGAGTTCCTTTGATCCTCTAGTTTCCTCCTCCACCTTGAGTGCATGACACTCCTTTCTTTCCTTGCTTGTGTCGGCCGATACCCCCCTTGAAGGAGCAGTGGTGGCCGATACCCCCCCCCTTGGAGGAGCAGTGGTTGTCGACATCCCTTGAAGCGTGGAGCTCTTCTTCTTCCTTGGAGCTTGGAGCATAAGGCGGGTTGCATAATTTCTAACCTTAACTACTCTATCTCTTGTTCTAATCTTATTTACATGTTAGTAGCTTAGTAGCCATGTTGGCCGATCCATGTGAGTTAGGGTTTAGGGAGCAACACTCCTTTCTTCCCTTTGGTCCTGAAGAATGAGTTTGAGCTACTAGTGCCATGAGCAATACCCCTCCTTCCTAGTCGATTGAGGTGAGATTGTGTCCTAGTTTCTTAAGAAACACCTTCTTCTCACCATGGGCTAGAAGGTGAGCTCGGTTTGAGGTGAGCCATCTTTCTAGGGTTTTTATCATCCTCGTGTTTGAGGTAGAAGGTGACTATGTTGGGCGACATGGTTGTTCTTGTGTTGGGCGATAGGCTAAGTATGGTGAGTGTTGGTCGATAGGCTTGTGTTGGGTAAGATGGAGTGGTGACGGGTGACACCTTTTGGGTTTGGGATGGATGATATGCTGGCTCTTGTGACGGGCGTCACACCCATTCGTTAGTTGTGTGACGATCGTTAGGCCTTTACCTGGTTGTGGCATGTTTTGTAGGATGAGTTGTCTATCCTTTCTCTCTCCTGGTTGTTGGTGTTTGGTGGTGACCTGGCCGTTAGGATAGCCTTGTATTGGGTGTTGTTGGTTGGGTGTGTGACGGGCGTCGTGCCTCTCTTGTGTCAGCCGATAATGTCAGGATCATAACGGGATGTTGCCCGACAGGAACTGCCCGACACATCCCCCTTATGACGCGCGTTGCTCCTTCTCCCTTGTAACAACGTAGTGATGTTGCTATGTATATCTGCTGTTGGTGCTTTGTGTTTGGGTGAGGGTACGTGGTCATTATATCCTTCTTTTTAGTGAGGGTTGCGGTGAGCTATAGTGAGGGTATGTTATCCTGTTGTGACGGTTCATGAAATAGTCTAGTAGTGGATAACCTTGCTTTAAAACATGGTAACTTCTTATATTGCCAATGATGCTCATTACCATACATTTATCTTAGCCTGGCTACACATATGGAAATGATTATCTACTAATGCTAAGAATGGTAATGCTTGAGATGAGGATAAGCATAGATCTGGTTTGCTTAATAAATATGCCTGATGCACTTGATCACCAGATAATGTAAGATTGATAAGTATAGCACATTGAATGACATCTCATGATAGTAAGCATAGTCCTTATGTTGATACTATGATTATTGAATACTCTAACCATGAAGGTGATGATTACCCATGAAAAGGCTATGAGACATATGTGATGAGTAACATCACATTGATAATTACTCTGGTTGATGAGATTATGTGTTTGTCCCATGATGTTGATGTGAGCCTTGAGAGGCAGTGGCAGTACATGATGAGGGATTGAGATCCCATGATATGTGATGATCCCTGAGATGGATCTGGATGGTTGGCAAGAGGCCAAGTGATAACATGTGATGTTGAGATGGATCAGGTTGATGTGTTTGTGATAATGGCATAATGTTGAATTTATGTTGTTACTTTCTGTTATATCTTGCATGTTATACAACTTGGTTGAATCTTGAAATCCATCTAAAAGATACTAATTAATTACAATGAAACCTATCATGTAGTTTTCCCTGGCCATAGATCCATCATCGTCAGGACTTGGTGATGGTGAAACGGGTTCTCCTGCGATTTAACCCAGAGCGCATATTTTTGAATATGCGAGGTTTCTCCTAGCCTCAAATAGAGAAGTGAAACGAGTGTAGCTGTGGTTGCAGACTCGGATATGTCATGAGCATGGTGAACAGGCCCATGGCTCCGGATATGTGATATGATGAGCATGAATGTGTTCATGGCTCAGAGCACAATGATTAGGCCCGTGGCTCAGTTTTACTAGCGTTGTGACCTGTACCGAGGCGGGCTAGAGGAAGGGTAGCCTGAGGAGATGACCCTGGAGCTAAAGGCCACTTGAGCATGAGACTGCGGTCCTGCTATGTTTCTCGTGTACTGACCACAAGGGGTGAGGTCGTGGATTCCGGCTCTTCCATTGACCTTGTATGGCACCGGCTATGGGCTTCGCAGCCGAAGGTTGGATTTGAACGGTACGGTTCACTTCCTCAGGGCATAATAAAACATAATTCAGCTGTTTAGTTAATACTGCCTAAGACAAACACGAAACATTGGTTGAGGCCTTGTTTGTGTAGTCAATTCTATGTGTATCTTGTAGTTGCTTATATGTTTCTCATATATGGTAAGCTTTATATGTCATATCTTGCTATTCATGTTTCATAAGGAAATAGTTGGATAAATAACTGAGTACTCTAGGTAAGCTTGATAATCATGAACAGTCTTATCTTATAACTGCTCCTGTTATACTTCTAGCTATTTTACATATATCTGAGGTTTTGTAGTTTTGGCGGGGAGTTATGCCTCCCGTTGGGACAATGTTCAATTGTCTCACTCCGCTGAGTTACACCCTTTTAGGTGGACGAGCTAGACGTGTTGGTGGTCGTGGTGTTGCAGACGAGCAGCCAAAAGATCAGTAGAAGGCAAGCGATGGATGTGTTGTTGTTTTTTGGAGTTTTGTGATAGAGTCTAGAGTCATCCCTGTACTCTCAGGTCCTTGGCAGTGTTTTTACATTGTTTCACGATGTACGATCGTTGATGTTTTGTATATCTTGCTGTTGGACGGATGTGGGCCTCTGTGTATATATGACAGGTGATGAACTCATGTGATGGCAAGATAGCTGTTGCTCGAAGTTGTGAACATGTTTCAAGGAATATATATGTTTATACAATTTGCTTCTTGCAAGATGTGGACTGAAATGTAAAAGTTTCTCAGTTATCAGCTTTCCACAATCGGTTTTAATTAACCCGTGTTTTCAATAATCTGTGGTTATGGTGATTTCCGCACATTTTTGTGTAACACCTTGATGTCTGTGTGATAGTGGGATGTGTTGCCACAATTGCTAATACAGGTGGGGATGTCATAATTTCCTTGAGTCGAGTAAAAGCCACATCAGCCTCTGCTCCCCATTTAAAGTTGTTCTTCTTTAGTAAATTTGTCAAAGGTTGAGCAATCGGGCCATACCCTTTAACGAATTTCCAATAATACCCTGTCGACTGCAAGAACCCTCGAAGATCCTTGACTGTTGTAGTCTACAGCCACTCCAAGATGCTTATTATTTTACTTGGATCTGCTTCTACCATTTCCTTCAAAATGACATGACCCAGATATTCAACTGTGGGAACTCCAAATCGACATTTACTTCTCTTGACAAACAAGTGATTCTCTCTCAAAATTTGTAGTACCAAACGTAGGTACTGAATGTGGGAAACATAATCCTTGTTGAAGACCAAGACATCATCAAAGAAAACCAGTATAAACTTCTGTAGGTAAGCTTTGAAAATTCCATTCATGAGAGACTAAAAAGTAGCTGGTGCATTTGTTAAACCAAACGACATCAAAAGGTATTCATAATGACCCTGGTGAGTTCTAAAAGTTGTCTTATGTATGTCTTCCTCGACTACACACACCTGATGATATCCAGCTCGCAAATCCAATTTAGAAAACATTACTTCCCCATGTAATTCATCTAGTAGCTCATCAATTCTAGGTATCGGAAATTTATCCGACACCGTGATCTGATTCAGACCTCTGTAGTCGACACACATCTGCCATGAACCATCTGATTTCTTAACTAACAGGACCAGAGATGAATACGGGCTATTGCTATTTCTGATTGGGCCTGCTTTCATTTGCTCCTCTACTTGCTTCTCAATTTCATTTTTCTAGAAATGAGGATATGGATATGGCCTTCGTGACACTGGCTTGCTTCCTTCAATCAATGGAATCTGATGTTCATGGTACCTATTTGGAGGAAGCCCCTTTGGTTCCTGGAAAACACCATCATATTCTTGCAATAGCTCCTGTACTTCCACCAGCTCACAATTCACCTGGGCAGTTGTTGAACATTATAGGGACATTAGTTGAACTACCTCCAAAGTACGACTCCTCCTCAACTCCTTTGCAAAACAAGTAGCATTTACCACTAAGGATTCACTCTGAACTCCAACAAGAGTCACCAGTACTCCCAAATAATCAAATTTCATGATTTGTTGCCTGAAATCCCACCAAACCGGGCTCACATGGCACAACCACTGAACTCCTAAAACTACATCGCATCCACCCAGTTGCAACATAAGGAAATCCTCCTGCATAACAAGACCTCCTACAGTGATCTGAACATCCAAGAATTTCCCTCTCACTTGTATCTTCTCACCATTTTCCACTGTGACTATATACTCCTTACCCTGTGGAACTAACGATGGAATCTTCTTTATGATTCTCTTATCTACAAAATTATGTGTACTCCCCGAATCTAACAAGGCAATCAACTCAATCCCCTGGATAATAATCGAGACACACATAGTACGTGGGGAATCTCCACCTGTTACAGCCTGCAAAGAAATATGAGGTTCATCCTGATCCGAACTGACTTGATCATCATCCTTTTCATCATCAGAATCTCCACCTTGAATTAGATACAAGCGTCCCTTCATTTTGCACTTATGATCCTTGTACCATTTCTCATTACACCTGAAACACAAGCTATTCTGTCGTCAGAAGTTTTCTTCCTCCACTGTTAGCCTTTTTGGCCCATGCTTGCCAGAATCCTGTCCTTTCTTGTCGTTAGGGGTGTAAACAGTGCGGGTACGGTGCGGGTATGACCATACCCAGAACCGTACCCAATTGTTTTTGCGGGTACGGGTACGGGTCCAGACCCACATTTCTCAGTAACCAGACCCGCACCATACCCAGAACCGCATATAATGCAGGTACACGGTGCGGTTCCAAGGGTATACGGTTCTGTGCAAATTTTTTTTAAGCATTAAAATTGATGGCTGCACCTATTTTTAAGCCCAAATTAATGTATACATTTACTGAAGTTTACAATTTTCAGCATATAAGCTGCTAGAGTAACACCAAGCTGTTGTTTTGGGGGGCTTTGTCTCATTCAAGTACATACTTTTGGGCCAAAATCTTTATTAATAAATCATATCATACACATATGGTTTAATCACTAGAACGACGTTCGAAATTTCCAACATGTGAGCTGCTAGAGTAACACAAAGCTGCTATTTTGGGAGGCTTTGTGCACTTAAAAACCATTCAAGTACCTACTTTTGGCCCAAAATATTTATTAAAAAATCATATCATACACATATATGGTTTAAGCACTAGAAAAACCCAATAGAACCCAAAGAAACCATTCAATGTATGAGTTGTGTGCTATAAGCAGCCTAGTAAAATGAACAATATTATCCACATCATCGATTTGGAGACTAAGAATATTTCAACAAATCACACAATACCACTCAATAATCAACTAGCAACTTCACAAAATTAAATACCATCAAATATGAAAGTTAAACATTAAGAAATTCACCAACAGTGGAATGAAATATTGTTAAATGATCAATGGGATTGTTAAAGACAGCTCAACACAGCAAAATACATCATGGCCAATTGTCTATTGCTGACATTCATAACAATAAGGCTGTTACATCAATTTTCAACAATCAAATGCACATCGCCAAATGTAGAAAATGAATGGTTGTTCATCAATCATCAAGCTTTGTCACTACATCAATAATGAATCAAGATGACGTGATAAGGAAGAGTACAAATCACCTACAAACAAAATGTAAACCATTTATCAATATAAATAAACAAGTATAAAGATTATTGTGGGCATAACATGTCAAAAACTTAAACTTAAAATTAACATACCAATCATTCCATCTCTATGATGACAACATCCCCAAGCTCTTGCTCATCTTCCAAATCATTTCTTACAGAACCTAGCATTGCACCTCCACAATCTTGTCCTACAAAAGATTTATAAAGTAAGAATTGCTTCAATAGTCTTTGCAGTAAGAATTGCTTCAATAGTCCTACAAAAGATTTATAAATTCCATCTCAACATCCCGTGGGCATCAAAATGGGATGTCACTTATCCTATAACCATGTAGAAGACTGAAAGGTGCCCTTCAACCACTATATAAGAACCTTCTACCTTCCTCCAATCCTGCCAATAAAAGACATCTACATGGACATTGGTGCACATCATCCACTTTCATTTGGGTGGCTCGAGGATGATTCATCTATAACTGACCAGATTTTAGCAGATAACTAATATGTTTATATAGAAATATTGCAGAGGTGAAAAGGATGATCAAAAGATACCCAACTCATTAATTAACAACCAACCAGTAAGGAAGAATAATATGATTGAGGTGGAATGGTTTACAAGGGAAAGGGCACACCTAAATGTACATGGAGGAAGGCAAACAAGAAAAACGTTCCCTATTCAGTAACCAAACAAGTTGTACAAAATAAGCAAATGAGGAAACCATGAATCTACCAAAACTTAACCAATCTGAAACAGTTGTTTTATTTAATTTATCTACCTGAATCAGTGACAGGCTGATTGCAATTAACTATATAATGTTATTATTTGAAAGATACTCAGTGATTATAAACATGTATTCCAAATACTAGATTACAAGTTCAAGTAGGATGATTCAAGTATGAATCAAATGATCAAACCTGTATATAAGACTTGGGAGATAAGGCCATCTGAACCACTAGGCATCTGTGAAGACATCCAAACAAAGGGAAACATGTCAACATACCTTCAGCCACAAGGTTCTTAGTGTATACAAATAAAAAGGAGAATGAGCATTGACTTATGAACAAGAGTTTTACTAGTACACTAGAACATGAAAAGGTTATATTGCATAAAATTTCAGTAGCATGTCTCTACTTAGAAACTGCTCGAAATAGCTACGAGTGGGCCCAAACCCTCACCCACAGAGCCATTAGTACCTCTCTACTCTTCCAGCTTCCATAGAATAAAAAGTGAGGAAGGTGGGGAAGGGGGTAAAGCAGAAGAAGAGATAAATGCATAACCAACAACAACCCTGGTGTCCTTTTGGCTGCCAAGACCACTGTTGTTCGTGAGAGTGAATGAGTTAGGGCAGTGTATCTCCGGCCCCGTCCTAGGCAAATATCACAAACATAGGTCCATAGACAATGAAATTGCATATAGGCAATTTTACACTTACCTATATGCAGTGTATCCATCGAATACGACGTATACGTCTGACAAGAACACAATACAGAAAAAAGTTTCTAGTCTGCAGACTCAAACTAAGGGATAATGTCACACAAGGGGGTTGGAGGGTAGAAATAGCTTACAGTGGCGGCAGGTCCATTCATTGTAATGTGCCATTCAATAAATGTGGACGTCCTTCTTCAATCTTCACGCTCATGTTCCCTTTGATGTTGGTGTGCTCTGTAGCTAACTGGAGACTTCATCTCTTTGATCGATCACCAAGAACAGGTCTCTGCGGGAATAGATGATCTATCAGTAGTAATTTGTTTGCTGATTTCACAATTTGGTGCTCACTGATAGATGCGTGCCAGATTTCTTGCTTGTCACTTACAGTCGAGCTGGAGCTAAGGTAGGCGACTGGACAGAGCTGAGGAAAATGCAGCAGAAGCAGAGCTATCAATGTTGGGCGGAGTTGGAGCCGGGCACGACGAGATGGAGCTCGATTGAGATGGAACTCGACTGAGTCGGGTTGATGAGGGCCTCTGAGCCTGCGGCCGGCGCTGGGCTGATGCCTGATGAGGTCGGGTGGGGTCGTTGGGCTGCTGCCTGTGGGTTGATTCGGCTGAAGGCGGCGAGGCCGCGGCTGAAGCAGGTTGGCGGTTGATGATGATCGGACTGAGGCCGGCTGAAGCAGGTGGGCGCGCACGGAGAAGCTCTATCGGCGGTGTCGCAATGGATCTGGCTGGAGCCTGGAGCCGCGGGCATGCTCAATTGACCCTTGAGGGGCGGTGCCGTGGTGGATCTGGCTGGAGCCTGGTGGCTGGAGGCCGGCGGGTGGCGGCTGCCCCCTTAGCCCTAGGTTTGGCTTCGGCCGCTCGCTCTGCGCCTCTGCGGTCCTACAGATAGCGGAATGAATTGAGGGGGGGAGCCGAGAGGGGAGGATGTTCTGTGGGTTAGGGGAGTTTTAACGTTTGGGCTAAATTAGGTTACAAATATCAACCGTTAGATCATGTCCAGTATTTTTTAGCCATAGATTCTAACCAACTATAAATTTATATTTATTTTTTATTTTTTTGCGGGTACACGGGTTAGCGGGTATGGGTACATCTATACCCATTATTAGAACCATGACAATGCGGGTACGCGGGTCTAGAAAATTGGACCCATGACGGGTTTTGGCGGGTACGGTTTTGTGGGTACGCGGGTATACCCGTACCCATTTACAGCCCTACTTGTTGTGCTGCTCAGAATTGTTCTTGACTAACGAATCATCTTCCTTCTTACTGCTCCATGGCTTATATTTCTTAGACAGGTACTTTTCCTCCTTCGCCAGCGCCAAGCTTATGGCTTCTGACATGGACTTCGGACGGTGTCCCTTGACATGGCAGCAAATTTTCTCCTTCAGGCCACTGACGAAAGTCCCCACACGGAAAGTCTCCCCTAAACCTAGAAGACGATTTGATAACTTCTCAAACTTCGCCAAGTAATCCCTCACGGTATCCACCTGGCACAACTTAGAAAATTCGCCCGCTGCATCTTCATAGGGGTTACCAAAACGAATATGCAACTCAGACTCAAATTCCGCCCACGAAGACAAAGGAGAAGAATCATTTAGCCAATCCCACCATTGCAGCGCATCGCCGAACAGGTAATATGCAATCAAATCCAGTTTTTCTGCATCGGACCAGATGCTATAGAATTTGAAATAATACCGAACATGATGAATCTAATCTACCGGTGGTGTCGAGCCGTCGTACTTCTCAAGCTTGAGATGGAGATGTCATGGACTCCTCTACCCTGTGCTTGAAGATGATGATGCTCCGTCACTTTCCGATCGCTCTTTCCCTAGCATCGTGCTCAGTTGTTGTAGTCGCGAACAGATCTGGTCGAATTTCTCATGAAACTCCATCTTTAGTTCACCATAAGCCTTCTTCGTTGAGCTCGCCATCTCGGCACAACGACGATCGATCGTCCTGTTCAGCGAATCCAACAGCTCGCAGATCTCCACGCGGGTCATCGGCTGCGGCGCCTCTTCTCTCGATGGCGCCATCGAACCTAAATCTGATACCAATTTGTTACTATGGAGGTAGTAGGGGAGTCTCTGGCCAACAGACTTGTCGTCTAAGGTCCCTATGATGGCCACCTATTCGAATACAACAGTAATTAGTAATGGCGGAAGAGCTTCGGAGGAAGAAGGGAAGGAGAGAGATAGAGAGAAGGATGAAGAAGAGAGGCAGAGATAGACCACAACGAGAGAGATATTATTCGTAATTTCAATCATCCAAGATATCCTCTCAGTGGATGGCTTCAGATCCTATATAGCCGTCATCCACAAACAACCACTCGGGCTTATTACAGAGCAAACAGCTCAAGATCGTTTCGGCTAACAACAGCCACTAACATCTAACTGACTCTAATCAGAAAACAACTCAGCAACGACTTCGCTTGTCAGCTTCTGCCGTGATCCCCCTCCGCTGCTTTCACCAGGCAATAGCTGCCAGCTCAGCAAGTAAGCTTCAGAGCTTCGAAATACTCGTAACAGCCACAGGAGTTTGCTGCAGCGGAGAATGACACCAGATGGTCGTCGTTGGTGTTTGTTTATTTCAACATCTCTTTGGTAGTAAGTCTCTTATATGATGATAAAATCGACCAGGGGTGTTGAGATTTATGGTGGGAAATCGAACACTTGCATTATAAGTATTTACTGCTGATCGAACATGATATAGACTGACTATCAAGATGAAGAAATCATAATTCACACGGTAAGTCTCATCCAATATTAAAAAGTTTGCAGGTGTAAGGAGCATTATGTATCAATATTTCGCTGTTAAGCCTCGGTCGTGAAAATATATGTATGTCAGAATAAGGTGGACTGTGTCATGAATGATGGTAGTATCCTCGCTAAGATATTATCTAAAGAACGTCCAATCAGTTGCAGGGAGAGGAACCCGCTTATGGTCAGGTGTGTGGCAATGTCAGTCTTCCTTCTGGACATAGCATGCCCAAATTACTAGATTGAATAGTGCCTATCGTGAAACTAACTTCAGACAAGCAAGCTTTCCATCTATTTTCAAGCTTGCACAAGAAACAAAGGTAAAAGCCCTTGTTGTGGTGGTAAAGAGGCGTCCTTTATGGTTTTTTGGTTTATATTGTTTATTCAAAGAGAAATATTGCCACTTACGATCAGCTAGGTATAAGCATCAAACTAGTTTATGAGATTTTTTTTTCCTGTTAGCATAGTGTTAATGTATTTTTCTTTGCTTTGGCTCATGAGATACAAAGCCTACATTATATATCATGTTTTCTCTTAAATAATGATTATAGTTCAACTATTCAACATTAAAAATTTCAAGATAGTGGAGAATTAAAATCGAAACATAACATTCGATCTATATACAATTAAGTAATATTTTTTGATGTTGTGGTTTTATAGTGGCATTCTCTAAAATCCAACACCCATGAAATTCTAATGGTTACTTAAACACACATATAGAAACCATGATATAATTTATTGTATGAGTTTTTAGTCTTGACTTTATTTCTTTTAACTAACAGTGATAAATGCATCATAGGTGTATCTTCATTCTTATCAAGAAGGTTCTAAGAGAATTCATCAATTACATTGTGGAATTTGGAGATTCACACATTTCCGAGACAAGGATTTATCCAACCCCAACAAAATATACGTAAGAAGAAACTATTTCATGAGGATTTGAAAAGCTTTTTCATATAGATATAGCCCTAGAGCTTAAAACAATTTGGGAATGTCATCATACATGTTTCAAATTTAATATTTTAATAGTATCATGCATATACATAGAAAACACAAAGGAACTAGAACACAAATGCCACTTATATGACCAGGAAGTTTATTGAGTTCTATTTTGGAATCCACTATATGGATGGAGTCATTTTTTGGGTGCAAATTCAGCTCTGTCTTTTGGTATATTTTTGTAGAACCTGTTATACAAAAGGTCTAGCAACAACAAGCAGATTGAATGAAAGAAAAGAATAGAAAAACTATTAAAGTATCTATTCAAGTGTGGTGGTAAAAGTAACAAAATCGAATGCCTAAAAGTCATCTGCCACAATCTAAGTTTTCCAATGGAAAATTTTTATAGAGAAACACTTGATAATAACCACCCGAGGAATAAGGTATGGATCAAGTCGTCATGCACACTAACATCTCTCTTTCTCCTAGGGTGATGAAAAACACAAAGAAAATCAAAATTACTTTCATAACTCCAAAAGCAATAGTACTTGTGAGGCAATAATTACTTTCCAAAAGCTTTCTTTTTGTCGACGAAATAGCACCAGTCTATATAGTGACTAAGCAAACAAATTATAACCAACAAAAATCTTATAAGCCTTCTTATTCTCGTGAGTGGTTGTAGAATGAAAATACAAATAGGAAGAACAAGAAAAAAAAGAGAATATGATTTGTTTTTGAACAATTTTTTTTCTTTTTTTTCATTATTTACATTCAAAGTAGGTCACATAAGTGAAGTTAATCATTGAGCAAGAAGGGTGATTAGGTGGGTCCAACAGTGGCCCTGCCTAGAAGGGGTTCCTCATTATCAAAGGAAAGGTTGATTAGGATCTTCATTGGTTCAAGAGTACATAGAAGATACTAATTTCATTCTTAAGGATGCAAGGGTACATAAAAGATCCCAACTTTATCATTATTTTACATTAAACATGGTCAAAGTAGTCAAAGATCACATATTTAGCCAAAATGGAGAATTAGAAGAAGATCCAAGTTCTAAATCTATGCTCAAGTTATAGATCTTTTTAGGCGATGGGTTTGATGTCTAGAATTACATGGTTTGTCCAAGGTATGAGGGAGTTATTGATTGTTTATCATTTTGATTAAGAACTATATTGATAAGGGGATACATACTCACATAAATTATTGACAACTCATAGCCATCAGATCTGGGACCTTGGTGTTCCATCCTCCATCCAATGGCCACTCTCTTGTGCCCGATCTGGGCATCTGTTCTTGGGCCAGGTTTTCTACTGGGCCGCTCACCTACTTGATCTCTGTTTCCTGTGTAGGGACATGGGAGAAATAGGGGACGTCATCATAGCTTCTCTTGTGGTTGTCGCACTCAATGTAAAGTAGGCCAGAGGCTATGGGGGATCATGTGCCAGGATCAACCCTTCTACGATGAGGACTTGTCACCATTTTTCACACCTCTCTAAGGTGGCGTTGGGATGTGAAGCAACAGAGGTAGATCATTGTGGTAGTGAAGGCCATGTGAAGAGGAGAAGGCAAATAGAAACATGTGGGGAGCATAGAAGAGAGAGAGCGTCAGGGGAAAAACAAAGTGGGTGAAAGATGGTGAAGAGGGGTGACCAATATACATAAAAAATTAAGGTATCACTGACTATAGTACCAAGAGGTTGGGTTCATTCTCTTGGCCCTCAACTTTCCTTCTTCTGATTCTTTAACATTTTAATACTTTACAATGAAAGAGTGGGGTGAGGGCAGCCGCCCCCTTACTATGGTTGTCAACGATGAGGGCATTACCCATTTACCCTTTATCTATAACTTGTAGGGTAAGAGTAAGGGTAAATGTTTTTGTTACCCACTCCCCATTTACCCATTCCCTATTTCCCCACCATATTAAAAAGGGGAGGGTAAGGTATCTACATTATACATACCCTTTTACCCACATTAATTTAACAAAAATATATAATCATATAGAGGCTTCTAGTTCAATACCCTATTTTTTCCAACAAGAAAGCATAAGGGCTGCATCTTGCCTCCTACCCCCACTCACACTCTAATTCTTGTAGAGTATTACTATTAAATGTTGAACCAGTTGAGAGGGATAGTGAATAAAGTGAAAAATATGATTGCACACTTGCTTATACTCTACTTTTCTTTCTTAATGATGTGGCTTTCCCTTTTCTAATATTAGTGTTTTGAAATTGCCTAGGGGTCCCTTTATTTGTTTCTCTCCATATTTTTGGTGTTTGCATGCCTCATCTATGTCTCATTGAGAAGTGAGTGGTTTCTACTATGATCACTAGTAGAAATGTAAACTTCCTTATCGAAGATGACCTGATAGAATCACTGACTCCCTTACACATAATTTTTATACTTGCCCTTATAACAGGGTGAAATCAATAAGAGGGCTTCCTAAATATGCTAAAATACAACCACAACACAAGATGCTTCTTCTTTTTTATTATTAGACCAGTGTCTAAACATATTGTGCAAGTAACCTATAACATTGGCCTTCTTATTCACATTTGTTAAAAATGCAAGTTAATAAAGGTGAGACTTAATTTTTATCATGCTAGACACCACCTTATGATAAGTCAGCCTTTCTATATATTTTTTTTGTCAAAATTACTCGTTTACCCTTTACCTTCTCCATTTACCATGTGGGGAAGAGGGTAAGGGTAAGGGGAGGGTATGGGGATTGTTGAGAAGGGTAATTATCCTTACCCTTACCTACTACCCTCTAGAGAGTAAGGGTAAGGGTAGATCATTACCCTCCCCATACCCTCCCCATTGAAAACCCTACATGTTACCCTAAAAAATGGATAGTGAGGTGGCCCATGACTATGGGATCTAAATGATATCTAGGAGTAATGCCTCACCTCTTCCTACTATCTTATGAAATACATAGGGAAAGAACAAAAAGGTTGAAACATTTCCCTCCTATGGCCCAAAATTTAGTTGGTTGTGACACATCTAATTGCACAACCATGGAGTCAATTAAAAACCATTGTGCCCAAAGTCTTGTGCATGAAATCAAATAAATCAACACCTCTTCTGAAGCTTTTAACTCCTAGCATGAACCTTCAATTCAATTGAAATATTAACCATAGTTGTCTCTCACTACACAAAGACTCTAAATATCATGGTTGAGGAAAAAATTCCAACACTTGATCATCCAATTAAAAATATACATATAATTGAGTGTATAAACCATAAATTAAATACACTTAGTCATCAAATGATGATCAAACAAAGAAAAATTCTTGTGACTCTAATGCCCTTATTTATTAGTTTTTTGGATCCAATTATAATTCAATTGCATAAACAACTTTTAAAACTTAAAATTAGGGTCGTCACACTAAGAATAAATAAGGATGCTTGGTGGGAGGCAACCGATACATTTTTCTTATTTTTAGCATTTAGTAGATGCAGTTTAATTTTATTTGTTAAGTAGTTTTGATGCAATTTTTTTTTTCCTTCATGAGTTTACTGAGTGCACATTCAGAATAAAATGCATAACCAAAACCCCTCAAATCAGTGGTACCGATGCACCATTGGTTGAGCGCACACATTTTTATAGTATAATGTAGTACCACTGACACCAAGTTGGAGACACCGACCTAAGATTAGGGGTGCACACAAATTATTTTATGAAGCTATAGGAAAAACTTGGTGACACCAATCATAGTTGGTACCATGGAGATAAGGGATAAACAATATATGTGGCCTCCAATCTTACAACCACAAGTGCATGAATCCAACGATGCAATAGAGAATATTATGGGATCAAATCTCATGGAAACTCTAGAGGCGTTCTTATTAACACAACACACGTAAGGCGATGAGTGGGAGGCTGGTTGGGTAAAGTTCAGGCTCCAAAATTCCACCCACTATCTCACTCTAGAGGCATTTAATGCCATCTTTGAGTAGGAAAACTATGAAGTAAGGTATTTTCTTGTCGATCTTAGTCACTCTGTGGCATGGAGAAAGCTTAAAAAAATAATAATATGTGAGAAGGTCAAGTGGCATAACGAAGTGTCATCGACATTAATCATCTCTTTTCCCATCTTCTTGATGGACTCCAAAAGAACACATTGTTTGCTAGGTCCAATCAAGGGCAAGGGAAGGTCTAGGAAGCTAACCAATTCATCTATGGACAATCCTCTCACTAGGACGTAAGAAGGTCAAACCGGGTTGATTTTGCCTTGCACATGAGTGCTCAGTGGCCAAAATTGAAAGGAGGAAATTGTTCATCCACTTTATGGTATTATCACGAGACTCACCATCCCCTTCAACCTTGATATCTACCATTTTCATTTATTGGAGTGGAAAGGGGACTTAGAATTCAGGAATTTTTGGAATGCCAAGCACTTTGACATATTTCAAGGTAGCATTTTGCCATGTCCAAAATGGGTCAGATATAACTTTCGGATCCCATCTTCTACACCTTAGATCTTGATGACCTACATTGGCTGGATTATGAAGTGAGAGTGATAGACCATGAGGAAAATGGAGAGGAAAGAGGTGATATAAAGACAAGAAGGTCTAGGATATAGATGCTACATCGATGAGGACTCGTAGGAGGGTAGACTCTACTCGACATACTTATGACACCTCTTTTCTACCCCAAAACTATGACATATGGACCCATATTCTTGTGAGGGAATGTAAATTTTTCTCAACACCATTTAGATAGGTCAACATCAGTAGTAGGAGATGATGACTCAGTTTGCCTCCCATCAAGAGAAGATCTCATAACCAGGAGAAGATATTCACCCATCTGTAGATAATACTCACTTATGATTGCCTTCTCCTAAGTAATCACAAGAACTTCAACTGGTGTCTACAATGCATGGAGCATACACAACACCCTCTTTATATACATTACTAGAGCAAGGGAATTTTCCTTGGATACCCACCACAATGACCTATGACGTCCGACCCTCCCCAGTTTAGTCCCACATTCTACCCACTTGATCCAAGCATGCCACCATGACCACTCTATATCCCATGAGCCCGATCATTTGACACACCAATTTCATCTCTGAGTTTGTTTTTAATAATAGGATATTATTGAATTCAAGCTTAGGGGGTGTGGAATGGTATTTATACATCATTCATATTACATTGCATCTATCTATCTTACTTTTCTATTTCAGCTTAGTTTGCATCTTAGTTAGTTCATATTTGCTTTTATTGAAATTTTCATTTTCTTGCATGTATTCACATCTATCTAGTGTTAAAGTGGATTTACTTTTGAAATGTTTACATGAATCAATTGAAGCAATGCACTTTTTGTACCCTTCTCCTTAAAATTTATTTTTTTCTTATTTAAGAGTACTACATGAGTAATTGTTTGGTTTAGTCAGTTAATAGACATATGTGGCAAACAAATACCTAATTCTAGCCTTAAATTTTTAATGAATATGGTGTTTGGGTCCAATTTAAACAAGAATTAGCATGTTGTTTCATGTTTATTCAAGAACGGATTTTGGATCAACCTGACACATAATCTAATAAAAGTGAAACATATCATATTTAGGAAGAGTATGTCCCTTTGTCACTAATCTTATCAGCTTTCATTTCTTTTCATAAAAACCATAGAATTCATACATTATTCAAGACATTTCTTTGTGGATTGCATTTTATCATGATATGAAGCATGCATTTTATCTCTGCATTAGAAAAATAAAACATAGTAATGTGAATTGCTCGTTAATATAGGTAGTTTGCATAATAAAATTCCATTTACTTGCATTTAGAATTACATGATTAATAAGGTTGTAGTATTTTTTTCATATCCTTTTTGAATAAAGAGAGAAAGAAAGTTGTACATCCCTACTCCTCTAGGTTTAAAAAACCTAAGCCCACACATCAATTATGGATAATAAGGGCAAATTAGGAAAAATACAGAAATGCAAATAGAAAATAAGAATCTCTCTCTTGAATAAAAGATAGGATTGTAAATTTCTATATATATCACCTTACACCTTCACTCATCATTAGGATGATGCATTCACAACATCAATCATTCTACTAGAACAGTAGGCATTAGAACACATTCATTGTCATTTGTAACTATTATTTAAGTATATCATTTTGTTCTTGCATAAATGAGTTGGATTTTGTGTGATTTCTATTTCTAGATAAGCATTCAATCCACCCACTAATCTACATTGGTAGGCCACCCCATAGATATATTCCATTCTTTCATGAATATTCAAGTAACTGCATACATTTAGAAAAATAATTTTCTAAATAGAGCAATGTAGATAGGGAGATCTTATAACACACCCATCATAGCTCAGATTGTTCATGATATCTCTCTACTTCATCTTAATTATGTGTTAAGTTGTCTGATTTCAGTGTTTTGTTTTTCATAATTGCTTACTTGTATAGTAATTGCTTTCTCCATGGTTGGAGAGGACTGCTTTGGGTGTGTTGAGTCAAGATGATTAGAATGATCTAGCTCACATATGTGTCTCACTTTTGATTGTTTCAACCAAATCCAAAGTAGTGTTGCTCAAAGGTGACAAACATTCAAGCTTAGTGCATTTTTATGCACAAGATTTATATACTAAAATGGGGATTTTTTGGCATGTTTTCATGAAGATTTGTCTCATATTCACATGTTCTATGCACATTTCAACCTAAATTGCCTAAAATATCTCTTTCTCATCAATTTTATCTTTTTTGTGTATTTGGACAAGTATTATGGTATTTTATTATTTGCCTAATACATTTTGCTCTATTTTATAATAGAACCAAGAACAAAGTAGAGGACGTCAGTGGCATCAATATGAGAAGAAGAGGAACCAACAACATTAGAAGAAAACTCAAGGAAAAAAACAAGAAACATCAAAATAATTCTTAGTACCATCGAACCCAAATGACAATACTGAGATCACAAGTCCTAATTACATTGAATTGAATAAGTCAGTGGCACTGACACCCAAGTCCGTGACACCAACATTTGTTTGACGACCTTTATTCAACAAAATACATCCAAGGGTATGTTAGTTAAGTTGTGCCCTACTTCGTCCTATATAAACCTAAGGGGGGAAGCCACAAATCTCATATCATCCCATCTGGAAACATCCTAACTAATTGTTCCATAAGGGACTAGGTTCCAAGGAGAAGGCGATGAAGATATGTGGATCAGGGCACATCTCAAGGAGTAGTTTGATGGCCACATCATTGTCAGGATGCAAAATGCTTCCCTTGCACCATGTTATAGGAGTTATACATGGATTCCTCTTCTTCCTTCCCTATCTTGAATTCTATATTGAGCATGAGGCAATACTCTAGCCCAGTGTTAATGCTATGCATTTCTATGTTCAATATAATATAGACTATCATTTCTTTGAATTTTGATAATAGAAATGCTTCATTGCCTTATCTATTCTTCATCACAATGCATATGTGATAGGTTGTTAATCTTTATGAAAGTAGGGTTAATATTTATAAAAGTTCTTATCATCACATTCAATATCATGTGAGGAAAGTAGGATAATCCCCATGAAGTGTTTGTCTATATATAGATTGTATCATTTAGCTTTCTATATTAATGTTGCATAAATAGGTTAGTAATTAGGCTAAATTGTGTGCTATATTGTGAAAGATGGTAGTACAAGGTACATATGCTTTCTCCAAACAAGCAAGATTATTTGTATTTATTAGGTAGAATGCATGCATTTGTTGGCACCATTGTGAAATTGGCGTCCTAAAGAATCCATTAATCAGATTTTTTGGGGGGAGAACATTAAAAACAATTTAGTTAACATATTTCTCCTTGTCTTGAATTAATAATACCTTCAACTACTCCAAATAGGTCTATAAATGGAAGCTTTCCCCATGGATCTTTAAAAACCCACTTTGCTAATTTATCAGCAAGGCAGCTAGTCTCTCTTCTCACTTTATTGATTGTTGCAAAGTTAAACCATTGTCTTGTGATATAGATTATTTGAATAAGAGGAAGATACTTGGAGGGGCATTGATGAGTATTATAAGCATAATTGATTGAACATTTTGAGTCTGATACCACCTCACAATTCATGGTACATGCCTTGATTTTTAGCTTTTATACATCTTAGAATAGTAAGAAGATCCCCTTCTAAAGGGTCGTTTCTTGTATGCTTACATGATTTTCTGACAATCTTGTCATAATTTGCGGATTTTATGATGTAGCTTGTTCTTTGCATAATGTTTGAGGCACATAAGGCTATGTCTACACTTAGCTGGATTCTATTCAGAAGGGGTGTTACCCACCTAGCATCCTGTGTGATGGAGCTATAGTTTGAAGGTTCCATGATAAAGTTCTATTTCTCACTATGGTTCTAATTGATAATTTATCTTATGGGAAAGGATGACTTAGAGAAGATTTTCATGTTTTTTTATTTCCATGATTTCCAACATGCAATCATGAAAGTGATATTTCAAATGATAATGGATATACCTTTTTGAATGTTTTCTTTAATCCATTCATTAACATCAAGAGTGTTAAAAAAAGAATAGTTTGGATCACAGTTGAGGGTTAACCTCATGTGTTTGATCCTTGGGTGATCCCCGATTGCATGAAAACTTGTTTCAGTACACAAATTGCAAACTGCACATCAGTCCTTGTCAGTCATATGTTAGAGTTTCCTCAGTGTATTAGTGAGAAATATATCATGATTGAGGAACCATATAAAAGTTTTTATATGTGGTGGGCGCTTTTGTTGCCATATGATATCATAATTTCCATGAGAAGTCTTCCTCCTGGAAGTGGTTAAAGAAATGTACATATCTTCAAAAAACAAAAACCCATTGGGTGATTATCCCAATAGATATCACCATTGCATAGACTAGTCTATGGGGTGGGCATTGAGAGAATTGTGTTGACAATCACTTGAACAAAGAAATTCTTTAGGAATTCCATGTCACATGTTCCATTACATGTTACCTACTATATATTAGATCTTTTTAAACTCTCCAAAACTACTATGTTGCTTTTCAAGATAAATGATGATACCCCTGAGCCAATAGTCACTCCAGACAATAGTGTCATTCCCATTTATGACAAAATAGTAGTCAAGTTTCAATCTAGTGAAATTTGGGAATGGATTCAATGCCATTTTGCTGAACCTGATTCTTTGAAACAGTTAGGTTTTTTGTATTTGGCTAGTAGAAGGTTCTTCCAAATGGGTTCTTTTTCACATAGGAACTTACTTGTGATCTTCATCAAAACTTCTTGATTGATTTATCATGTTTCCCTAATTCCGAGTTCACCACTATGAGGACAAGTTCTAATTTCCATCCTAGGTATTTAGATGTGTACTCCTCCTTTGTATACTACCACTCCAAAGAATGTTTCAAGTGATTTAACCCAGTGTGTCATATATCGAAATCAACATTTTAGAGGATTGCATGACTTGAGCTGTTCTAGTAGTGAAAGTTGATTTTTCTAGTTATCCTCCCCTTCTAGAGAGAAGTTCCTATTATTTCATAAATTCACTTTACCTTGGAACCTATTGATTAGATCTAAGTAAAGCTCCTTTGAGATTCTATCGTGAATAATTGAAATTCCCAAGTATTTTCCAAGGTCCAAGATCTGAGGAATATTGAGACTGTTACTTATTGCACTGCAAGTAGAAATAGGTGCACTCCTTGAGAAGAATAACGATGCTTTTCCTTATTGAAATTTTTGACTAGATGCACATTCAAATGGTCACATGCATTTAAGAATACATGATGATTGAACAATAGTTTTTTCTCCAAAATGAACGAGGACATCAACAAAACCAAGTTGTGGAATTCCACCTTCTTGATAGTAAAAGTTGTAGTTTTCCAAAGGCTTGTTATCCGCTTCCATATGTATATTTTGACTAAAATGGTCCATACAAATGACAAAAATGCAAGGAGAAAGAGTATCTCCTTATTTGACTCCTCGTGAATGTTTTATGCGGGGAAGAGTATTTTCATTCTAGATGTTTAAAGAATGAACCATGGAAATAATTCACATAATTATATGAATAATTTTATATGAAATAAAGTCATGTGGAGCATATCAAATAAGAAATACCAACTCATATTGTCATAGGATTTTGAGATGTTGATTTTAATCACTATGGAATGTTTTTCAACTTCATCTTCTCCATCAAGTGAATTATTTATTGCATGAGAATTGCATTGTCATTGAAATTTATACCCAGAATAAATCTAGTCCATGCATAAGATATCCACCCATCATGAAAAAGTTTTATTCTATTAATATGAATCTTGGATAAGACCTTGATGCATACATTATTCAAGAAGATGTGTCTAATATTACTACAATATGTGGGGTAACAATAGTGGGGTCTGAAGAATTAGGTTCAAGATGATGACAATCTATGGGTTTCATAATAGAATAGATAAGATTTTCTATGATTTTAATCCTATTGTGTTTAAGAAAAATGTTTCTATGCCATCAGGCCATGGCACCTTGATAGAAGACATAACAAACAAGCTTTTTCATACTTCATCTTCCTTAGGTATGTTGACCAATAAGAACTATTGGTCTTGCTATAGATTAGGAAAGCATCCTATATATTGAACAACCTTATGTGTACGTGATCCTAGGTTTGGGGGCAATGAGGAGATCAGATAAAAAACCATTCACCATTTTGGCAAGTTTAATCTTATCATCCACTGATTCGCCATCCATATCTTTAAGTCTAGTAATTATGCTTCTCCACTTTATAGCTTTATCCAGTGTGAAAGAAATTTTTATTTCCATATCCTAATTTAACCCACTCATAGTGTAATTTTTGCCTCCACACTATTTATGCTAATCTCACTTCACCCAGAATCTCAACTTCCAGGTTGATGATTCTATTTTCAACTTCAAAACAGTACTACTCTTCTAGATGTTTTATAAAAGTTAGAGTCTTATCTGAAGAAACTTATTCTTCTTCCATCTATCTTTTTGGACCTGATGATATTACTAAATTTCTTCTTGAATGAAATTTTTCATAGATTACATGAACCCCATCTTGTTCTTTTAGTGGTTTTTAATGAACTTTCTAAAGTCTTTTTGTTCATGCCAATGGAAAATGCAAAATGACTTCTTGTGAACTTACCTCTATGATTTAGTGTTGAGATGTGAATGGGAGCATGGTAGAAATTAATGTTTCCAATAACCAATACTTATGTTGCGGAAAAGGTGTCAAGCCACTGTGGATTTCCAATAGTTATATACAATCACATATGTAACAAAACTTTATTGAAAGCCATTCAAGGTCCGCTGGCTCCCAGGTCCTTCAAACCAAAGTCAACCAAAGAATTTTCAAATCCTTGTAGCATGTGGAATCTACAATTTTACCCCTTGTCTTCTCTTGGGGTAGGATATGGGAATCAAAATATCCCACAATGACCTATGGCTCAGTACATATGTTATTGATGTTTTTAAGTTGATTCCACAATAATTGTCTTCTTGCTTGCATAGTGGTTCTGCATACAAAAGTAGACTAAGATTATTTTTCTATGCGACAATGTATAATATATCTATGAGATAGGAATATATCAATATACTAACTATCTTCCTTCTTAAGAAACCAAATACCTCTAGATAAACCTGGTGCTTCATTCTATGTGAACGAGAAAATCCCAAGGTTTTGATAATGCGAGTATATGAATCACCACTACAAATTGGTTCAAGTATATCTAGGATAGTCACATGATATTTATTGATGAGGTTCTTCATCATTAATTAGGTGTCAAGGTCATAGATACCATAAATATTCCAAGTCATTATGATCAAGGATTAGCTACTTCCTTGGTGTTGTCCTCACCTACCTCTACACATGCTTCATCTTCTAAATCCAATTATTTTAATTGTTTTGCTCTCTTTCTTGTGTTCCTTCTAACTTTATCTAATGGTATAAGTCTCTTTCTATTTCTCAAGTGAACACCCACTGATGTATTCCATTATCGATTCCCACTCTTTGGAATTGATTCTCCTACACTACATCTAACGTTTTAGAATAGATTAGATGGACTCTCCCCTCCTTCGATGATTGTAACATTAGTGACATGAAATACAAAGTGATCCAGATCTTGCACTCATGGTTGGTGTGTGTCAGACCTTTTATTATCTTCTCATGTTCCTTTATCCTTCTTATTTTCCTTTTGTAGATTTTCTTGTGATTTTTCATGTTTGTGCTTGTTGGATTTGGCATTATTTGTCTTCTCTCTCCATTCTATTCTAAAATTTTGCTTTTCTGAGGTGCATAGGTATCTATTGCAATTTCCTACACTTCCTCTTCACTGTCTAAATTTTTCATACACTGAAAGAAACTGTAATGATTCCCCTCCTCTTCGACTCTCTCCTGCACTTTCTTTTTTGGTTTCTTGAAAAAAGGTTTGGCATGTATATCCATGGAAAAGGACTATTGAAATATCTTCTCCTCACTTGTTGTTACAAAGTATTCTCAGAACAAGTTTCATTGCAATATTGGTATTTATCATAGTACATTCTCTATCTGTATGGTCAACTCTCGCACACTTCAAGAAAATGTATGGTATGTTTTTGTATAGAACTTCATATTTTATTCTTGAGATGGAAATTGAAGGAATTAGTGGTATCTTGGCTGCTAGTGTCACGAATAGTCCTCGTCTTTGCATGGTAGTGTTGATATCAACCTTGATGGTTCTTCCAATAGGATTACCTACTAGGTTCAAGAACATGTCATGATATAGATGTATTGGTAGATTTGGTATTCAAATTCACAAAATCATCTTATGTAGGTGTGTTCTCTTTTTTGTAAATAGAGGATGCCATCTTTGGACATATAGGGTACAAACCAAAGAGTGGTCAGGGACCTAGTAAAATCTTGGATATAGTCATCTTCTAACTAGATTTGCACAAGGTAAAAATTGTTATCCAAGTCAATAAAATGATAACTCCCATAGTTACCATGAAAGAAAAATATTGTCTTTTAGAGTAAGATACACACTATATTTGGAGAGCAGTTTAATTACTAAAATGAATTCCCATCATTGTAGAAGTCCTTCAATGGATTCATCTCTGAAATTAAAAGTTGATGCACCTTCGACTATTGAGGTGAAGATATCTTCAATGATTAGCATGGCACCCATGTCCAAGGTGTCAAAAGGGTCTTAATTTTGGGTATTATCCCTTGTATCCCTATATGAAACTTGAGGTCTTGATTTGTCTCCATTGATATTGTGTGCCTGATACCCCTTATTCTCCTCATCAATTTGAGAAATAATTTTTTTATTTGTACTGGTCTTCAGATTTAGACATTACTCTTGGGATGCAAGTGAGGTATTGACTTCAATAATCGCATCATGAGACATCTCCCTCGTATAACAAGATTCATTTCCATGTTTTGTGAGTAGTCAAGGTTCATACCTATGCTTTCTAAAATAGATTTCTTTATCATCTTCCTTACAATACCAACCTCTATCATATTAGTTATACAAGGTATTTCATCAATTAAAGTGGCATTGGTATCATAAATAGTTCTTGATCCTCCTGTATCAAAGTGATGTTCTTATTGATATGGAGGTTTTTCTTCTTCGCTTCCAGTACTTCTGGATCGCTTGCCGCCACCTCCAAACTCTAACATCATCTTGTTATATGAGGTTTTCCAAATTAATATGATCTTACTTCTACTTTATTTTTTGCAAATTGTATCTTTGTTATTAGTTTATCACTCAATCAAGACTTAGATTAGGTCAAATTGATCTATTTTGTCTAATAGTAGTCACTAGTAGTCCCAATTCCCTTTGTTCAATCTTTGGTCCTATTTGAGTCTCTTTACTACTATAATGTATACACTTGTATTTATGATGCACACTTAAGTCATGCGAGTAACATTATGTATACCCTCACAATTGAATCTATCATGCTTGTTTTGTTATGTACAGGTAAAGACATCTCATATGACTTGAGAACAACAATAACATATCAAGCATCTCTAGGTGAAGATCACTAGACTGTAGTGTAGAACATCCTTAAGTACATGAGAAGAAATAAAGATGTATTGATTTTTAGTGTCGAGGAAGAGCTGATTTTATGGGTTACATGGATGCAAGCTTCATATTGGAAACCATAATTATAGCTAATAATTTCATTTTGTTTTTTCCACAATGGTGGTGTTTTTAGTTGATATAGTCTGAAGAAACAAAAAGTGACATACTCTACAACAAAATTTGAATATATTGTTGCATCAGATAGTATATGTATACTATGACAAAAATGGGTCTATTACACAAGCCTAAGAACCTAGATCACATCCCAGTTTCAAGCATAACTACAATACTTTCATCTCATATGAGAAATAACTAAGCAAAGGGATGTGAAGACTAGTAGGAAACCTAAGCAAGAGAAACTTGAGAGAAGCATAGTGTTCATGTTAGATCACTTGTTAATTAGATACATGAGTGCTTGGCTACGGTGCAAGTAGAAAATTGTTGGTGTATATGCCGTAAAATCCAATCACTAGATGATGGCTATAGGGATATTTTGTGAATTTGATATGATTAATAAATGAATTTTTATGTATTTATACACCAGTTAATTATTGTCATTTTAATGTATGTCCTTGGAATGAGTGGTTAAAATATGTTAGACTTCAAGTATGTGACTTGATTATGATATCCTAATGGATGCAAAGAACAATCTTAAATATAGATATTCAAGTATAAATTCATATTAAAGAGAAATAATACATGTTAGACTAATATATGTGTTGACATGTGACCATGTCCAATGAATATTAAATATCACATACCCCGTCATACAAATAGGTACTTGATAGTGATTAAAGGACCATCATATGTTAGTCATATATAGCTCTCAAATCAGATCGTGGTATTGTTGGCATTCGAGCTAAAGTCACTACAAAGGTGAAAGGATAATCCTCATTCTATGACACTGCATGGTCTAATCTTGAAGAAGGTTTCCATAAATTTAGTGATTGTGTGTGATGATAATCATGTTTTTCATTATAAGGAAGAAATTTGTTCTTCCCATATAACATTGGTGATAACCTAGGCCTCTTGATGAGTGAGACTAGAGAAATACACTGCAATGCTCATGTGAGTCATTATATGATATTTATCTCATATGTATCTTATAGTCTATTTGGAGATTAATGTGAAGAGGATAATGGGTCCATTCCAAAGGAGCTACACAACATTGTAACATTGGTCATTTATGGCTTAGTCATGTTTGACTAATACTACTACTTGGTGATACATGTCATTTCACACACCAAAAACTGGGGTTTTAATCCTAGAGTTTACCTTCCTAGTATAGAAAGGGTCAATTGACACACAACCTTATTAAGATTGAAATCCCAACCAAATAACTTTTGAACAAGGTTGCAAGAAAGTAAAGATTGAGAGTTTGATGGTTTGTTGATTACACTAGAACTATAAAGTAAATCCGCAATGGAATAAAGTTATGCTAAGAACAAGTAAAAGAAAATTATGCTAAGGACAAAAGGAAATCATTTTGGTTATAACAATAAAAGATAATTATCTAAGAACAAGAAGTACATTGCAAATAAGTAAACAGTCATTGAAAGCAAGAGGTTTAGAAAACAAGTTGAGTTAAAGAGAAAGAATATTGAGGCTATGGGTTTTACCACCATGGATGACATGAAACAAGACTGATGGAATACATATATAAAATGATTTAGAAGAGGGTATGTAAAAACATTCATAAATATGTCTACAAAATATGAGCTCCCTGTGAACCCATTGGTCCTTGCATTCACATTTCCTAGCCAGATCATCCTAATAAACATCTTTCTGAGGTCCCACCTAAATCCTTATGCATTTGGTTGGTTGTTCTGAGCCTTGGGTTCTATGGTCACATCCCACAAGACTAATGTACGATAAAAATGAGAGATCAGATTGCTTAAACCAGAGATTATCCAAGCCAAATACAATCTATCAAATAGAATAATATAGGAAATCGATATTTGTTACAACATGGCCATGAGGCTACTCCCCACACCTCAATATGAAAAACTACTCATAATACATTAAGAGAAAAGAGAGAATGAAGGAATAAAGGAAGAAAGACATAGACTAGAGGACAAAGGATCCTAGAAGATACTTAGCTAGTAACAATTAAATGGCTATCTCCCTTAATTCCTTGTTCCTAAAGAAGACCAAGATCAAAGAATGAGAATTGGAGATCTGAGAACAAAACTAATCTTTATTGAAGAGCTAGAAGATTACACATGCAAGAATTGAAATAACAAGTGCTCAAATAAAATTACAAGTACAAAAAGTCAGATCCTTTTCTTTTTGGAGTATTCCCTCCTTTTATAGGGGAAGGAGGTTTGGAAAACCTAAAAGGGGGAGGAAAGAAAAAGGGAAGAAAGCTACTGAAATGCAGCCTACACACTACAAACCAGCCAGTTTGCAACTTGAACAGTCGACTAGATCATGAAGTAGAACGAATGCTTGGGCAACAAGTCAAAAACCCTAATACTAGGGTGGTGACTCTGATTTGAACATTTCTTTGTCACAAAGCAAGCATCAAACTGGCCTTTTGAGATATAAAATGCCCGATTGATACTAGAGCATGCGTGGACCAAGGGGGATACCCTAGGTTGGATGTCGACGCTTTGCTTAAATGTGACTTGGTCATGAAGCGGCCTGAGACGACTGTTTGGGTAACTGGAGCGATCGTTTAGTGGTTCTAAGACGAGTGTCTGGGACTCATGGAATGTTCATTTCATGGCCAAGATAGTGAATGTATAAGGATTGAGCCGAGGGGTGAATCATGAGTTGGAATGCTTGAAACATTTGTATGGGCTAGTGATATGCCTGTTTGGGCTTGACGTGTAACTTCTTTTGCAAATGAAACGGCCATTTTAGTGTATGAGCCAGTTGGCTTGGCTACTGAGATGGTCAGATTTGTACTTTGAAAGAAAATATGCACTACACACTTGAAAAAGATAATAATTTGCATATTTGATCAAAAAGTGGGTCAATAGCAATTTACTCTGAAAAATTAACAAAAAAGGAGATAAGTCCTAATAAAAAAAACTATGAAAGATATATAAAAAGTAAGATCAATATATATTCAACAAAATACCCCAAACTTGAATCTTTACTTCTTCTCAAGCAAATAAAATCATAAATAATTCCAATTTTTACAAGAAACATGTCTATCTTCACCCTCATAGCATCACGTTGTTCCTTACCTCCTTATTTGGATAAGAAACCCAATCTCCTAGAACCACATAACACAAAATTCTATATTCCCTGTTAAAACATATTTTGTATCTTGCTTCTAGATCAGGAATTTGTAGGAAACATACTTCTTCTCACTTTTTCTTTGACACTCCCATTTTTATTTCTATTCATTAGTTTTTGTATAGAAACGGGACGAAGGTGGT
The DNA here is from genome assembly GCA_963693085.1 of Alisma plantago-aquatica. Lineage (NCBI taxonomy): Eukaryota > Viridiplantae > Streptophyta > Magnoliopsida > Alismatales > Alismataceae > Alisma > Alisma plantago-aquatica. The sequence goes on from OY856411.1 coordinate 247,506,316, forward strand.
GGGGAAGAAGATGATCCCTCCTCTATTTGACTTGTGATATAGTTACTTGTGGACTGCAGTTACATTGATCACATTTTTTATGTTCTCTTTGGCATTTTTTGATGGTACAACCCTATTAGATACGAGGGGTATAGTAGAATCTGAGGTGGGGAGCATGCCACCCTAGACTTGGATTTCATCCTAAGGTGGTTCTTTTTTTTCTTTCTTTGAGAGCAGAAGGAGGGGGCTTGTTCCCGTGCTTATAAAGTTTCACTTTTTTTCAAGGAGTGTCATTGCATCAGATAGATTCTTCCTATCAACATATGATAAAAGATTTATGACAAGTTAAATCATAGTATAAAATAGAGAAAATTCAAGTTTGGTTCTTATCGATTCCATATGACATGCCAACATTTGCAAGGAGTGATGCTAGTTTTGGGGTCCTAAGTGGAATTGTGTTTTCCAAGCATGGCAAATTTTTGCAAGGATATTTACTAAATTCAGAGGGGACAATGACAAAAATCTAATCATATCATCCGACTATAATGGCCAATATTTCAAAAAAGCAAAAACAAAAGCAAACTACATGTATAACAAAAACATAATGTTGGAAAAGGGAAAATAGGGGGTAGAATTGTCACATACCACCCTCCTCCACTCGGGACATAGAATTTTTCTCATCCTAAGCACATCCCAAACTCAAGATGGAGGGATCACCATGGTGGATATCGAGGTGGTGGATGAGAAGAAGAAGATGGAGGATTGTAGTAGTACTTCCCCTAGTATTGGGAGTTGGGGTCAATGTAGGCCTGATGGGACCCATACTCCTGATAAGAAGGGTGGCTTGAGGCAAAGTGGCTACAATATACATGCCTAAGAAAATTGCATGAGACAGAGGTGGTTCAGCAGTTGGCCTTGACATAGCTTCTCCCATTGGATTTGGTCCAGCTAGTCTCATATTTTTTAGAATACATAAAGCTCATCATGGTCCTCCTTACAGCCCGTGCTCCTCGTGGTGCGATGTTGAGAGGGTTGATGTGGAGGGTCAGTCGCATCATCATGTGCCTCCAATGAGACACTCCTCCTTTGGGAAGTAGGCTCAGGGATGTCTTCTGGGCTGGGGTGCTCCAGAAGGAATCATTGTATGTGCGACAGTAGGTTGGTTAGATCAAAGACTAGATTTGTAGCTGCAAGCCTGGCATTATGGAGGAGATCGAGGATGACAATAGAATCTTCAGATGTCAAGTAGTAGACATCCCTTTCTTCGTAGCAGATGAACTTGTAGTTGTTCAAATACACAAGGTCAATAGATGATGCCCACACTCAAATGGTGGGAAAAAGAAATGAGTGTAACCTATGAATGCATCTATGGATCTAACAATGAGGTCGATGAAGAAGGAGGAAGACGTGGTGCCACTGGCATGATAATTGAGATGGGAGAGCATAGTGTTTCCGCAGTTGAAAGGCTCATGTTGTAGTAGACACTGTAGAGTATGGATCTCAGGTGGGTAACTACACCTTTTGTACCTTCCCTATTAAATATAGTGTAGAGTAAGACATAGTGAAAACAACGTACGATGGGTTTGCTGATGTTGGAGGCCTTGGGGCCAGTGGGTAGCTTGGACAAAAGTCCCATGACGACTTCCCAAAATACCTCCATATTGTAGTTGTTGGGGTAGGCGTCATGGAGGAGCTCCATGCAATGAGAAAGATTGTCAACCCACAATCATCAAGGATGGTAGAGGTGAGTTGTTTGACATAGATATCTAGTTCTTCCCCAAATATTCTGACTTTGTAGCTGGAGTTCCCCTATGAGAAGTGCAAGCATAAAAAAGTGGACATGAACTCAAGAGTGAGATCATTGTATACTGAAAGGACGCAATAGGGGAATGTGAGAATATGATTGTGTTGAAGGATAGTATCAACAATGTATTTTATGCCAAGGGCAGTGAAGGTGGTGTTGCATGCCCATATGGGGGAGGTAGACTCTGATGTAGGATAAGTACTCAAATCTTATAGAGTGCTTGTTGCTGAAGAATTTGGTGTAGCTGCCAAGGATTGGAGCTATGTGAGGTGGGAAATGAGTGAAGGAGTCAGGGTCATGTCAGGATGAGTGACATGACTCAGTCTCATGGATGACCTTTTCTACCTCATCGATGTCATGGATCATCTCCTCACATCACTCTCGTGAAAACACACTGGTGCGTTCCTAGATTTGTATTTTAGGGCCTGAGGTGGACTGTTAAGGTGGATCATGAGAGATCGTTTGCTTTGCAGCTACTTGCCCTTGGAGAAATTACAAAATAGGATATAATGAGATCCTCCCTCAGACATGATGTTGGTCATGCTGGAGACATGAGACAGATGATAGGTGTAGAGAAATGGTCAATTTGTGCAGTGAAACAATCATTTGAATTGACTACATGCTCGATTGGATGATGTTACTACTGCTGTAATTGTGGAAACACGCTCAATTGGCACACCCAACTGCCCATTTCACCTGAGGAGAAAAGTAATAATAGGCTGATGGTGATGAGGAGAGGAGGTGAGATTGAGTCTGTTGGAGGTGGTGAAGCGACGCCTGAGTTGGTGGTAAGGAGGCTTGTTTGGCTTCTGAACGGTTGGATCACCTGTGAGATGGCTAGTTGGCGTTAGTGAAGTAGTAGTAAGGTTGAGGGAACAACCTCTTGGATAGAGAGAGTGGTAGTGGAGATGAGGATGATTAAATTGGAGGAAGGAGAGGGAGAACAACAGTCGTTGACCTCTAAAATGACCCTATCAGTGGTGGGGTGGTCGCCTAGATCAGTGAGGCAATCAGTTGGCTTTCATAGAGGTCATTTGGAGCTGAGGAGCAGTTGGCTGGAGGTGGATGTGCTAATAGGGGGAAAAGTGGTGGAAAATGACTATGGATCGTGGGTGATTCTCAGTGATGTGTGAAACTCCCGTTTGATTCAACTTATTTTATAGGCCAACTCGCTTATATGAGACGAAAATTAGGTATATCCAACCGATCCGTTGACGAGTCATGGGAAAAAGGTAGAAAGTTCATTTCTTGAAGTAGCGTGCATTTGCATCGTGCCTTCATGAGTTTGATCCAACCATTTGGACATGAAAAATAGCCAGTTAGTTTGTTTTTGGAGCATTTGGGATCAAACTAATCATGATTCGAATCAGTGCATCATGAACCCGAGACAACCGTCTCATAATTTGAAATGACTAGGTCGAGTGTTTCTCCCACACTGGAGTGTGCATGTCATATGAAATTCCCCCTTTTTTATAACAAAACTAAACTATGCTAAAAGAGAAACAAGGAGAGAGTTAGCTAAAAATTTAACAGGGAGAAATGATGAAAATAAAGAAAAAATTGAGTTGCGTCCCAACAAGCACCCAGTTTTATGTCGAAGGCTCGACACATGGATATCATGGAGCTGATTCAGAATCTAGATTGGGAGGGGGCACAGGATCTTTCAAGTCAAGATCTTTAAGTAATGAGAGTTGATGTGCCTCAGATGCTACAAAATCCTAAACAATAATGTATTATTTAAGCCTATGCTCAATAACTTTGAACTCACCCTACACCTTATCCCTGAGAACCAAATTCCCATGTGGATAGGCATGCTTAACAAGAGAGGGTCCATACCACCTGAATTTGAGTTTTCTAGGAAAAAATCTTAATCTACAATAATAAAGTAGGACCGGATAATCATATTGAATATCCTTCCACCTAATATGGCCATCTTTCCATAATTCGGTTATGTCCTTATATATTTTGGCATACTTGTAGGTAGTCATTATGATCTCTACTAACTCCTACATTTGAAGAAATCATTTTTCTCCTATTGTACATAAGTCAAATTTAGAGTTTTGATGGCCCAACTAGCCTTAAGTTCCAACTCTATGGGTAGATGGCAAGACTTGCCATAAACCAACCTGAAGGGAGTGTTGCCTATAGGTGTTTTGTAAGTAGATCTATATGCCCATGAGGCATCATTGATTTTCAAAACACAATCTTTCCTAGTGCGATTGACTTTTTTCTCTAGGATGGAATTAATCTACTAGTTTGAAACCTTAACTTAGCCACTGGTCTGAGGATGGTAAGGAGTGGTGACTGTGTGCTGGACTCCATATCTTTTCAATAACGATTCAAAAAGAATATGTGATCTCCCATCTGAATCACGATGCAAGGCACCCTGAACCTATGGAAAATAATGTCTTTGAAAAGTTTTGTAATAGATTTGGAGTCACAAGTTTTATTGGGCATGGGTTATATCCATTTGGAAATGTAGTCCACAACCATAAGAAAATATTCTTACCCACAGGAAGAAATAAAGGGTCCCATATAATCCACACCCAAAACATCAAAAACATATATCTCTTGCCAAGAAGTCATGGGCATTTGACATCTCTTAGAAATGTTCCCAGACATTTGTCATTGATCACATGTTAGGACAAATTCATATGAATCTTGAAATAGGGTGGGTCAAAAGAAACCAGATTGGAGAACCTTCCTAGCCATTTTTTTTAGAACTCATGTTCCCTCCAATGGGGCTAGAATGCCATTTCTCAAGTATATGTCATGAGCCTCTTCCTCAGTAACACACATGTGATAGAGATCAACAACACATAGCCTAAAGAGATACATGTCATCCCAATAATACTATTTGAAATTGTGTAAATTTTTTACTTTAGCATGTCCCTAGTAATCAAGGTATAGGACACCTGTTGCAATATAATTAACATAGTCAAGGAACCAATGGTATTGGGATTCAACCTTAAGAAAATGATCATTGGGTAGAGAATCATTGATAGGAATATCATCATCATCATCACAAGTGCTTAGGCGGCTAAGATGGTCGACAAAAACATTCTAACAACCCTTCTTATAAAGTATTTCTAACTTGAATTCTTCTAGTAAAAGGATCCAATGAATGAGATAGGGTTTGGCATCCTTTTTGTTCATCAAATATCTAAGGACTACCTTGTTTGTTTAAACAATTATTTTTGACGCAACTAGGTAAGAATGAAAATTGTCAAAGGCATATAAAATAGCTAACATTTCCTTCTATGTAGTAGTGTAATTACATTGAGCATCATCTAAGGTTTTGGATGGATAGTAAATAATATGGTATTTCTGGTCAACACACTATCCAAGAATAGCACCAACAAAAACATCACTAGCGTCACACATAATTTCAAAAGGCAAGGACCAATCAAGTGACCGAACAATGGGGGTAGAAGTTAGGGATTCCTTTAAATAGAGAAAACAAGTCATACATGCATAATCAAAGGTGAAAGGAACATCTTTTTGGATAAGGTTGGTTAGAGGTTTGGTGATTTTTGAAAAATCATGAATGAATCGTCTGTAGAAACTAGTGTGTCCAAGAAAGGCATAGATGTCTGTGATAGAAGTGGGAGGGCGAAGTTTGATGATCACTTTAATCTTGGCTCTATGTACCTCTATGCCATGGTTGCTAACTCAGTGTCCAAAAAATACCTTCTGTCATCATAAAGTGACATTTTTACAAATTTAAAACTAAGTGTGCTTCTTCACACTTTTCTTAAACTAGGGACAAGTGTCTAAGGCAGGAGGCAAAGCAATCTCTATAAATGGAGAAATCATCCATGTGCACCACCATGACAATTTTTGTCAACCCAATGAAAATAACAGACATGCACCACTAGAATGTGGTTGGGGCATCGCACAACTCGAAAGGCATTCTCCTAAATGCATAAGTGCCAAATGGGAAGATGAAGGTTGTCTTCTCTTGGTCATCAGGATCGATATGTATTTGAAAAAAACCTGAATAGCTATCAATATAATAGAAATATTATTGATGCACAAGGTATTCGAGTACTTGATCCAGAAAGGGAAGAGGGAAATGATATTTCCTAGTGGCCTTATTCAATTTCCTATAATCAATACACATCCTCCATCCTGTAATGCTATAGGTTGGGATGAGATCATTTTGGTCATTCCTTATGAAAGTGGTTCTCCCTTTTTAGGGACCACTTGGATAGGTTTGACCCAAGGGGAGTCAGAGATACGGTAAATGATTCATGAAGTCAAGAGCTTGATAACCTCCAATTGGACAACCTGCTTCATATTTGGATTCAATTTCCTTTGATGGTCATGGGATGGTTTGTATTCTACTACCATAGGAATTTTATACATGCAAATAGCCTGATTGATCCCTATCAAATCAGGCATTTTATATATTAGGTCATCTCTCCTTTTCCTAAACTCAGTCATGAGCTTGGTTTCCTAGTCTTGAGTAAGATCAGAATTAATGATAATAGAGCATACTTGTTGATCATCAAGAAAAACATATTTAAGTCCTTCTGGGAGAGGTTTCATTTTAGGGCCTTAGGGGGTTTGGGTTTCTCTTCTAGAAGAGAGACCATCTTAAGGTCCTCAAATTCCTCATCAGAAACATCTTCAATGCTATCTAAATGGGTCCCTACATTGCTTCAATTGCTCATCTTCACACCCACAATCAGAAGGGCCCATGAGGGCATTATGGAGGGGGTCCTAGAGTAACACCCATTCTTGTCTCAACTGGGAAACATTATCAACAAAATTTAGAAGGTAGACTCTTCTTGGAGGCTTGGACCTATCATGATTTCAAACACCCTAAACTCTAGGGTTTGTCTTCCAAGGTGTAGGAGAATAGTTCCGGCCTCCACATGAATCAAGGTTCAGGAAGTGGCCAAGAAAGGACAGACAAAGATGAGGGGGTAGAGTAAATCTTACTTTATATCCATGATCACAAAGTCACAAAAAACATAGGCATATTTCTCAACCCTTACAAGTATATCTTCAATGATACCCATATTCTTTATCGTGGATGCATCTGCTAACTGGATGGTCATGGCAGTGGGAAGTAAGTCAAAATTTCATAATATCCTGCAAAGACTATTGGGCATAATTGAAATGCTAGAGCTTAAATCTGCAAGGCCTTTCCTGCAAGCATTATCACCTAACTAACACCCAATCTCTAAAGAGCCAGAGCCTTTCTATTTTTTAGGTATTTTTTTCTAAATGATATCTGAGGTGGTTCTAGAAAGTTTTACTATCTTATACATCTGTGGCATACTTCATAGTAAATAAGGTTTTCATTTACTGGGACCAGGTGGGTATGTTAGCAAGGGCATCTAAGAAAGGGATGTCTACATGTAGCTTTTTCATGGCCTCCCTAAATTTCATGAAATGGGTATCGATCCTAGTTTGCTTTAGGTGGGCTTGGTATGGTGCACGAGACTTGTAGACAGGGATTTCGAGTTCATCAACCTCCACTTGGGGGGCCTCAATAGTAGGAATGGTGGGTTCTGGTGGAGGTAGAGTTTCAATGACCATAGTGTCTTCATCTTCAAAATCTAAGGGCACAATAGGGGGTTTCTCTACAAGAGGGGTAGGGACATGTGCCTTTCTCGAATGGGTAGAGACAACCTTTTGTTCAGGGGGGCTTGGGGTTATTTTTGGGTTGTCCGACAAAGGTGTCAGTAGGAGGTTTTTGCTGGGCAAAGAATTGGGCCAACTAAGCATTAGTTGCCTTTTGATGAGCCTATTGAGAAATAAAGATTTGATTTGTGAAAAGGATGCATTGTTCAAGAGAAGCCATCTTTTCACTATCTGAAAGAGGAGCGGGGGCATTCTACTGAGGTTGTGGTGGTGGTTGCTTCATATTTCAATATTTTTTCCCTTGGTAAGGCCCATGATTTTGGAAATTACCTCTGTAATTTCCTTGATTCCCAAAATGCTTTTGGTGTTGTTGTATGGAAAGCCTGATGGAGGACAATTGTGGGCTTGAGGATGAGGGGGACTTTGATGACCAACAAGTTGGGAAGCATTTTCAGCACTCGATGGGTTTCCATATTGAAATCCAGGGTGGTTTCTAGTTTGATTTGGGTTGTAATATCCTTGTCCCGATATAATGTGAATGGAGTTGAGATCTTCCATTTGTTTTCCAACTTATGGCTGCATGGGGACATTGTAAAAATATTTCGATTATAGGTTAGAGTGATCATAGACTTAGAAAATTCTGTAGAGAGAGTATGCAGGCTTAACTTATTATTAAGGTCGCACTTTCATCTCATGGGCACTAAAAGAAGATTCTAGGCAATCTTGTTTCAAGGCAATGACTGTAAGGCTTTCAACAATATTTTTGATGTCAGAATTCTCCTCAACCTTAGGTACCTTGAGGACCCCACCATTTCCTCATCATTCTTGGGTTTCAAAAGTGCGTTTAACAACCTTCCAAGCACTATCTAGGCTTTGAAACATGAAATTTCCTCTAGACGAGGAATCCAAAATAGACTTGGTGTCTTTGTCAACACCACAATAAAATATATCAATCAACTGGGCTTGGAAAATATCATGGTGCGGACATCTATAGAGGAGGTCTTTAAACCTCTCCCAAGCTTCTCCTAGGGCCTCACCTGGAACCATAGAAAAAAGAGCGATTTGTCCCCTGATTTCATAGGTGAGAGAAGGGGTATGATATTTGTTCAGAAATTTGGATTAAAGCACATCGCAAGTAGTGATGTGTTTGCTTCCTTCCAAGGCATTATACCAACTAATGGCCTGGCCCGTGAGTGAATGCTTGAACAATCGAAGTCAGATGGCCTCATTAGAAACACTAGTGATCTTATGTAGAGAACATAGATATGAGAAATGTCGAAGGTGGTCTTGGCAATTTTCTCCCTTGTTCCCAGAAAGGGGATTTGCTTGAAGCATGGTGATCTAATTTGTTTGGATCTTAAATTTAAGGGCCGTGATACTGGGTGGCACAATGGGTTGTTATGCATAGGCTGTTCTGGGGATAGAGAATTCATTTAATTATTTTTGTCTTTCTTCCGCATGGAGTGCGACATCTCTGGCCACTTCTTCAGCCATAAAGGCATGTCATTTACCAACAAGGCTTGCTCGATGATACGATTTACCTCTTCTTGGTCCATCCTAAGATGATTTGTTTGATTAAGGTGGTGAAAGTTTCTTTCTATTTCTGGATCAAAAAGTGGTGACGCAGAATCAACACTTATTGAGCATCACATGCACAGTTTTAATTGACAGAATTAAGTGGTTGTAGAAATTACATATTGCTAGAATGGAAACTTAGCAGAAAGAGGAGTAGCCCTTCTAGAATGGTACTCAGAAGGCTAAAAAAAGAGAAAAACATTTTGGGTTCAAAAAATTGTAGGGTTAGAAAAACAATCTATTGTCCCTGTAAACAATGCCATTATGATACATGTCATTTCGTGCACCAAAAAATATTTTCTTACTAGAGTTTAACCTTCCTAGTATAGAAATGTTTGATCCACAAATAACATTATTGAGATTGAAATCCCATCCCAAGTCACTTTTGAACAAGGTTGGAAGAAGGTAAAGATCTAGTGTTTGATGGTTTGTTGATTTTTTTTTATATCAAGCCAACTCATATATTAAAATGTAAAGGTTGGTTTACATCGCCCGGGTTGAGAGGGAAATTACAAAGCCAGACGGTTTCACAGACCCCCCCTAAACCCATTTTAGCAAGATTGTGAGCCTGCTCATTTCCTTCCCTAAGCGTATGCTGGAAGGTAAAGTTTGGGTTATCTTCAATATCTTTGTCTATCTCCCGGTAAAGAATCATAGCAGGACTTAAACCTCTATCCTTATATCTAATAAAATCTATCACTTGTTTTGCATCCTCTTCAAAAATAGCCCGATTGCATCCCAATCTTCTGGCCAGTCTTAAACTGAGTTGGACACCCATCGTTTCAGCAATGCTAACACAACAATTGCTCTTGAAAGTTTTAGAAGTTGTTGCTTTAAAAGCTCCTGTATGGTCAGGACACACCACACCCAGACTCAGTTTACCATCAGAAAGGTAGGCAGTGTCAGAATTAAATTTTAAGCAATTAGGCGGAGGTGGTATCCAGACTGTGTTCCTTCTAGCTCTGATGGGGGTTGTCATCCGGCTGTTCTTTTGATTCAACTTACTGTATTTCTTCACCCAGATGTTCAGACCTTGTGCTATGACCTCCGGCTGCTGCACTCTTTCCCCAAAGGTGATCTGGTTCCTGTGTATCCAAGCAGCCAAGCAAAGGGAGGCCACACTCTTAATGATTTGCTTGTTTTCCTGAGTTAAGCACCAATTAACCATCTCGTCAAAGCTCGAGCAAGGAAGGTCGCACAGAAGGTTCAGAGGTTCAACCTCTTCCCAGATTCCTTTAATATACGGACATAATCTAACCACGTGAAGCATGTCTTCCACCACATCCCCACACCTCCCACATATCACATTTTCCCTAGCATGCCTCCTGAACAGATTTTGGTTTGTAGGAAGTTGTCTGCTGCAGCCTCTCCATAAGAAATGCTTGATCTTCGGAGGTATGTTCGCCAACCATACCCTACTCCACTTAACATAATTAGGAGAGATGCTTGTGGTCTCGTCCTCCTTTTTGTGCCCCTTATATCCCATCCAGTATGCGGTTTTAACCGAGAACCTTCCATTGTAAGCAGGGTACCAGTATGCAGGAACATCAGAGTTTTTATCCAGCGGTAAACTTAGGACAACTTTGGCCAATTTCTCAGAGAGCAAATCACAAATGAGGTTTGAGTTCCACCAATTGCAGCTGTCATCAATAAGCTCCTTTACCTTTTTTGGAATGTAACCCGTGTAATCATTCATCATTACCCCTGAGGCCATCTCACCAGGTAACCAGTTGTCCTCCCAGATATCCACATCAGATCCACAATGAACATGCATTCTAATTCCTTTTGTGAGTAGTGCTTTTGCCCCCCATATACTTCACCAAGAGTAGCTAGGGTCGAAACCACGGGTAGCATAGAGGAGATTTGATCTTCTATAGTATTTATCTTTTAGAATCTTTGCAGCCAGAGAGTTCGGGTCACTGTACAGCCTCCAGGCCTGTTTAGCAAGCAATGAAATAAAATGATTTTAAGAGCATGTAAAAAAAATTATGCTATGTACAAAAGGAAAGAGTTTTGTTTAGAAAATAAAAGAGAATTACCTAAGAACAAGAATTAAATTGCAAGTAAAGAAGTGATTGAAATCAAGTGGTTTAGAAAATGAGATTGAATCAAAGGGAAAGGATATCAAGGCTATGCATTTTACCAACACAACTAGTGTGAAACAAGATCGATGGAGTCCACACGATAAAATGAGATAGAAGAGGATATGTGAAAAATTCCTAAATATGTCTACAAAAGACGAGCTAACTGTGAACCCATTGGTCTTGACATTCATATTTCCTAGCCAAATCATCCCAATAAGTATCTTTCCGAGGTCTCATCCAAATCCTTATGCATTTGGTTGGTTGTTTTGATCACCACTAAGACTAACATATGATAAAAACAAGAGATAAAATAATTTAAACTGGCGGTTATATAATCCAAATACCATCTATCGAATAGAATCATACATGAAATTGATCTATGTTACAACATGGCCAAGGGGCTACTCGCCACACCTCGATATGAAAAACTACTCACGATCCATTAAGGGAAAAGGAAGAATGTCGGAAGAAAGGAAGCAAGCCATACACTAGTGGAAAAATGATCCCATAAGATGTTTAGCTAGTGACAATTAAATGGTTATCTCCCTTAATTCCTTGTTCCAAAAGAAGAACAAGAAATAATGAATGAGAATTAGAGATCTGAGAATAAAACTAGTCTTTATTAAAGAACTAGTAGATCACACATGCATGAATTGAAAGAACAAGTGCTTAATAAAATTGCAAGTCCAAAAGGTCAGATCATTTTCATTATGGCATCCCCCCTCCTTTTATTGGAGAAGAAGGGGTGGAAACCCTAAAAGGGGGAGGAAAGGGAAAGGGAAGGCATCTGTTGAAATGCAGTATGTGCACTACGAACCAGTCAGTTCATGACCTGGACCATTCAGTTGAGGCATGAAGTGGAATGAACGCTTGGACAACAAGTCAAAAACCCTAATACTAGAGTGGTAGTTCCAATTTGAACATTCTTTTTGTCACAAAGCAAGCATCTAATTGTATATCTAAGATGTGAAATATTTGGTTGGTGTTGGAGGGCACACAGACTAAGGGAGAAACCCTAGGCAGGGAAGTGACACTTTGCTTAAATGTAACTTGGTCAAGAAGTGGCCTGAGACAACCTTTTTGGTAACTAGAACGATCTTTTGGTGGTTCTGATATGAGCGTCTGGGACTCATGAAATGACCATTTCATGGTTCAGATAGTGATTGTAGAAGGACTAAGATGAGGGGTGAAACACCAGTTGGTTAAAACTTGGAATGCTCAAGACGATCGTTTGGGCTAGTGAGGTGCCCATTTGGGCTTGAAGTGTAGCATCTTTTGTGAATGAAATGACCTTTTCAGTGTATAAGTCGGTCGGCTCGACTATTGAAATGGTCGGATTTGTACTTTGAAAGAAAATCTACAACACGAGAAAGATAAGAATTTGCATATTTGATCGAAAAGTGGGTCATTGCAATTAATTCTAGAAAATTTGCAAAAAAAGGACATAAGTCCTAGCCAAAAAGTCTATGAAAGATATATAAAAAGTGAGATGAATATACATTCATCACTTGAGTAGTAAGGAAGTGTAGAGAGACATCGCTCATTGCTTATGGATCTTAATGTTGATTTTTGAATTAACATAGTATGTTTCTTATAGGGTCACACACATAGAGATAGCATAAAGAAAGGATGATTTTGACTAAACTTTAGTTGTTACAAATATAGGAACCTAAAAGTACATTTGTAGGACATGGAATTAAGCATGAATCTAAATTTTGGAAATCGATTTCTAGAAGTCAAGAACCACCTCTTAGAGAAAAATACAAGTGTGCATCACAAAAGGACTCATGGAACAATGTGTTCCATGAGAGTCACTACATGGGAAAATCCTCACCCTAAAGAGGGAGTCAATAGATTATTCAAACTATGGTTTTGGAAACCCTACTCACTTTTCTTTTCTATATATATGACATGAGAGGATGCTCTCTAGACACAACATCTCATTTCTCATTGTTTCCTCCATGGTATGAGAAACGCTTAAAGCATCTAAGAGAGAATGATGATGGAGGAGGCTAGTTAGTCCAAACCATTGTCTTCAATCATCTAGATGGATATCATAGAGGCTAGTTTGCACAATGAATTTGTTTTGGATGAGTAGATTCATTAGTGGAACTTGATTGAAGGATTCATGTTCCGCAATAGCCTATCATCATGGAAATTCATGTTCTCCATGCTATGTTTATTGCAAAATAGTGTGTTCCAGTAGAAGAAAATATGGGATCAACAGAGCTCTGTTGTCACATTGGGATTTCTTCCCATATATGGCCAAAATTGATATCATGTTGGAGACACCTATCGATGAAATCATGTAATATACCATTCAAAATAGGATGTTGCATTCGTCTCGTGGTGACTCACAATGTATGAGAAACTCTAGAAAATTTTGATTGTTGTTCCACCTAGATTACATAGCAAAGTAGTTTGGAAAGTCTAAATCTACACTGACAAATGAAAGTTTAATCATTGAACCTTCTTCAATGACAAGGTATGAAATTGTAACCCTAATATGAAATTATATCCTTAGATGGATCTCGCTCGAGGGACTCTTTGGAAATTTTATTATTATTTCCTGTGCATTTTCCATTCCTATGAACCCAAAAGACCTTCCATATTAAGAAGACAACAATTATAAGAGATGGAAATATTAGGTAACCTAAGAACCTCTAGTGTGTTATACACCTCAAACATGAATGTGAGAACTCTAGAAAAATTCTATGCCATGGGGGAGTGGGAGGAGAGAAGAAAATTTAATTACTTATGGTTTATGTGTGGATTTATACTCTAATAAAACTAAAATGAGAGTTCTAATTTGATTTGAGGAGGGATGAGAAAAACTTTCAACTATAATTTTTTCAAGTTACCTATTTTGGATTAAAATATCCCTATATTATTCTTTAATCCTAATACATGCTTTCTTTACCTCTTTCTTTCATGGAATATCTTCGAATGACCCACAAAAGTAGTTTTGGTGGAGAAATTTGATTTTTTTCTAGAGTATGAAGATGGCTTAGAGAATTTTACATCTCCACATATTCATTTTTTATTAGGTTATTGGCCTAATCCTTCTTATAGATATTTATAATGAAGTATTGTTTATAGGAGAACAAATATTTATTATGTTGATTGATTATTAATTATAGTGTACATGGTGAAAACTACAAAACCAGAAGGAACTTAAAACCTACTATACAAAATAAGATGTTTCGATGAGTAATTCATATTTATAATGTGAATGTTCTAGCAATAAATCTCATTGAAACTAGATTATGATTCTTTATGGATTCTGATTTACCAAAATACCCTTAATTGGCTATTGTTGTGAAAATTAAGCTCAAATTGAAGAAATGAGTTTATTAATATTCTTTATAAAATTCATTTGTTGCTAGTTTTTTGTTGAGAAATAGAATTGACTACTATGTTTTAGATTTTTTTTATCATGTTTATGGTAAATATTATATATTGTCAAAATAAAGATGCACATATAATTAGGTTCTAGAAATTTTATTTAACATAAAGTTTCTATTCTCATTTTAAATATTGTAATGCATCTAGAACATAATAAAGTGAAAGATAAATGATTCATGTCATATGAACAAGGTTTCATCCAATAAAATCTAGAAAAATCTGTTCAATGAATAAATTAGTGTTCACTCTCTAAGATATGAATTTAAAGAAAGATGGGTAGCGATAACATTATACATGATGGTATAGACCAATGTGAATATACTAGATAGTCCTCACATTTGCATAATCTCATTTTAACTTTTACTTATTGTACTTACAAGATAACTTCATATAAACTTAGGTGCAAACTTTTTAAATCTCCCATCTATGAGGGAAAAGAGATGAACTATAATTGTCCATAATTGTGATCATATCAACTTATTTCTATGTTATGTAATATCCTTAGTAAATTTAATGAATAGTTGAATATGTTTATCTATAAAGGTAAGGTTTAACCATGGATACAATACTACATTTAAGGATGATTTAATGGCTCATTGGAAATTCAAAGTAGTTTGTTGGCTAACTATCTTTAGTCATAGTAAAGGTCACTAAATATGATTCCAAACTTAGTCATTGAGGAGTAAAAATGTTGGTGGTGTGACAAGGAAGGGTCACCTGATTCTAAAAAGGGATCTCCAATAACCATTCATATCTAGGTATAAATAAAAACCTCTCATCCGCTTGCATTGTCTAGGGTTTCATATGAACCACATGATACATACTAGTATCCTCCTCAAGGGAACCACAACTAATCTCTATTTGTGTTGCAGGTCCTCTCCACCCAAATGATAGATGATTTGAGTGTGTGATGTGTGACACTCTAAGTGGACAATGGCTAGTAAGACATCATGGATTTTGTAAAGGAGGAAGTTGAAGTGGTGGGGGAACACCTCAAACTGTCGCTTGTGGGGAGGTTAATGACCAAGCGACCTTATCACTTTTTAACAATGAAGAGGACCCTCATAACAGTGTGGGTCTTGAAGAAGGAGGAGACTTTTTTCCATATTATCAATGACCTCTTCGTCATACAATTCTTGCACTTCCGCAATAGTGAGAAAATACAACAGGATGGGTCACGGAACTGTGAAAATTGCTTACTAATCACAAAGAAAATTAGGCAGAGGATGTGCCATCTAAAATCTCTATGATCAATTGTTTGTTTTGGGTATGGTTCTACAATTTTCCTATGGGCTATCAATAAAAATAGGTTGTATTGTTGGTGGGTGGAAAGGCAGGAAAGTTCTAGATGTGGATCGCCCAACCTCATCTGGGATAGTTATTGTAGGTCTAGGATCATGGTTGATATAATGAAACTTGTGAAGCAAACTAAGAGGATTAGAGATAAAGAAGAATGTGTAGCATTTATTGATATTAAGTATAAATGGATGCCCTAATTTTGTTAGAGATATGGACACATAGGGCATACTTATAATCATTGAAAGGAGGAAGACGACAGACTAGAGCAATGAAGTGCATTAGGAACATGGGTCATGTTCTCTCCTTTAAAGTGTTGGATAATGCCGTTGAAAGAATAACTATTTGTAAAGAACCGTACCCATTATAAGGACGTGGATAGAGATAAGGAAATGGCGGGGAAGGAAGGAATGAGGAAGGAATCACCAGATGTATTGAACAAGGACATGGGGGATGCCTTGAAAATGTCTAAAAATCTATATTAGAAGACAGTAGCATCCAACAGGATAAATGTATTGACTCAAACCAAATCCCAACATAAGGCAAGGGACACGACCAAGGAGACAAACATACCAGAAGTAAAAGAATCAACCCACAAGCTCTACACCAGAGATGAAATGCATAGATATGATTGGGGATGGAAGGAAGTTCTGAACAAGAAGTAGGTGAAAAAGGGGCTCCTAATCCTCGAGTCTCCACCCAATGGTGATGATTGTCAACCAGAACAAGAGGGAGTTTTATTTTGAATAAAGATGCCAATTGCAAGAGCTTATAACAAGAGGAAATCTCTCTATTGGACTCCCTAAACAATGTGCCAGTGCACCCCAAGGAAAGATGACACAACACCATAGTAGGGGATATTCATGTACTATGCTTCGCATAAGAAACACATGCATCTTCTAGAAATAGGAAAAAGAAGACAAGAAATAAAATACATCAATGAGGAGGGGAGATTAAGGGGAAGGTGGGACAAGAATAGGAGCTGATGTGAATAAAAAAGACCATAGGCACAAGTGGTAAAATGGAAGGGCACGTTCTGTAAGCACAGAAGATATATACATGGTGACAACAACACTTTAAAGAGACACCAAAATAAGAGGTCAACAATTGTTATTGTGATCAAGCAAGTAGAAGATGATGGTGTGGTCCTCATCCACCAACATGGATGGAAATATTGTGTTGGAACATCCAATGATTGGGCACCCCTAGTGTAAGGCCCCTGACCTAGCTTAGTGATTGAGTGTTATTTATTTGCTCAATAAGATTTGTAAAGCTTAATCTAATCTTTTGAATTGCTTTTATAACATGTGACAATATTTTGTTTTTAGTTTGGCCCTATTTGGATGATGCTTGAGCTAGGCATCCTTGTTTTGGATCAAGTTGCAATTTACCCATGAATGAGGGTTATTGTTACGACCCCATCTGAGCTTAACTGGTAAACTAGAGTTTACCTAGACAATTGCAAATATTAATTGGAATAATCATTCTTGAAATCTAATTAATGACGATAACACAATTAGGATGTTTTAACTATGATAAGAAGTCTAAATGTTCTTTTGTCTTGTGAATTAGGGTTTGAGAAGCATAAACCCTAATCGGCCCAAAATAGGGTTTTGATGATACATGAACACAAAATTTGATAAGTATAGTGTCTCAGTAAATGATTTTTAGTATTTTATGTGTAACTCTGATTTACTTCAAATTTGGATATGATTTGGATATATAAAATGTGAACAACATTGGAAAATATCAGAATTTTGGAAGAATGTTCTGACCTGTTTATCGGTCGAGTTTCAAACTCGACCGATCATATTTCCAGATTTATATAGAAGTGTGGTAAATGAATTTTATCTTTTTATTGGTATATCCCATTGATCTAAAATTTTAACTGTGCTTGAAAAATACCATTTTAGACATTGTGTTAAATTTGCATAATTTTTGGATGACTTTTGATCTCTACAGTGAGGGTGTCGGTCGAGTTCTGTGCAGGACAAACTCGACCGAATCTGCTACAGACTGCAATATAGCAGTGCACTATTCTATTTTTAATTATTTATTTGTAACTCCAAATGATCTCAAATTTTAACGGAAGCTTTATAGATCAATTATAAACAACGTGATAAATTCTCATAATTGTTGGAGAAGGTTTGATCTCTGAAATAAACGAATTACAGTAACTTTGTATAACTGAATATTCAGCCAATATAATTAAAGTTGAGTGTTGGGTCAATATGCAATTGACCCAAGCAGCTCAAATTGACTTATATGATCGACCACACACACACACAGCTCTCATTCTTCGTCATCCACCCCAGAGAAACGAAAATCTAGAGAGAGAGGGAGAGTTAGGGCTTGAGTGGAGAAAGAGGAGGAATTGCTAACCTAGGGTTTTGCGGTCCAAGGAATGGTGAAATCAAGTAAGTTTGGATCCTTTGCATAGACTTTTATGGTGAATCTTCTCTCTCATGTCAAGATTCTGTCCATGCTCTGATTTGATCCAAGATGATGTCGAAATTCCCTCTTTTCTCACCCTTTCTTCATAATCCCTCATTTTCAAGGTTTCCTAGTTGAATGGAAGAAGAATTGGGAGATTTGCTAGGGATTTGATATGAGTTCGAGATCCCCTGAGTTGAGCTGCAGTTTTGAGGTGTTTTCACACCTTAGGGTGAGTGGGTTCTTCCTTTAAACAGTATAATGCACGAAATTTGATTATAGCATCCAAATCCCTAATTGCTTGGTATGTGATTCTAAACCCTGAAATGTCCGTTTAATTTAAGTTGTTGCAAATTGATACAATATGGATTCCTTCTCTGTTTGAATGACTCTTTGATGGTAGATCCACATCAGAAACGTATACAACACATCCTAGAAAAAATGCTTTTCAGATTTATACCATATGATGTAATTAGGGTTTAACCTAATTGAGATATCTCTAGAGTTTCAACCTTATTGAAAAGGACTAGTAATCTTATAAGTGGTTAGGATGTACCTCATGGATTACCTTATTTGAATTTTATCCTTGGTGCATGATATCTAAGTGAATAGAATGGAAACCTAAATTTAGTTCAATTTCCATGGTTTCATACATATATCGATTGTATATGATTTGTTGAAAACAATCTTTATTTAGTGAATGCTTATATCCTATGAAATCCTTATGAGAGCCATGTGACAAGTGAATGAGGTAAATGAAAAGGTGAATGAGGTGAATGAAACCCTAAGAGTAGGGTGTTGGCATGTGATGAATAAATAAGGCAAATGAAACCCTAAGGATAGGGTGTTCAATGAATCATGTTATGGTGACATGAAAGGTCTCGATATGAGATGTGGTGATACTTAACTGTTGAATTGTATGTTTCTAGTTCATTTAACTTTATATGCTTGTTCTCTCTGAGTTGATATCTACATACTGCAGGGCTTCTTATATTTCAATACATATCTCGTAAATTGCAGGTGATGAGATATGACATGTCCTAGAAAGGGATGTTATTGAGACATGGTATATGTTGAATACATGAGCTAAGATGTTTTATATGATATGATATGGCAGGCCGTGTGAGCCTTTTGAGAAATGTAAAATGAGTTATGATTTCTATTTTACATGTATCTATAATATTAATGTTAGACTTAGGTGCTCTGAACACCGTAGAACCCCATTGAGAGGTCTCCTTCTTAGGGGTGAAACTCGTGTTGCAACAATAACCGTGCGTGTAACATCCCTGACCTGGGTTATGCTTTAACCCTAGGTGTTTTGATTAAGAAAGTTGATTATATGTGTGTACTTATCTTGTGAAAGGTAATTAAGGCTCTTGAGGAACTTATATTTCAATTTCAGTCCTTTTTGAATAATGTTGAAGCAATGTTTGCTTATTTTGGACTAAAGTGCAAATTACCCAAGTTGAGGGGTTAACTTGCAAATTGCACATGATAAGATGTTACTCTGATGTTGTGACATCATAAGAATGAATATAATGTAGTGGTATGGTTTTCCCAAGTCCGGAAACCAAGATAGAGCTTGTTGGACAATGTTGTGCATTAAAACCTAGTTTTGGAGTAAAGTGCAATTTACCCAAAATCTAGGGTTCAATATGCAAATTACCACTTCAATATGGTCCTTAATGTTTCTTGTCATCATGTAGAGAAAATAAAATGAGAGGGACTCCTCATTTGAATTAAGTTGTAGGAGAGAGAATCTTGACATTAAAATAATCAAGAATAATGCCTAATTGAAACCCTAATTCGATTTAGGGCAAAAATGAATAAAACTAATTGAAGGGCTTTCAACCAAAATGTTTTGGGTTGATTTTGAATAAGGATGTACGTTCCTTTAACAAGATAAGGAACGAAAATATCTTAAGTAGGTGAAATTCCACTCACCTTTTTATAAAGAAAAGTAATATCCACTCACATGTGGGATATTATATTATAAGCATTAAGGTGCTTAATTTGCTTTTCTTTAAATTGAGGATAATGAAGGAGAATTAAAGGAAAAGGGATATGCCTCGTATCCAGGGAGTTTAGGGGGAAGAGGCGGCCATAATTTTTGGATTAATTGGATTTTATAAGGCATATTCTCTCTCATCAATTTCTTTATAAAAGTGCCATTTTCAAGCCCAAACCAAGGCCTTTTTCGGATTTTCTTCTTCCCCTTGCTTGCAAAACCGACCAAGAATCTAGGGAGGAGCAGGGAGAACGTCACCAACCTGTGGGTAAGCCCTTGACCTTCGTTCTCCATGATTTCATGGTGGAAATCGAAAATAAATTATGGATTCCTTCTTATTTCGATCTCCTCTTCAACCCTAGCCAACTTTTGCAATCAAAAGCTTGAGGACGGGCCTAGGGGGAGTTGCAAGAGCTTCATACACCATTAATGGCGTGAGCTTGGAGCTTTGGATCTCAATTGGAGGTGGGTTTTATAACTCAAACCCTTAAACATTGCTATTGCATCAATTCTCTATGTTTTGTTGATTGATTTCTTCAATTTGATACACTCTTGTTTCTTTGCTGAAATTTCCATCAAGAACGGTTGCTGTTCTTGGTTTTTCGAAGGAAGGGGATGATGACATCATCCTAGATGCTTATCCAAAGAAAATTACCAAGCAAAACCATTTTGATAGCTACTCCAAATCGTTTTAATTTGATTGGCTATGCGGTTTCAGCAAACCGTTTAAGGGCAAACGGTTTGAAACCGTTTGGGAGAAAACGGTTTCAAGACCATTTGAGATGGTTGACAAAGCGTTGACTGTTTGGGAATTTTGTTCCTAATTATGTAGGCTGATAACCCTTCAAATTTGAGGGATTAACTCCAAAGGAATCGAGAGTTGAAGGCCAATCAATTAGGCAATCAGATTGAATTATATGCTGATTTTCAACCTGATTAACTTGACCTGGTTGAGAAAACGGTTTCAAGACCGTTTGATATGGTTTACCAAGCGTTGACCTTATGAGATTCCAGTTCATAATTATGTTTATTAATAACCCTCCGAATTTGAGGGATTAATTCCAAAGGAATCGAGAGTTGAAGTCCAATCAATTAGGCAATCAGATTGAATTATGTGCTGATTTTCAACCTGATTAACTTGACCTGGTTGAGCAAACGGTTTCAAGACCGTTTGATATGGTTGACCAAGCATTGAACGTATGGGATTCATGTTCATAATTATGTTTATTAATAACCATCCAAATTTTAGGGATTAACTCCAAAGGAATCGTGAGTTGAATCCTAATCAATTAGGGAAACCTAATTGGATTAAGTGCTGATTTTCAATCTGATTTAATTGAACTATTTGGGCATACGGTCTCAAGACCGTATAAGATGGTTGACTAAGCGTTGACCGTATGAGATTAATGTTCCTAATGATGTTGGTTAATGACTCACCAAATTTTATGGATTAATTCCAAACGAGTCATGAGTTTAAGGCTAATCAATTGGGCAAACCCTAATTGAAATCAGTGCTGAAATTCCAATGAGTTAATTAGAGATTTTGGGTTGATTAGCCCAAACGGTTTCAAGACCGTTTGGGGATCACCCAAACGGTCTCAAGACCGTTTGGGGATCACCCCAAGACCGTTTGGAGGTCTGGGGTCAAGTATAGTTGACCAATTGAAGGTCCAAAGGTACTAATCATATTGGAATGTAGTGCTGATCTGTTGATCAACTCGATAGACCAATCCATGATGATTTTTCACTAGAATCCAAAGGTTGGATGGGCCAAACGGTCTCAATACCGTTTGGAGCTCATCCAAACGGTCTCAAGACCGTTTGGTGGTCACCAAAGACCGTTTGGAGGTCTAGGGTTGAGTATGGTTAGGTGTTTGAAGGTCTAAAGGTACCAAACTGTTATACAATGCAATGCTGATTTGGTGATCAATCCAATGATCCAAACCTTAATTGGATGGCTTGGATTTGAGTGATATGATGGGAAAACGGTCTCAAGACCGTTTGGAGGTCATCCAAACGACCTCAAGACCGTTTGGGGTCAGGTCATACCCAATTTGGATGATGGTTCAATGGTTTCAATGCAACTAGTTCTGCATTGATTAGTATTGAAGGATCATCAATTCTAAACCCTAATTCAATTGAATCAAGCCCTAATTGATGACCAATTGAGGGTCAATTGAGGGTAAAATTAGTTGAAGGTTGACCTATTAAACTCAATTGAAGTATGAGCATAGGTCCAATTGATGATTGGTTCCATGAATTCAATGGTTGAAGGTCTAATGCACACAATTAGTAGCATGATTGATGATCAACTTCAAAGCTCTAATTTGTGTTTATAAACCCTAATCCCATTGAGATCAGACCATAATTGAAGTCCCAATTGAGGGGTGAGCCATGATTCAAATGATGATTGAGTTGATGATCCAATTGGTTGAAGTTCCATTGATTAGAATTGAGTGTGGTTCAATTTGGTTAATTCAATTGGATACCTCATGTTATTGAAGGTCTAATTGATCAAACCTTTTTGAAAAACTAATGTGATTAGGTGGGAGATACCTTTAATGGTACTAGTCATTAATGAATAACAAATTCATGGACCCAATACATGATGTAAACCCTAATTGAGGCTGATTCAATGTATAACCTTAATAAGAGGTTGTCTACATGTGAAATCACTAATTAGGATGTTAGTAAACCCTAGTTGAGGGTGTATCCTTGTGAAACCCTAGTGGAGGGTGTATCATTGTGAACCCTGGTTGAGGGTGTAACCTTGTGAAACCCTAGTTGAGGGTGTATCATTGCGATTGTTTATAGGCAACTTTATAATAAAGTTATGCCTTAAACTAAGATAAGTCCATATCATGTGAGATAGCTGGACAATTCTAATGTGTGACCTATGCATTATATGCTAAGGATGAGTATTCTGTGATGGAATGTATTAAGAGGAGAAATACCTTAATACAAGATAAAGTTAGTTAACTCAAGAGGGTCTGAATTAATGAGAAATGGGAAACCCTAACCCTGGTAAGGGAATAGTGGTGTTACCCTTGAATAATGATGTTATATATTGTTTTGCATGGTGCTGATATGAAATTGATGTATTATCATCTGTACTAACCATGCAGGTATGATGTGATGATGAACATAGCCAGGTATGAGCTATGACATTTTATGTATTGACATTGTTTATTGGGCCTTATGTGCCATGTTATACCTTATTGCCTAGTATGAGGTAATAAGAGAAGTAATGGGCCTTAAGTGCCATGAGAAGATGTTTATGTAATAAGCATCATATTTACCTTGGTCAGGTGACATGAAGGTAATAATTACCTGAAAAAGTGGTAATAATTCTCAATGATGAGCTAAGGGTTTGAATACCCAGAACCATATGATTATGGCATTGAGTTGCAAAGGAATGAAAATTCCCAGTATTGAAATGAGGGACTGAGATCCCCATGTCTTATAAAGACTGAGAAGTGATTAATGGAAATAGTACATGTTTTCTTTATAGCATTTGTCTTATTAAGTTATGTTTGGAAACTTGGCCGATGCTAAAAGAATATGATAATGTACTTAATTAATCAAGTGATACCATATAATGTAGTTGCCCTGATCATAGATCCATCAGTGTCAGAATTAGCTGAATGGTGAAACGAGTTTACTCGGAACGCATATTTTTGAATATGTGGGGGTGATTGGGAAATTATATCCTTATGCCCCATAGGCATTGCTACGGGCTATGTCCTATGAACGGGATTGGTTACGGACCATACCCCAATAAGAGCATGGCTACGGGCCATGACTCCACAAAATAATATCGGGCATTGGCTACGGGCCATATCCTGAAGAGAGTATATGCTATGGGCTATAACTCTAATAGAGATGTTGCCAGTATACCCTGGAAAGCTATCTAGCAGAGACACAAGATGTCTTGCATGTTATCTCGTACTGACTGAGATAGTTGAGGTCATGGGAATCCGGCTCTTCCATTGACCTATGTGTGGTACCGATGCTTTACGTAACCGTGGTCGGTTGGAGTATGAGCGGTATACCTCATCTCCTCAGGGCATAAGTGTGATTGTAAAATGTAATCAGCCGTATAGCATGTTTGCTTAAGGATTGAATACGGAGATTCATTGGCTGATGTTGCATTTCTTTGTGCATTTCTTAGTAGATAAATGTTAATTATGTTTCTTTATATTCTCTGCAAAGTAGACAGATGAATTACTTATCTACCTTGGGTAGATGCAATGACCTCCTTGAGAATGGATATTATCTTATTCTATTCTATGATGAATAATTTTACCTGATAATGTAAAAGTAACCCCTGCTCAGTTTTAATTCGATAAACTGCAATAACAATGTTTTTGGCGGAGAGTTATATCTCTCGCTGGGGCAATTTTCAATTGTCTCACCCCCGTGGGAAACATTTTTAGGTATGCATGGAAGGCAGAGCAGAAACCCTAGAACAGGGAAAGAGCAGCAGCAACAGCAGGGACAGCAATAAGATCTCAGGTGGAAATATTGTCTGTCTAGTCATATAGATAGTAGTCTTATGTGTCGTCTCTGTACTCTCAGGTCCTCGAAGTTTTAAATGTATCAATCTGAGTTTTGGCTTAGTGCCTCGAAGTTTTTTTATACTGCCTGTGTATATTTGTTAACAGGGCAGTCAATGTTGTAATCCTTGAAAAGGAATGGTACAGGTTGTGTAGTTGTGAACCATGATGAATTTGGAATACTTTGGTTCATGGTTAAAGAGTTTTCCTATGAATGGATCTCTTTGCAAAAAGTTTTAAATTTTCAATGATTTTCAGTAATCCGCTGCAAATAATTCGCTTCCGCATTAGTTAATCCTGTTTTCGCGAGACGGTCGTTACAGTGCGGAGTCACGGTGGCACGAGGACAGAGAGGCAGTGTTCAACAATAATCCGTGCGGAGTCACGGTGGCACTGTAGAAAATAGGGGTTATTCAACATTAATCCGTGCGGAGTCACGGTGGTAACCCAGTGAGACTCTCCGCCTGTGTACTCAGGTTAGAGGAGGAGTCTAGAGCACTCGGAGTTAGTGCATTGAGGCCGGAGAGCCTGTGGTCCTGTAGCAGAACAGGGCTGGCAGTCAGACTTAGCATTTCCCGGGTGTGTCGCTAAGTCTTGTACGGTGTGGCCGTAGTGCACTGCGAGTCTCTTATGCAGAGTACACTGCATAAGATCAGGGCATAAGCTAAAATATGATCATATAGGTTCACAGAGTTCCTTATAAATGAAAGAGTTCAGGAAGACTAGAGCATAGTCTTCTAGTAGTTATTCTTTGGATGTAATATTTACATTCTTTGTTATTTCAATTATATTGTTTTAGAACTGCTCAGTGTAGTATTTATTGTTGTTAAATTTCATAACGTTTATTCAAAATTATATCTGTAATCACATTAGTGCCTTAGACTGTTTCCTTGAAGTACTCATTCACTGAGCGAGTAGGCTCACCCCTCTACTCAAACATTTTAGGGTTAACCGCGTGGACTTGAAGATGGTCAGAGCATCGGTGTAGATCTGCTACAAGAGTTAAGTACAAGATTAGTTGAGTCAGTCGGTCCTTGTCACTCTAGGTCCTCGGTAAGAGATAAGAGACAGAGTTGTAATTATGATGTGTAATATTGTTCCTCTTTTGATATGTATGCTAATTAGCAAGTTTTATGTGCATAAGGTGTGAGAGACATCATGAATGTTTATACATGTACCTTTACGATTGAAGTCTGATTAGTAAAAGAAATGTTCAGATTCCTTTGTTAAGATGTTATGTGGTTCAATGCGGGGAAACAAGAGTTTTAAAGAAAAGAAAAAAGTTAAGGGTGTTCTTTGTGTTACATATAAGTCCTATCTTATGCCCTAATCTCATGATTTGAGGAAATTGTCAGATCGGGGTGTAACAGCTTGGTATCAGAGCTTAGGGTGAGTTGTCAAGGACCATTAAGTTAGTAAGTTAGAGTCCTATGTGTGGCAGATAGGAGATGTTTGATGTTAGCTTTGGGGATTTGAGTATTTGGATATCCTGGCCCGATATCTGAGTACTTGGATCAACCAGTACAAGCTACTCTGTCTATTCTTTCACGTATTCCCTGGTCAGGTATACAGTGGAAGAATGGGCTAGAGAGGAACCCTAGAAATGTTAGGGTTAGAAAACGAGAAAAGAAACAAGAATTAAGAGCATAAATGTAAAAGGAGATAGAACTTACATTTCATAATGTTGTTTTTGTTGGAAATGTATAGAAATGCTCTTATATGTTTGAATTGAAATATTCAATACTTTGAAATATGGGTCTTTAATATTTGTTGTACACTATGCAGTTGTAGCATTTATTGATTTCATTCTTTGTAACAAGTAGACTATAATTGACCTTTGAATGAGCTTTTATTAGTGGATAAGTTTTCTTCCACACTTCTGAGATGAATAGGAGTTGAGTAATCCCTTGTAGTTCTTGGCTTTAGGACTTCAGGTTTGGCCTGGTCCGGCTGGCAAGATGTGTTACTGGGATCTAATGACTCCTATTAATAGTATAATAAGAATAGACTCTGGATAATTAGACCCACATTAGAGTGAGAATGTACATATAGTAAGATGTTGAAACAGATGGGCAAGATCAGAACAACTAAGAATAAGTTGAAATTGGTATCTGAGATTCAATTTTGGGGCCTCATATGAGAAACCCTTAATTGGGAATAATAGAACATGATATGAAGTTCATAATCAGTTTATTGATTAATATTATATGAACTATACATATGAAATATAGAAAAGATATGTGAAATGTATGTATGGTTCAAGATAGCAAGAATCAATCATGAAGAAGGAATCATATAATAAAGTATAATGCTTTTATGAACTCTAAAGCAAAGGCTAAGTAGAGAATAGGGTTGAGCATTCAATAGGTCCATAGAAGTAAAGAGTCTTCAAAAGAGTAAAAGTGAAGAGGATCGTATGAACATGTAATTCCTAAGACTAGAACAACAAACTAGTTTCTAAGCAAAGAACATAGGTGTAGTTTAACAAATGAATAAGTCATAAAAAGGTAGACTGTATTCAGGAGAGAAAAACTTGATTGAAAGAGAAACTATGTTTGACCCATGCATGATCCACTTGATTTAAAAATGAAGAATATGTAATGTATTCAACATGAGGAAAAACTAATAGAGGGACTATTAATTTAGAACGTTAACTTCACAATAGTATAAAGATAAAGGAGGAAATATGTGCAACATGGTATACATGACCATACATATGAATAAGAAACATGGTCATAAGAGAAAATTTTAGAATTAAAGATGACGGGTTAAAGAGTAGTATATGGTAGGAGAACTATGAAACGTAAGATAGGGTTTCAAATATGATGGAGAAGTTATAAAATAAAGAGGTTGTGAGATTCAAGCAAGTTCTAATTAATCAAATATCTCTGTTGATAACTAAGTAAATCTACATACTAGAATGTATTAAGGGAATGTTTGAATACAAGTATTCCAAGTCTTAAAATCATCTTCTCTTTCATATATTCCTTAATGAGAGTAAGGTGGGAATGAAATGATAAGAGAAAATGAATCATATACGGTGCATAACTACCTTGGTGGGGTCATCTAGTGAATGTAATAGTGACATACATTACGATGGAGTGTGATAAGAAATAAATTCTTGTGTGATAGCAAGGATGATGAATAATCTATTCTTACCTTGAATGTTATAATGTTAGGGATGTTTATTGTATATGATCAAAATGAGAAGGAGAGGTAGCAAAACATAAGTAGTAAAGAATGAGGAGAGAGATAAAGGAAAACACTAGCTTTGTGTAATAGGTGAACTCGTTTTTAGAGGTATGCTTTGTTGAAGGCATACTAAGGTATGTAAGTTGGTTCTATGTATGATTTCAGTGTATTTGTGCACGCTATATGTTAATTAAAGGTGTATGATAGTTGTAGTAATTCATACCAGATATGCATCCTAGTATTGTGTATTTGTAATATGGTGATACAGTTTGGATGATGACGGAAGACATGAAGGGATATCCTAAATAAGGTAGTTATACCTATTCACTCATATTAATAGAAAGGGATGATAATCAGATTGTCTGGACAAGTAACCCTAATGAGGTGTAGCTTGTTATACCTAGCTCTAATATAACTGAGTGATGGTAATCGAGTATGAATAATGCTTGAATGACTGATACAATGGTGGATTACTTTATTACTATGGTTGAAACCCTAAAATGATATAATATGATGGTTACACTTTGAATTGTGTGTGGGCCCATAACCCACAGGTCCCAGGATCAAAACAGGATAGTATGGAATGAGGTGGTAATGCTTCACCTCATGCATCCATGACCCAATGGGGATGCCAATAATAGTATTGTGCAATTGATTCTTAAATCTAGTCTTTTAATTCAAGACTATTTTGCCATTTGAATAGCACTTTATTAAAGTTTAAAATAGCATGGTGAACTCGCTTTTGTCACTTAAAGGTGATACAGAACAATAGAACTTTCTGAGCCGCATAAGTTGAGATAGTTGTATCAGAGTATCAGAGTTGCGCAGTGAAAGCGTGATGGTTTATCTTTGCATTCTATGTTTGACTGCGGCATAAAGAATTTGCTTGATATCATTGAGAACTATTTGAAATATGTTGTGATTTAGTAAAGAATTAAAAGATCTAATGTGGAAAACTACATTCCGGTATGAAATACAAGAATATAATGACATGGAAGGCTTTAGAAGCTTAAAATAACCTTGAATGTATCTTTCTTGTGGGTTTATGTTTCGAGGACGAAACATTCTAAGGGGGGGAGAGTTGTTACGACCCCGTCTGAGCTTAACTGGTAAACTAGGGTTTACCTAGACAATTGCAAAGATTAATTGGAATAATCATTCCTGAAATCTAATTAATGACGATAACACAATTAGGATGTTTTAACTATGATAATAAGTCTAAATGTTCTTTTGTATTGAGAATTAGGGTTTGAGAAGCATAAACCCTAATCGGCCCAAAATAGGGTTTTGATGATACATGAACACAAAATTTGATAAGTATAGTGTCTCAGTAAATGATTTTTATTATTTTATGTGTAACTCTTATTTACTTCAAATTTGGATATGATTTGGATATATAAAATGTGAACAACATTGGAAAATATCAGAATTTTTGAAGGATGGTCTGACCTGTTTATCGGTCGAGTTTCAAACTCGACCGATCATATTTCCAGATTTATATAGCAGTGTGGTAATTGAATTTTATCTTTTTATTGGTATATACAATTGATCTCAAATTGTAAATGTGCTTGAAAAACACAGTTTTAGACACTCTGTTAAATTGCAATATTTTTTGGATGACTTTTGATCTCTACAGTGAGGGTGTCGGTCGAGTTCTGTGCAGGACAAACTCGACCGAATCTGCTGCAGACTAAAATATAGCAGTGCACTATTCTATTTTTAATTATTTATTAGTAACTCCAAATGATCGCAAATTTTAACTGAAGCTTTATAGATCAGTTATAAACAACGTGATAAATTCCCATAATTTTTGGAGAAGGTTGGGTCTTTGAAATAAACGAATTACAGTAACTTTGTATAACTGAATATTCAGCCAATATAATTAAAGTTGAGTGTTGGGTCAATATGCAATTGACCCAAGCAGCTCAAATTGACTTATATGATCGACCACACACACACACAGCTCTCATTCTTCGTCATCCACCCCAGAGAAATGAAAATCTAAAGAGAGAGGGAGAGTTAGGGCTTGAGTGGAGAAAGAGGAGGAATTGCTGACCTAGGGTTTTGCGGTCCAAGGAATGGTGAAATCAAGTAAGTTTGGATCCTTTGCATAGACTTTTATGGTGAATCTTATCTCTCATGTCAAGATTCCGTCCATGATCTGATTTGATCCAATATGATGTCGAAATTCCCTCTTTTCTCACCCTTTCTTCATAATCCCTCATTTTCAAGGTTTCCTAGTTGAATGGAAGAAGAATTGGGAGATTTGCTAGGGATTTGATATGAGTTCGAGATCCCCTGAGTTGAGCTGCAGTTTTGAGGTGTTTTCACACCTTAGGGTGAGTGGGTTCTTCCTTTAAACAGTATAATGCACGAAATTTGATTATAGCATCCAAATCCCTAATTTCTTGGTATGTGATTCTAAACCCTAAAATGTCCGTTTAATTTAAGTTGTTGCAAATTGATATGATATGGATTCCTTCTCTGTTTGAATGACTCTTTGATGGTAGATCCACATCAGAAACGTATACAACACATCCTAGAAAGAATGCTTTTCAGATTTATACCATATGATGTAATTAGGGTTTAACCTAATTGAGATATCTCTAGAGTTTCAACCTTATTGAAAAGGACTAGTAATCTTATAAGTGGTTAGGATGTACCTCATGGATTACCTTGTTTGAATTTTATCCTTGGTGCATGATATCTCAGTGAATAGCATGGAAACCTAAATTTAGTTCAATTTCCATGGTTTCATACATATATCGATTGTATATGATTTGTTGAAAACAATCTTTATTTAGTGAATGCTTATATCCTATGAAATCCTTATGAGAGCCATGTGACAAGTGAATGAGGTAAATGAAAAGGTGAATGAGGCGAATGAAACCCTAAGAGTAGGGTGTTGGCATGTGATGAATAAATAAGGCAAATGAAACCCTAAGGATAGGGTGTTCAATGAATCATGTTATGGTGACATGAAAGGTCTCGATATGAGATGTGGTGATACTTAACTGTTGAATTGTATGTTTCTAGTGCATTTAACTTTATATGCTTGTTCTCTCTGAGTTGATATCTACATACTGCAGGGCTTCTTATATTTCAATACATATCTCGTAAATTGCAGGTGATGAGATATGACATGCCCTAGAAAGGGATGTTACTTAGACATGGTATATGTTGAATACATGAGCTAAGATGTTTTATATGATATGATATGGCAGGCCGTGTGAGCCTTGTGAGAAATGTAAAATGAGTTATGATTTCTATTTTACATGTATCTATAATATTAATGTTAGACTTAGGTGCCCTGAACACCGTAGAACCCCTTTGAGAGGTCTGCTTCTTAGGGGTGAAACTCGTGTTGCAACAATAACCGTGCGGAGTCACGGTGGCACGAGGACAAAGAGGCAGTGTTCAACAATAATCTGTGAAGAGTCACGGTGGCACTGTAGAAAATAGGGGTTATTCAACATTAATCCGTGCGGAGTCACGGTGGTAACCCAGTGAGACTCTCCGCTTGTGTACTCAGGTTAGAGGAGGAGTCTAGAGAACTCGGAGTTAGTGCATTGAGGCCGGAGAGCCTGTGGTCCTGTAGCAGAACAGGGCTGGCAGTCAGACTTAGCATTTCCCGGGTGTGTCGCTAAGTCTTGTACGGTGTGGCCGTAGTGCACTACGAGTCTCTTATGCAGAGTACACTGCATAAGATCAGGGCATAAGCTAAAATATGATCATATAGGTTCAAAGAGTTCCTTATAAATGAAAGAGTTAAGGAAGACTAGAGCATAGTCTTCTAGTAGTTATTCTTTGGATGCAATATTTACATTCTTTGTTATTTCAATTATATTGTTTTAGAACTACTCAGTGTAGTATTTATTGTTGTTAAATTTCATAACGTTTATTCAAAGTTATATCTGTAATCACATTAGTGCCTTAGACTTTTTCCTTGAAGTACTCATTCACTGAGCGAGTAGGCTCACCCCTCTACTCAAACATTTTAGGGTTAATCGCGTGGACTTGAAGATGGTCAGAGCATCAGTGTAGATCTGCTACAAGAGTTAAGTACAAGATTAGTTGAGTCAGTCGGTCCTTGTCACTCTAGGTCCTCAGTAAGAGATAAGAGAGAGTTGTAATTACGATGTGTAATATTGTTCCTCTTTTGATATGTATGCTAATTAGCAAGTTTTATGTGCATAAGGTGTGAGAGACATCATGAATGTTTATACATGTACCTTTACTATTGAAGTCTGATTAGTAAAAGAAATGTTCAGATTCCTTTGTTAAGATGTTATGTGGTTCAATGCCGGGAAACAAGAGTTTTAAAGAAAAGAAAAAAGTTAAGGGTGTTCTTTGTGTTACATATAAGTCCTATCTTATGCCCTAATCTCATGATTTGAGGAAATTGTGAGATCGGGGTGTAACCGTTATCTTGCAATTTGTCACATGTAGAGTGTGTTTCTTGTGCCTTAACATCATGACAGAGAAGATGATGCTATGGGGAGCCTTTCTTGGACCATGGTTGTTGATGTGGCATCCTATAGTGATGCTTGGGTTTCTAGGGTTTTCCTTGTTGTTGAGTATCAACCTTGCTAGATTTTGAGTGTGTTGCGACTGCAACACCACTCTTAGATGAGTGTTGCAACCGCAAAACTTACCCTATGAGTTGCTTGTTTTGACCATGGTGATCTTTATGTGGTTCAGTCGACATGGTTTGTTCTTTAGTGATGTGTTTTGACCATGTGGTGTTGTGGTGAACTAGTGTTGCAGCCGCTACATGAGCTTGGTGTGATTCAACCGCTACAAGGTGTGTAGTGGACCTAAGTGGTCGCTACACCACATTGGTTGTATCACCCTTTGTTGGATGCAAGTGTTGCATGGTTGTTTTCTTGGTGGACAAGTGTCCTTTTGGTGCTCTCTTATGTTGACACCTGATGAATGCATATTCATCATGATTTGTAGTCACTTTCTTGGGCTCTTTTTTATTCAATACATCCAATTACAATTACTAAATATCAAATGTGCAAAATTTCCTAATTGGTTCAATTATCAAGGTTTCTAACTGAGTTTATATCGATTTTATGCAGGTCTTGATGAGGTTGAACAATCAGCTGGGACCCACCTATATCTACTCTTGATCTACTCTAACTCACCCTCAGTCTTGACCATACGGTTTCATCTATACGGTCTCAAGACCGAATGGACATGCTCACGTCGAGACCGTTTGAGGATTACCGGTCTGCGAGACCGTTTGACGAGTACCGGTCTGCGAGGTCGTTTGGAGCTGGGGCTGCGAGGTCGTTTGGAGGTGGGAACACATGACTGTTTGGAAGAGGTCGCGAGACCGTTTGACGTAGCTGTGAAACCGTTTGGAAAAGGTGGGACTTCGAAACCGTTTGGGCACTTGGCTGCCAAACCGAATGGAGGTTTGTACAAGACCATTTTCAAAAGCAACTATGTGAATACCGCATGAGGACCGCATACAAAGCAAGACCGAATGATAAAGTGGACAACAGCAAACCGTTTGATAAGGTTACATATGAAATCGTTTACAAAGGCAAGCATTGCAAGACCGAATGGAAAAGTGCATCATGAGAGACCATTTGATATAGCAGCCTAAAGTTATGTGTATGCGAGACCGATCAAAACATTAATCACATGAGACCGTATGGATCAAGAGCTACCAAACCGTTTGAGCCAATAGAAGCAAGACCGATTGGAAAAGCAATCAAAGCAAACTGTTTAATATAGCACTTTCCAGTAGACCGTTTAGAGAAAGCATTACGAAACCGGTTGGATAAGGTTGCGAGACCATTTAGAGAAGTCATATGCATGCAAACCGATAAGGCCCTCATGGTCTCAAGACCGTGAGGATGTTAAATCAATTTCCAAACCGAATAGATCCAAAGAAGCAGACCAAATGAAGGCAATTATTCCATAACCGAATGGCCACATTTATTGCGACACCGTTTGATAAAATGGCTTGCATAAAACTGATTGCAAAAGCAATCACGTGAAGACCGTTTGATAAAGTGGACCATGAAGACCGTTTGTTAAAGTGGAAGAAATGCAAACCGAATGATAAAGTGCTAGTATACCAAACTGATTGATAAAGTAAATGCATGAAACTGCTTGGAGACATGCACGTAAGATTCAAAACTATTTGGTCAACTTATAACTAAACCATTTGGAGAAAAATATCTCAAGACCGTTTGGGCTGAAATCAAACCAAAAACGTGAGGGCCAGACCCTAGCATATAAATAGGACCAGTAGGGTCCTCATTTAGAAGGGGATCCTGTACGCCGCCAGGTTGCCCAAGCATAGGATTTGATCCAGATTTGTCTGATCCTGCCACTGCCACTTCACCTGTCGTTCCTGCTACAACTCAAGGAGACTGAGAAGAGAAGGAAGGAGGAGTGAGGAAGATTGCATGGACTATCTTGGCATCCCTCATTCTTCGAGATGTACTCCGACATGATGTAGAAGACCGCATCATCTTCACCGAGCTGCGACTACCTTCTACATCATGCTCATGGTAGAATCCTCTCTATTTCCTATTCTTCTTATTTCTCGCATCATGAGTGAGTAGTACCTTTTTGTTGGGGTACTTTTCATTTAACATTCCAAGGCAATGTATATAACTTTTCACTTCGTTGCTAATTGATATGCTTGTAGTTGATTACCTACTTGCTTTCCTCTTGTTCTTATCTTCGTAGTGTAGAATGTTGATTAATGAACACTACTACAGAAACCCCATTTGGCGTCGGTCTTTTAACCCCATTTGGCGTCGGTTTCCGACCGACGCCTATGTGGGCACCGCTAAAGGTCGAACATTTCGGCGTCGGTTTTTTAACCGACGCCTATTTAACCTATAGGCGTCGGTCTTTTAGTATATAACCGACGCCAAAATGGTTTGCGCCACAGAAAACGGCATCATCTAGGGCACTTTCTGGCGTCGGTTATATACCAAACGACCGACGCTTTGTTGTTTAAATAGGCGTCGGTTCGATACGAATATCCGACGCCATTTCCAGGACTGCTTTGGCCACATCAGGCGTCGGTTATCTATAAATAACCGACGCTGTATGTCTTTGCTGACGGTTTTCATTAAATAACCGACGCCTATTTATATTTTTTTTTCATATCAGTTTGCAGGCCTGCTGTGGCTGGTCAGTAGGATGAGAACCTGCAGTTCAGTTTTCTGAACTGCAGGTTTACGACATCCATTGATATCAGCCTACAAACAGGCCGCAAACCTGCAAAAGTCACAAAGAAAATTTCACACAAGTACATACATTCAGACATCAATTCAATTCTCACATTCACACATATAGAAACATTCAAATACATGTATTAACATTCAGAAATATTCATTTACAAAGTATCATTCATTATCGTTATCAACATCCCAATTATATCTTACAGTTGCCACTGCTTGTATGGCTTTTGCCCATTCTTCTCTTACTTCATTTAATGCTTCCATCGTATATGGAGCATGTATATTTTTTAAGCATTTACCTGTAGTGTTTTCAGTTTTAAACACCTGCAAAGAGAATGATGTATATATATAAGTAATAATATAAAAATAAGATAAGATTGATATATTTCATACTAACTAATGAGACTATATATAATACCTCATGTATGGTATCGATGTCCAATGCGGCATATTTGATAATCATCTGCATAAATCACATCACATAGTATGTGCATGCCCAGCCATTGTCTTGTGTAGCGCACTATAAATTGAAACATACAAAATCATACAACTAAGCACAATTCACATCAATAATATATACATTGGAGTCGGGAACTTACTTGTACGTTCTCCCAATTTATTGGCTGGTTCTTTTTCCTTGGGACCGTTCCTCCAGCCTTTTTGAATGCATCTAAACCCCTACATGTTAATATAACACAGTAAATTACATAAGTAAATAGTAATGTAATAACAGATGGTAACAGATACAAAAATGAAATATTTCTCACCAGAATAATGGCATTCTCATTACGTGTCCAATTTTAGTGTTTAATGTACTTCCCGCGAGATCTAGATAATAAACAGTGAACGTCCCGGAGACAATAACTAGTAACTCCCAATGTTTACCGCTAGAGGTAAAAAGTTAACAATTAATAACTCAAAATGCACAATAAAAATGGAATTTTCTTAAGTCCAAATTATAAATAAAGTAAACTTACTTGACATTGAATGGAGCTATTATTATCGTCTTCTTTTGCTGACCAAAAATTGTAAAAGCATCTATACAGTATTGTTGAACATTATCAGGGTCTTTAGCTACCATACTAATCAATGATGGAATCAAAAATCCCACATGATCAAATGCAAATTGTTTGCAATGATCTTCGACTAAGTAGCTACAAAACATGTATTATGTATGCATTAATATATAAGAAACCAGATCACCGGATCTTACACAAGGTATATGGATGTATAAACAAGATCTCACCTTATCCATGTCTCTATCATTGATGTATTCAGCCAATCATACATAAACAGCTCAATAATATCTTGTATAAATAAAGAGCTATCGTATGATCGACCTGCATAATCTGCATCTAAAGAAACTATTATAGGGCAATGTATATTATGTGCACGTAGCCAACATGCCATTCCCCTACAAGCAGGACCTAACGGGTATGTTAGGTCAGTTGGAACCCAAGTTGGTAATGTGGGAAGTGGAGGTGGAGGCCTAGGTGCTCCTGGTGTCTTCTTTTTAACCTGTATATATAATTTTAGATCAGTTGACATAATATATACACATTAAAAGTCTAAATCAATGTAAATTTATCTTACAATTTCAGTCGTGTAGACGACATCTGCTTTGGGCCACAATATGACCCCGCCTTCTGCCTCACCAAGTGTATCAATATCTGGGTGGGCATATGGCAACACAACTTCCCTCCAATCGGGTAACACATGTAATGGGCCCACACGAACATAGCCCTGTGGCATTGGAGTCCCGTGAAACCTTTCCCCAGGAAGGGACGGGTAAGCTTGCACCTCTGCAACAACATAGTCTTCTATTCTTAAGCGGCATGGCTTCAATGCCTACAAATTTACGTAAAGAATGTTATACATATATACATATAATCTTGAAAACATATCATCTTGAAAAGACTAGCTACAATGTCATAAACAATACTTACAGCAGACTAGCTACAATGCTCATCATGGACTTCATGCTCATCATGGACATCATGCTCATCATGATCATCCATCTGAAAATGTCATTTAAAATGCAAACATTTAGCATGAAGAACAACTGACCATTTATCATTTGCAGGATCATCGATATAGAATATTTGTTTCGCCTGTGATGCCAATATGAATGGTTCACCCTTCTCGCCAATCTTTTCAAAG
Source organism: Alisma plantago-aquatica (assembly GCA_963693085.1). NCBI lineage: Eukaryota > Viridiplantae > Streptophyta > Magnoliopsida > Alismatales > Alismataceae > Alisma > Alisma plantago-aquatica. The sequence goes on from OY856411.1 coordinate 247,543,620, forward strand.
TTCACCAAAGTGAAACCCAATTCATCCACTATAACTCCTTTGGTGTTATCAACCCAATTACATTTAAAGAGCGGAATTTTGAAATCTATGTAGTCAAACTCCCAAATGTCCTCAATGACACCGTAATATGACATTTTAGCTTCACGTGGACTCTTATCCTTTGCACTTGCAAAGTACATAGTCGACGCTTGAAGAGTGACCCCACTATTTTGGACGACACTCTTATCATCTTGGCGCTTTGTGTAATATGTGAATCCATTAATGTCAAACCCTTCATAAGACATAACATTCGGTTTTGGTTTAAAGGCGAGGCATTTGATAGTTTCTATAATATCATTTGGTGTTTAAGATAGTTGATGTAAGACTTTATCTTCAAACCACTTAGTAAAAGTCTTATTGGGCACAACATTTTCTTTACCTGGTATGTTGAGATTGGAAGCTCGTTTCCTTCAGGAAGAATTTCTTTCAACAAAGTCAAAAATGAAGTGAAGCTTTTGTCGCTCCATCTATTGTTAGCTTTCAACTTATACAATCTCAACACAGCGCTAAGCTTCGTAAACTTAGCACAGCCTGTGTATAACGGTATCTCAGCATCATGCACAATGTTTGTAAAGATGGGAGGTGGATCGGTGTGCTCTACCCTACAACTATCCAGCATCGCATCAACGATGTCTGCTGGAACTGGTTCGTTCACATTTACATCATCGGAGGCAATTTCTTCTTCCACCCAAGCACTGCTAACGACATCTATTGGTTTCGATTTTGAAATTTCTCCATGCCAGTGCCATTCTGTATAGCCTTGTACAATCCCGTTGCACATGACATGAATTTTGATTTCCTCACCAGTGTTGACTTTCAAGTTGTTACCGCAATGCCTACATGGACAGTAGAACCTATCTGTAGGTTTTTTCCTATGTTCCTCGGCAAATCTAATAAACTGATCAAGACCAGATATAAACTCTGGGGTGCAATGATTACGAATGGACATCCATGATCTATCCATTCTATGATCAGAGAAAACAAGTATATATTAGGAAACAAGTATATATTAGGAAAAGATTAGGCAGCATTTCCCCGCTGTTCTCTAAGTACATATGTACTTAGAGAACAAACGGGGAAATGCCAACAAACACATGTGATGTCATTATTATATATAATAAATGTGTACCACCTATCCCATCCTTGAACACCTAATCTCACTAGTAAGTGTATAATGTGTATTGGGTTTTCGAGAAAATTTCGGCAGCATTTTCCCACTGTTCTCTAAGTACATATGTACTTAGAGAACAAACGGGGAAATGCTACCAAAATTTTCTCGAAAACCCAATACACATTATACACTTACATCCTAAGTGAGATTAGGTGTTCAAGAACAGTCCCAAACCGGGGACTATCCAAGATTTACTCCTAATGAGTCAATCTTGGACGGGTTTCTAGGCCAACAAACACAATAATAGATATCTACAATGAAGCCGGACTCCATACAAACAGTATATAATTTAGTGATTGTTCATTCTAATTTATACCAATGTACAAGTAATATAAAAAACAATGATTGTTCACATTCTAGGCCAACAAACACATGTGATGTCATTCTTATATATAATAAATGTGTACCACCTATCCCATCCTTGAACACCTAATCTCACTAGTAAGTGTATAATGTGTATTGGGTTTTCGAGAAAATTTCGGCAGCATTTCCCCGCTGTTCTCTAAGTACATATGTACTTAGAGAACAAACGGGGAAATGCTACCAAAATTTTCTCGAAAACCCAATACACATTATACACTTACATCCTAAGTGAGATTAGGTGTTCAAGAACAGTCCCAAACTGGGGACTATCTAAGATTTACTCCTAATGAGTCAATCTTGGACGGGTTTCTAGGCCAACAAACACAATAATAGATATCTACAATGAAGCCGGACTCCATACAAACAGCATATAATTTAGTGATTGTTCATTCTAATTTATACCAATGTACAAGTAATATAAAAAACAATGATTGTTCACATTCTAGGCCAACAAACACATGTGATGTCATTCTTATATATAATAAATGTGTACCACCTATCCCATCCTTGAACACCTAATCTCACTAGTAAGTGTATAATGTGTATTGGGTTTTCGAGAAAATTTTGGCAGCATTTTCCCACTGTTCTCTAAGTACATATGTACTTAGAGAACAAACGGGGAAATACTACCAAAATTTTCTCGAAAACCCAATACACATTATACACTTACATCCTAAGTGAGATTAGGTGTTCAAGAACAGTCCCAAACCGGGGACTATCCAAGATTTACTCCTAATGAGTCAATCTTGGACGGGTTTCTAGGCCAACAAACACAATAATAGATATGTACATGTTAGGGTTTCATCACAATTGATGTTAGGGTTTAAACAATGTTAGGGTTTAATCAAATCAAATTAGGATGCTAGAATGGACAAGTTTAAATCAAATTAGGATTTAAATTAGGGTTCCAATAGGATTCAATTTAATTAATTTTTATGTGAAAGATGTAATATTATAATACATACAATGGCAATGAAATGAAACCCTAATTGTATTGGAACTCATAAAAGGATGTCTCAAAGGTTGAATCTAATATATGCATCCTAAAAAAGGTATCACATCACAAATGTGCATTTCAATAATCATATTTTATTTCCTTCCAATTAGTGTGGGTGCCAAGTTTGGAATTGTTTTCTAATCATGGGTCCCTTAATTTTATTTAGGATAGAAGATAAAATCCACTACTACAGAAGTGCCTTTTAGTGTCGGTTGTTTAACCCCCTTTGGCGTCGGTTTCGGAACGACGCCTATGTGGGCGCCGCTAAAAGGGTGGACACTTCAGCGTCGGTTAAAAAAACCGACGCCTATTTAATATAAAGGCGTCGGTGTTTTATAAAACACCGACGCCAAAAGGGTTCCCGCCACAGAAAACGGCGTCATCTAGGACGCTTTCTGCGTCGGTTATATACTAAACAACCGACGCAGAAAAGTGTCCTAGATGACTCCCATTTCCTGTAGCGCGAACACTTTTGGCGTCGGTGTTTTATAAAACACCGACGCTGTAAGTCTGTGCTGACGGTTATCGGTAAATAACCGACGCCTATATCTATTTTTTTTTTATAAATCTGTTTGTAGGCCTGCTGTGGCTGGTCAGCAGGATGAGAACCTGCAGTTCAGTTTTCTGAACTGCAGGTTTACGACATCCATTGATATCAGCCTACAAACAGGCCACAAACCTGCAAAATTAACATAAAAAGATTCACACAAGTAGATACATTCAGACATCAATTCAATTGTCACGTTCACACATATAGAATCATTCAAATACATGTTTTAACATTCAGAAACATTCATTTACAAAGTATCATTCATCATCACTATCAACATCCCAATTATATCTTACAGTTGCCACTGTTTGTACAGCTATTGCCCATTCTTCTCTTACTTCATTTAATGATTCCCTCGTATATGGAGCATGTACATTTTTTAAGCGTTTGCCTATAGTGTGGTCAGTTTTAAACACCTGCAAAGAGAATGATGTATATATATAAGTAATAATATAAAAATAAGATTGATATATTTCATACTAACTAATGAGACTATATATAATACCTCATGTATGGTATCGATGTCCAATGCGGCATGTTTGATAATCATCTGCATAAATCGCATCACATAGTATGCGCATGCCCAGCCATTGTCTTGTGTAGCGCACTATAAATTGAAACATACAAATTAATACAACTAAGCACAATTCACATCAATAATATATACATTGGAGTCGGGGAGTCGGGAACTTACTTTTACGTTCTCCCAAGACAATGGCTGGTTCTTTTTCCTTGGGACCTTTCCTCCAGCATTTTTGAATGCATCTAAACCCCTACATGTTAATATAACACACTAAGTTGCATAAGTAAATAGTAATGTAATAAAAGATGTTAACGGATATAAAAAATGAAATATTTCTCACCAGAATAATGCCATTCTCATTACGTGTCCAATTTTAGTGTTTAATGTACTTCCTGCGGGATCTAGATAATAAACAGTGAACGTCCCGGGGACAATAACTAGTAACTCCCAATGTCTACCACTAGAGGTAAAAAGTTAACAATTAATAACTCAAAATGCAAAATAATAATGGAATTTTCTTAAGTCCAAATTATAAATAAAGCAAACTTACTTGACATTGAATGGAGCTATTATTATCGTCTTCATTTGATGACCAAAAATTGTAAAAGCATCTATACAGTATTGTTGAACACTATCAGGGTCTTTAGCTACCATACTAATCAATGATGGAATCAAAAATCCCACATGATCATATGCAAATTGTTTGCAATGATCTTCGATTAAGTAGTTGCAAAACATATAGACGTATGCATTAATATATAAGAAACTAGATCACCGGATCTTACACAAGGTATATGGATGTATAAACAAGATCTCACCTTATCCATGTCTCTATCATTGATGTATTCAACCATTCATACATAAACAACTCAATAATATCTTGTATAAATAAAGAGTTGTCGTATGATTGACCTGCATAATCTGCATCTAAAGAAACAATTATAGGGCAAAGTATATTATGTGCCCGTAGCCAACATGCCATTCCCCTACAAGCAGGACCTAACGGGTATTGTAGGTCAGTTGGAACCCAAGTTGGTAATGCGGGAATCGGAGGTGGAGGCCTAGGTGCTCCTGGTGTCTTCTTTTGAACCTGTATATATAATTTCAGATCAGTTGACATCATATATACACATTAACAGTCTAAATCAATGTAAATTTATCTTACAATTTCAGTCGTGTAGAGGACATCTGCTTTGGGCCACAATATGACCCCGCTTTCTGCGTCACCAAGTGTATCAATATCTGGGTGGGCATATGGCAACGCAACTTCCCTCCAATCGGGTAATACATGTATCGGGCTCACACGAATGTAGCCCTGCGGCATTGGACTCCCATGAAACGTTGCCCCAGGAAGGGACTGGTAAGCTTGCGCCTCTGCAACAACATAGTTTTCCATTCTTAAGCGGCATGGCTTCAATGCCTACAAATTTACGTAAAGAATGTTATACATATATACATATCATCTTGAAAACATATCATCTTGAAAAGACTAGCTACAATGTCATAAACAATACTTACAGCAGACGTGTTAGGCGATGGGTCTCCAGGATTACTTGCAGTCTGTGCACCAGGAGAAGAGTGGGTCGGCATAGGCTGATTGGAAGCCTGAGATGTCTGCCACCGCAGCAATTCTTCCTTGACCTTCTCAGCAACCACATCGTTGAGCTTCTTAGCAACTATATCCTCGACTCTCTTATTCTCCTATACATGGATAAAACAAATATTAGCTTTTTATTAATGAATTTCCTTTTGCAGTAACATTATAAAAATAGAATATATATGTTACCTCTTCTTGAGAAAGTCCCGCTCTGGGTTTGCGCTGGGATGGCCCAAAGAATGCTTTGATGCCCACACCAGCGCCGGCACCTCTAACACGTCCAGGATGCTCTGGGTTACCCAGAGCAACTGTCAATTCATCCCTTGTGCCCTGAGGGATGAACGTGCCTTGTTTTCTCTACTCGTGCAGCTCCCGCTAATCACCATAAACAAAAATTGGTAAGTTAACACCACAAATAATCAATATTCAAATGATTGCTCTAAGAGTTGTATTTTACCATTTTTGCAGCCGCCTCAGCAGTTTCGGGCTTCTTTATTTCACCCTTCTTGTTTTTCCTGCCAGCTATCCAGATATCATGGCGAGGGAAGGGTGTGGCTGCAGACTCCTGAGTAGTCGCAGACTCCTGAGTAGCCGCAGACTCCGCCTGTAGTCTTTGGCGAACGCTTGCATAGCCTTTTGGACCCATAGTATGGTCATGTACATTCAGTGCACGCCTTGCTTTTTGTGCGTCACTGAGGGCCTAGTTAGTATGCACATTTATAATTACGTTAGTAGCACTAAATCTTAATCTTGAATAGGTGAATACAATGTATATTAATTAAAATGGGAGTGACGCCTAATACCTTGAATTCTTCAGATTTTCTTGAAGCAACAAAATTGTCCCAATCTTCTTTGTCCAAGAAGTTCCATTGTTCAAGGGCTGACTTCTTCTTCTTATCACCCTGTCTTATGTATTCTCTGTTCAGATTTGTCCTGTAATTCCTAAGCATCTTTCCAGCGTGTTGCATCACACTTTTACGATGCAACATCTCATCCAATGCAAACAGATTCTGTAAAATAGAAATGTTATTAACTAGTACCAAAAATATAATTGCAAATAATAGAATTTGTAATCTACAAAATAGAATTGCAAATAATAATAACTCACGCATAAATCTTTCCATATCAAGTCTTTCTTCGCCTGAGGAACTTTATGCTAATTATCATATTTAACACCACAATGGCTTCGAGTGACAACCCCAAGATAGTTTATAAAATTATTGCGGTTCACTCCAATTGCATTCCCTCCATTATCAAACTCCACAACCAATTTGGATCCACTGCCACTCAGCGCAAGTAACTTTTTCAACAGAGTGATACCCCTTTTCTTGTTAAGTTTTTGTTGCTGCGCATCAAGTTGCTCAATTGCTTCAGTGGGTAGCTGTGCATCATCAACCTAAAATTTGACAAAAATAAACACACCGAATTAAGCCAATATAGAAATACAGGATATATGACATAACTAGAAGATAATGAATTTTATAGAAATACGGGATATGTTTTTAGAACTTACGTTGGTATCCTCGTCATGCTCGTCATGGACAGCATGCTCATCATGGACTTCATGCTCATCATGGACATCATTCTCATCATGGTGAGCCATCTGAAAATTTCATTAAAAAGGAAAACATTTAGCATTTGTATCAACTAGAATAAGGAAAACATTTAGCATTTGTATAAACATACACATTCTTATATATAATAAATTCACATTCTTATATATAATAAACATTCACATTCTAGGCCAACAAACACATTTCATGTCATTCTTATATATAACAAATGTGTACCACCTATCCCATCCTTGAACACCTAATCTCACTAGTAAGTGTATAATGTGTATTGGGTTTTCAAGAAAATTTCGGCAGCATTTCCCCGCTGTTCTCTAAGTACATATGTACTTAGAGAACAAACGGGGAAATGCTACCAAAATTTTCTCGAAAACCCAATACACATTATACACTTACATCCTAAGTGAGATTAGGTGTTCAAGAACAGTCCCAAACCGGGGACTATCCAAGATTTACTCCTAATGAGTAAATTTTGGACGGGTTTCTAGGCCAACAAACACAATAATAGATATCTACAATGAAGCCGGACTCCATACAAACAGTATATAATTTAGTGATTGTTCATTCTAATTTATATCAATGTACAAGTAATATAAAAAACAATGATTGTTCACATTCTAGGCCAACAAACACATTTCATGTCATTCTTATATATAATAAATGTGTACCACCTATCCCATCCTTGAACACCTAATCTCACTAGTAAGTGTATAATGTGTATTGGGTTTTCAAGAAAATTTCGGCAGCATTTCCCCGCTGTTCTCTAAGTACATATGTACTTAGAGAACAAACGGGGAAATGCTACCAAAATTTTCTCGAAAACCCAATACACATTATACACTTACATCCTAAGTGAGATTAGGTGTTCAAGAACAGTCCCAAACCGGGGACTATCCAAGATTTACTCCTAATGAGTAAATTTTGGACGGGTTTCTAGGCCAACAAACACAATAATAGATATCTACAATGAAGCCGGACTCCATACAAACAGTATATAATTTAGTGATTGTTCATTCTAATTTATATCAATGTACAAGTAATATAAAAAACAATGATTGTTCACATTCTAGGCCAACAAACACATTTCATGTCATTCTTATATATAATAAATGTGTACCACCTATCCCATCCTTGAACACCTAATCTCACTAGTAAGTGTATAATGTGTATTGGGTTTTCAAGAAAATTTCGGCAGCATTTCCCCGCTGTTCTCTAAGTACATATGTACTTAGAGAACAAACGGGGAAATGCTACCAAAATTTTCTCGAAAACCCAATACACATTATACACTTACATCCTAAGTGAGATTAGGTGTTCAAGAACAGTCCCAAACCGGGGACTATCCAAGATTTACTCCTAATGAGTAAATTTTGGACGGGTTTCTAGGCCAACAAACACAATAATAGATATCTACAATGAAGCCGGACTCCATACAAACAGTATATAATTTAGTGATTGTTCATTCTAATTTATATCAATGTACAAGTAATATAAAAAACAATGATTGTTCACATTCTAGGCCAACAAACACATTTCATGTCATTCTTATATATAATAAATGTGTACCACCTATCCCATCCTTGAACACCTAATCTCACTAGTAAGTGTATAATGTGTATTGGGTTTTCAAGAAAATTTCGGCAGCATTTCCCCGCTGTTCTCTAAGTACATATGTACTTAGAGAACAAACGGGGAAATGCTACTGAAATTTTCTCGAAAACCCAATACACATTATACACTTACATCCTAAGTGAGATTAGGTGTTCAAGAACAGTCCCAAACCGGGGACTATCCAAGATTTACTCCTAATGAGCCAATCTTGGACGGGTTTCTAGGCCAACAAATACATGTGTTGTCATTCTTATATATAATAAATGTCTATAAAGTACAGGCAACATGGTTAATCCTAATCAATAGAGCATTATTAAATAATAAATCAAGAAATCAATAGTTTCAAACAAAAGGTCTAGGAATCTTTACTAGACATTATATGTATCCCTAATCATCATATTTAACATACTACATTATTATGAACATCCAGATCAGATTAAGATCATACTATGTTATAACCATTGGTTTAATAACCCTATTTCTGCATGTACATGTTTATCAACTTTAAAACCCTATAATTCATGAAATCATTCTAATTCAATTTAATATGTTGGGATCACATAATTATATAATGACATCAGAATATATAGAAGAATCATAATTAACATGATTAACAACATGCTCATCAAACTAGGGTTTTCTTGAATATCATCTAATATTTGTGTACTAGACATTATATTTATCCCTAATCATCATATTTAACATACCATTATTATGAACATCCAGATTAGATTAACTCTAATCAAATACATTACATGCATTTTTATCACAACAATTTGATCGATGCATAAAAAAGCAGAGCAGCTAGCAGCGGGAAGACCAACCTTGTCAGAGGGAAGAAGGCAGACGCTCCGGTGGCTCTGGCTGGAGAAGTAGCTAGCAGCGACGGCGGTGGAGGAGCAGCTAGCAGCTCTGGTGGCTCTGGCGGTGGTTGCGGCGGCGCGACGACCGTGGAAAAGCACCAGGCGGCGCCGAAGAGTCAGGCGTGGCGGCGGCCTCAGGCGCTTGGAGCAGCAGGGGCAGGCAGGAGGGGCGGGCAGTAGGGGCGGCGGAGAAGGGGGCGCGGAGAAGGAGGAGTGGTGGTGGAGAAGGGGGCGCCGGAGAAGGGGGCGCCGGAGAAGAAATAGCCGGAGAAATGGCACTGGAGAAGAAATCGCCGGAGAGAAATCGCCGGCAGCAGAGAAATAGGGTAATTGCTCGCAATGAAACAGAAGAAAGGGGAAGAGTCGGGCGATCGCGGAGTATAAGTTCCCATATAGCGTCGGTTGTTTGCATCCACCGACGCCTAAACATCTTTTGCGTCGGTTGTTTGCAACAACCGACGTCCAATTGGACGATATTTTCATGAAATTGTTTGGCGGGAACAACCTTCCGCGTCGGTTATAACAGGATAACCGACGCTGAAAGTGACACTTTTTGCGCAAATTTTCAACGCACATAGGCGTCGGTGTATACCTACATGACCGACGCTGACAATGACACTATTTTTTTTTGATCTAAATTTGGATTTCGCGGCCGACTTTCAGCGTCAGTTTGTTATAAACCACCGACGCTGAATACAAAGCGGTACCCGTGTCTGGCTGGTCTTTGAATATAGACGTCGGTTTGCTTAAAAAACCGATGCCTAACATATAAGGCGTCGGTTTTCCTTAATAACCGACGCCCAGAAAAGTGACATTGAATGCTATTTCTGTAGTAGTGATCAAGGATATCAAATAGTATAAGGCGCACCCCCAAATGTAGTAGGCGCACCCACTACTACAGAAACCCTAACATTACACAGCTAGTTCACCTTATTTAACCCATGGATACTTCTAGTACTTATGTATTGGACTAACGATGCTTGATACTTAAACACTCAAACAGAGTTTGTATAGTGGCTTCAGATTCATGTACACATGTTTCACAACTCTTCCTCCTTTATATGTCTAACCTTAAGATTTTGATAGGTGAGGAGGTGGTATTAGTATATGTCTTGGTAGGTGGCATTAGGTTGTAGATGTTTATTATCATATTGTCATGTTCTTATTGTAATTAGCTAGAGAACTACACCTACCTATGTACAGAGTTGTATCCATTTAACTTCTCCATCTTTTTTTTTGTGAAAAACACTCAACTATTGATACCAAAAAAACTTTGGGCATTTACAGACAACACACCTGACCAAACGTAAAGAACAAAAGGAGAAAGTATCCCACACAGGGTATCAAAACATCTCCAAACAACAAGACCATACACAACCAAGGAACAGGCTCATACACACAAAGAGAGTAGGAAAAAAAATACAGGGGATAGCTCATACATCAACCTAGATAGATAGCCCTGACACTAGCATTAAAACAGCAGCAGAGTTAGGGCGTCAACCTAGAAAGAATGGCAGAGGAAGGGTTTGATGCTAGTACCTTGTGAGCAGTAGAGTTAGGGCGTGAGCAAGGAGAAGCAGAGCAGCAACAAGGAGGAAGGAGCGGGCGGCGGCGGCGGTGACGCAGAGCAGTAGCAGGAGCAGGATCGTCGGCGAGCAGGAGCGGCGGCGAGCAGGCGGCGGCGGTGGCGGCGACGCAGAGCAACAATAGGCGTAGGATCGTCGGCGAGCAGGAGCGGCGGCAAGCAGGTGTCCAACGGCGGCAGTAGCGGCGGCGAGCAGGAGTGGTGTTAGAGAAGGGGGCGCCTGAGAAGGGGAGCTGAAAAAGAAATCGCCGGAGAGAAATCGGCGGCAGCAGAGAAATAGGGAAATCGCAATGAAACAGAAGAAAGGGGAAGAGTCGGGCGATCGAGGGTAATGAAGTTCCCAAATAGCGTCGGTTGTTTAAAACAACCGACGCCTAAACATATTTAGCGTCGGTTGTTTGAAAAAACCGACGTCCAATTGGACGATATTTTCATGAAATTATTTGGCGGGAACCACTTTCAGCGTCGGTTATACAAGGATAACCGACGCTGAAAGTGACACTTTTCGCACAAATTTTCATCGCACATAGGCGTCCGTTTCTACGTATATAACCGACGCTGAAAATGACACTATTTTTTTTGATCAAAATATGGATTTCGCGGGCGACTTTAAGCGTCGGGTTGTTATAAACAACCGACGCTTAATACAAAGCGGTACCCGTGTCTGGCTGGTCTTCGAATATAGACGTCGGGTTGCTTGAACAACTGACGCCTTAAATGTTAGGCGTCGGTTTTCCTTAATAACCGACGCCCAGAAAAGTGACACTGAATGCTATTTCTATAGTAGTGGAAGTAGACTCCTTGACAAGATCTCTGATATGGTTCCTTGAGGTCACGTGTGATCTGTGAGGGGATGAGCCATCTAGCCCACGATGACGATTTTGTGGTCCAAACATCCCTCAGGGAGGACCACAACCTTAGTTAGATGTTGTATCTTCTCGTTAATCGTCAATGTTTTCTTGCAGACTAATTTCCTTCATGGGCGTCGATTAGCACGGTTGACTCTCGGACTAGAAATAGAATGTGGTTCCTTGAGGTCGTAAGTGTATGATCCGTGAGGGGACGAGCCATCTAGCCCATGGTGAAGCTTCTGTGGTATAAACATCCCTCAGGGAGAACCATAGCCTTAGTTGGATGTTGTATCTTCGGAATCGTAAGTGCATGATCTGGATGTCAATGAGAAATTTGATGCCTAAGGGGATGCTTACGCGGGCCTAAACATCCCTCGGGGAGGGTTCACAGTAGTTCCATTTGGATAGTTAGATTCTTGCCTGGATGTTATGAGTTTGGATGTGTTTGCATGTGCAGTGGTGGTGAAACCTGGTACCATCCCAGTGATTCCATATCATCTAATCTAAAACAAACTTTCATTCTGCTCGTTACTTTCCTGCAGTTAGTTTAATTAACATCAACCAAATCAATTGTTCTAAATATTAGTCTTACTCGAGCTAGATTCGACTAACAATGATTCTTAAAAATGTTGTCCTTGGGATTTGATCCTTAACTATACTATGATAAGACCCGTCCACTTGCGGGTGGTATTATTGCACGAGGTTTTGGTAAAAGCTTGGGGATTTCAACCCTGAGTGAATTTGTTAGTGTGATATTTGCCACGTCAAATTCTGGCGCCGTTGCCGGGGATAATAGAATCAGTTAGTCAGATCTAGTTCATTTAAGGCAAATCTAGGATTTTACTTTTTCTTTTTGAAACAATCGATCATCTACTTGAATTTGACTCTACTCCATGGATCTCACTTTTGAAATCTTTCTATTTTAGGTACCCTCAAGAACCAGTGCATGCACCGCCTAAACAGTTCTAGACTCACTGTCAGCTTTGATCCAGAGATTGATAGAACCTTTCATCGTCAAAATAGAGAAAATCAAGAAAGAATGGCTCAAGAGGAGGAAATAGCCTGAAGGGTGGCTCAAGCCATCAATGCACAGAGAGAAAGGCTCATGCAAGAAGCTAGAACCACAGTTCAAGATAAAATCCAAGCAGTGCAAGCAACGATGCAAGCAACATAACTACAAAAAGATCATAGAGAATTCTCAATCCCCAAAGCTGCTAATGTTTGTCATCTAGTTCAACCTCCTCCCATCAATGTTGCCAATTTTGAGATTAGGGCACATTGGATCACATTGCTTCAAAACAACCCATTCTATGGCAAAAAAGGAGAGGATAGTCAGGAACATCTTTTGAGATTTATTGACCTATGTGCTATGACAAAGCAAAATGGAGTATCTGATGATGCCATTTGACTCCGTCTCTTCAAGTATTCCCTTGCTAATAGAGCTATAAGTTGGTACAGTTCGTTGCAAAGTGAAATACACATCACCACCTGGGAACAACTCCAAAATGTTTTTCTAGAAAAGTTCTATCCTCCGTCCCTCACTTATGAAATTAGAGGCTGAATAACGAATTTCACTCAAGTGAGAAACCCTTGTTGAAGCATGGGATAGATAAAAAGAGCTTCTACTCAAGTGTCCATACCATGGAATTCCTAAGAATCAACTCATAAAATTTTCTATAGGGGTGTGGATGATGATATCAAAAGGTTTTTAGATTCCTCATCTGGAGGAAATTTCATGCGTCAAAGTTATAACAGCGCAAGTGGAGTCATCACCCTTGGAGCTAAAAATCAAGCTAATTGGGGTAGGTCTGTAGGTAAAGGAGTATTGAAGGTAGCTATGGCTGAAGTTATTCTAGAATACAAGTCTATCGCTGAAACTCTCAAACTCTTAGTTGCCAAGCAAGATCATATCAAATCATCCCTTGCTGCATTTGGAAGAGAACGTGCACCCCCTCAACAACAAGAACAGATCAAGTCAGCTTCATTGTTCTGTGAAGCATGTAAAGGTACTGATCATTCCACTTTAGCATGCAATCTTCTCTATGATGTTGTTCTAAGCAATGTATGTGGGCAAGGAGATAATAGTCAAATGGAGAATCTTAATGTTGTTAACACCATTCCTGGCCAAGGTTATTACAATCTGAATCAGAATAGGAACCATCCAGGGTTTCAATATGGAAACACCTCTGGAGCGGTAAACTCACATCAATTTGGTTTGAACAATCAACCACGAGGCCCACCAGGATTCCAGTATAATCAACAATAGAATTTTGGAAATCAAGGAAATTTCAAGGGAAGCTTTTAGAATAGGAACTTCAATAATTATCAAAACGATTCTCAGTACCAGAATCTTAATCAACCTCAAGGACAACAAGTTAGTCCCATCTCACCTTATGACAAGCTATCAGCCACTGAAAATATGTTGCAAACTCAGCAAACTATGATAGCTAACCAACAAGCTCAACAGAAGGCTATTGAATCCCAACTAGCTCAACTTGCAGCTAGCATTAAGCCACCAGTTGGGGTTTTTGCTGGACAACTATAAAACAATCCTAAGCACCCAGAATAACTGAAGGCAGTCACCACCAGGTCAGGAAAATACTATTCTGATCCTCCTATCAGGCCACCTATAATTATTACAGATGAGGATGAACCCGTGATTATACAAGACTCCACAACTCCAGAGTCTCAACCAAAAGAACCAGTAACTACTGATAAGACAAACAAGGAAAGTCTAGAGAAACCTATTGATGAAGAAACTGAAACACCAGAAACTGATATTCCTATATACAAGCCTCGTATACCGTTCCCTGCTTGTTTAAAGGCAAACCAAGCTTGATACTCGGTTCAATAAGTTTAAAGCAGCTATGAAGAAACTTCATGTTGATATACCCTTTTTGGATGTGTTGGATGAAATACCAGCATGGAAAAGTACTTAAAGTCTCTCCTCACCAGGAAATATATAACTGAAGAATATGAGATAGTCAACTAAGCTAAAACTACTTCAGATATCATCTAGAGTAAGATGCCAAAGACGCAGAAAGATCCAAGATCTTTTGGGATTTCTTTCCATATTGGTGATTCTTCATGCAAGAAAGGACTGACAGACCTTGGTGCTAACATCTCCATCATGCCACTCATCCTTTGCAAAAGGCTAGGGTCTGCTGAACTACTCCCAACTAGCATGACCATACAACTCATAGACAATTCAATAAAACACCCGTTAGGAATTATTGAGGATGTACCTATCAAGGTAGGAAAAGATTCCTATGTTCTGCGTGACTTCATCATCATGGACATAAAAGAAGACCCCATATATCCTCTCATCTTTGGACGTCCATTCCTCGCCACTGCAAGAGTTCTAATTGATGTTAAAGTAGGAACATTGCTACTCAGACTTGGTAAAGAAACTCTCAAATTCAAAGTTTTTGAAAGCATGCGATGACCAAGCATGCATGAAGAAGTCTATATGATTGATTGCATTGAGCAAATGTCATTCCTCACACAAGAGGAATATGAATAAGACGATCCTTTGACTCTAACAAACCCATATGCTGATAATTCCATCAATGAACAAGTTAAAGAATGTGTTCTTGACCTTGACACTGCCAAAGAAGATCCAGAAGCCAAGATTGAAGAACTCAAGGTTGTGGAAGCTACTGAAGAAACATGTGAAAAACCAGAGGCCCCCAAAATGAAGCCCCTTCCCGAGGGACTGAAGTACGTGTTTCTGGATGATCTCAAGGTCCAAACAAGAAGATAAACTCTTGAGAGAATTAAAAGAAAGGAAGAAGTCCATCAAGTACGTGTTGCACAAGATCCCTATGATGGAAGATCACAAGCCAACTATAGAACATCAATGGAAATTGAATCCAAATATGAAGGAAGTAGTCCGTCGTGAAGTCATTAAACTGCTCACCGCTGGAATAATCTATCTGATATCGGACTCACCATGGGTGAGCCCAATTCATGTAGTCCCGAAGAAAGGTGGAACAACTGTGATACGAAATGAAAACAATGAACTCATCCCCACTCAAATAATCATAGGGTGGAGGATGTGTATTGATTATAGGAAGTTAAACAAGGCAACTCGAAAGTATCATTTTCCAATGCCTTTTCTTGATCAAGTATTAGAGTGGCTGGCCCATGAAGAATATTTATGTTATCTCGATGGTTACTCTGGATTCTATCAAAGACCTACACACCCAGATGACCAAGAGAAAACTACTTTCACTTGCCCATTCAGAACATACACATTTAGAAGAATGTTGTTTGGCCTCTGTAATGCACCTGCAACTTTCCAGCATTGCATGGCTGCCATATTCGCTGGACTCGCTAAAACAATTATGGAAGTTTTTATGGATGACTTTTCTGTGTACACAGACTCATTCGATTCATGCCTAAAACACCTCTCCCTTGTTCTCAAACGATGTGAAGAAGCACATCTTGTGCTTAATTGGGAGAAGTGTCACTTTATGGTAAGAGAAGGCACTGTCCTCGGCCATAGGGTCAGTAATCGAGGAATTGAAGTAAATAAGGCCAAGATTGAAGTGATCTCCAAGCTCTCTATCCCTATCAATATAAAGGAAGTTCGAGCATTCCTAGGTCATGCAGGCTTCTATAGACGGTTTATAAAGGACTTCTCAAAGATAACCAAGATGATGACAAATTTGTTACTAAAGGATGTTGAATTCAATTTTGACGAAGAATGTGTTAAAAGTTTCAACAAACTGAAGCATGCCCTTACAACCACACCCATCATTAGAGATCCCAATTGGGACCATCCTTTTAAAATTATGTGTGATGCAAGAGATTATGTTGTGGGTACTGTCTTGGGCTAATGTATAGAAAAGAAACATTATGTGATCTATTATGCATCGAAGACCCTCGATGAAGCTCAAAGGAATTATGCTACTATTGAGAAAGAACTTCTAGAAGTCGTGTATGACTTTGACAAGTTCAGATCCTACCTAATTGGTTCAAAGGTCATTGTCTACACAAATCACGTTGTCATTCGTTACCTTCTGGCAAAGAAAGATGCAAAACCTAGGTTAATAAGATGGATTCTTCTCATGCAAGAATTTGATCTAGAGATTAGAGATAAAAAGGGTACAGAGAATGTTGTAGCAAATCACCTTAGTCGCATCCACATTCTAGATACCGAGAAGATTCCGATTAATGATTCCCTTCCAGATGATCAACTAATGAAGGTCTCAGAAGTTACACTGTGGTATTCTGATTATGTGAACTACCTTGGTGTTGAGGTTATTCATCCTCAATGCAATGGAAATGAACTGAAGAAATCCATGCATGATGTGAAACAATACTATTGGGATGATCCATACCTTTTCAAACTATGTGTTGATGGTCTATACAAATAGTGTATTGTTGAGGAAGAAGCTCAACTTGTCCTGGAGCAATGTCACTCAGGGCCAGTCAGAGGACATATGATCTCTAAAAAGACTGCCTTCAAGGTTTTGTAATGTGGTTTCTTTTGGCCAACCATATCCAAAGATTCCCATGACTTTGTCTTATCATGTGACAAATGTCAAAGATCAGGGAACATAACAAAAAGAGATGAGATGTCGCTGAGCCTGTGGCAAGAAGTATAGATATTTGATGTTTGGGGGGTGGACTACATGGGTCCATTCCCATCTTCTCATGGATTTTCATACATCCTAGTGGCGGTGGACTACGTATCGAAATGGGTTGAAGCTATACCAACCGTCACTAGTGATTCCAAACCCGTCATCAAATTATTCAGTTATTATTTTCCCCCGTTTTGGAGTACCACGAACTGTGATATCTGATGGAGGGTCTCATTTCCTTGAAAGAAGCTTTGAATCTTTACTGAGAAAGTATGGTGTAACACACAAGGTAGCCTCACCCTACCATCCAAAAATGAGTGGAAAAGTAGAGGTTTCTAACCGTCAACTCAAAGCTATCCTGGAAAAGACAGTAGGCCACAATCGGAAGGATTGGTCTGTGAAAACCAATGACGCATTGTGGGCCTACCAAACTGCTTTCAAAACTCCCCTCAGAACTTCACCATTTAGATTAATATAAGGAAAGGCTTGCCACCTTCCTGTTGAACTTGAACACAAAGCATTGTGGGCAATTAAACAACTCAATTTTGATATGAAGGAAGCTGGCCAAGCCAGGATTTTGCAACTCTAAGAGCTAGAAGAACTCTGGATGACAGCTTACAATAATGCACGAATCTATAAAGAACACACGCAACTTTGGCATGACGGACATCTAAAAAGAAAGGACATACAAGTGGGAGACCAAGTTCTTCTGTTCAATTATAGATTGAGGTTATTCCCAGGAAAACTATGTTCTCGCTGGTCAGGACCTTACATTGTCAAGAGCATCTACCCACATGGTGCTTTCTCTTTATGGAGTGAAAAGTCAGGAGAATTTGTGACAAATGGTCAACGAGTGAAGAGATACTTCACCTCTACTGATACAGGCTCTGAACCGATGTTGGATCTCACCAATCCAACATATCCACCATAGAAGTTGAAGGAATCAAGTTGAGCCATCGACGTAAAATAAAGGCGCTTGTCGGGAGGCAACCCGATAAATACAATTCATATTTTGATTTAATTTTGAATTAGGATTTTTCTTTAATTTTGTTTTTTCCTTCTAGATAATTTTTTTTTCATTAAATAAAATTGCATCGCGAGATGTTTCTAGTTGTTTTTTATGTTTGAGATTTTCAGATGGAAGACGCACGCTGACTGGAACACAACCACATTTGATGGTCCAAACAACATGATTTCCCCCCTCCATCTTGGATTAGAGTTTGCTCGGGACAAGAAAATTTCTAAATTCAGGGTGGAGGGTGGGTGGTACGTATCTTACTTTCCACCTTCACCCATCTAAATCAGACGTAAGATTTCATCATCGCATTTTTGACCTAAATTTTCAAAATTTTCAAAAAAAATTCAAAATTTAATAGTTTTTCAAAGAAATTTGAACAGATACTGGATGAAGTTTTGACACTTTTTCATTTCAATCTTTATGCATTTCGAATCACTATACCCTACTTATTTGAAGTAGATCCTCAAAAAGACCACTTTCTGAAAACTAGCCTTTTGATTGAAATCATCTTGTGAAGATTATGAATCCTAACATCATGATCTTTATGCAAAAATGACAAGTGTATGTCGAACTGATAGGGATCAAACACATCGTGCTTCCTAACTGACTAGTGGAACAATAACATGCAATCTCCACTGGATCCTCATCAAGTCATTATTTGAGCAGAGTATGATAAAGAGAACAACCCAATGCATGGAATTGTAAATCAAGTTGTATTCTGATCTGAACTCTCTTCTACATCTCTTCTATCATCTTCGTACCCCTTCATCCATAAAAAAATAGCCAAAATAGTGCCAAACCCTAAGTTTGGGGTGGCACACCGCTTCCCTCTATATCCGCTTCTTCCATACCCCTCACAAATAAATAGGGGCGTACCACCAATAAAAGATGCCAAAGCACACACAAAAAGAAATGCAATCTTGAGTCGAATAGAGGAGAGATTCACACAAAAAATGCAATCAATGAAATTGCAAATGATATAATAAAAATCTCGAGTCAAATAGAGGAGATATTTATTTCTTCCTTCCATACCTCCATTCATTCCCTTTTTTACCTAAAGGCATAATTAATGCCTCCACCACCCTGAAATACACCAGTGTCAGATCAAATATACACTTGTTGTTCTATGGGTATCTCTAGACTCTTACAAAACTCTTTGGCATGCTCATTGTTGGAAAAAGTGGGGAGGAAGTGATATTGGAAAGAGAACTCAGGAATGAAGATATGGTAAGATGTGTTTAGTGGTCTCAGGAGGTTGAGAAACTAAGTCACACTGAGCGGAAAGAAAACAATCATGATGTGAAGATGAGGTAATCACACGAATTGAAAGTATTCATTTGGCGACCATTTCAGATTTTGTGTTACTCGAGGACGAGCAACGTTTAAGTTCGGGGTGTTTTGATGAATGCATATTCATCATGATTTTCAATCGCTTTCTTGGGATCTTTTTGATTCAATACATCCAATTACAATTACTAAATATCAAATGTGCAAAATTTCCTAATTGGTTCAATTATCAAAGTTTCTAACTGAGTTAATATTGATTTTATGCAGGTCTTGATGAGGTTGAACAATCAGTTGGGACCCACCTATATCTGCCCTTGATCTACTCTCACTCACCCTCAGTCTTAACCATATGGTCTTGCCCATACAGTTTCATCCATACGGTCTCAAGACCGAATGGATATGCTCACGTCAAGACCGTTTGAGGATTATCAGTCTGTGAGACCGTTTGAAGAGTACTGGTCTGTGAGACCGTTTGGAGCTGGGGCTACGAGATCGTTTGGAGGTGGGAACGCGAGACCATTTGGAAGACGTTGTGAGACCATTTGACACAACTGTGAAACCATTTGGAAAAGGCAGGACTGCAAATCTATTTGGGCACTTGGCCGCCAAACTGAATGGAGGTCTGTACAAGACCGTTTGCAAAAGCAACTACGTGAAGACCGCATGAGGACCACATACAAAGCAAGATCGAATGATAAAGTGGACAACAACAAACCGTTTGATAAGGTTACGTATGAAGCCGTTTGCAAAGGCAAGCATTGCAAGACCGAATGGAAAAGTGCATGGCGAGAGACCGTTTGATAAAGCAGCCTGAAGCTACATGCATGTGAGACCAATCAGAACATTAATCACACGAGAATGTATGGATCAAGAGCTACTAAACCGTTTGAGCCAATAGAAGCAAGATCGATTGGAAAAGCAATCAAAGCAAACCGTTTAATAAAGCACTTTGCAGCAGACTGTTTGGAGAAAGCATTACGAAATCAGTTGCAAGACCATTTGTAGAAGTCAAATGCATGCAAACCGAGAAGGCCCTCATGGTCTCAAGACTGTGAGGATGTTAAATCGATTTTCAAACTGAATAGATCCAAAGAAGCAGACCGAATGAAGGCAATTATTCCAAAACCGAATGGCCACAATTACTATGAGACTGTTTGATAAAATGGCTTGCATAAAACCGATTGCAAAAGCAATCACGTGAAGACTGTTTGATAAAGTGGACCATGAAGACCATTTGTTAAAGTGGAAGAAATGCAAACCGAATGATAAAGTGCTAGTATACCAAACCGATTGATAAAGTAAATGCATGAAACCGCTTGGAGACATGCACGTAAGATTCAAAACCGTTTGGTCAATTTATAACTAAACCATTTGGAGCAAAATATCTCAAGACCGTTTGGGATGAAATCACACCAAAAACGTGAGGGTCAGACTCGAGCCTATAGATAGGACCAGTAGGGTCCTCATTTGAGAGGGGATCCTGGACGCCGCCAGGCTGCCCGAGCACAAGATTCAATCCAGATCTGTCTGATCCTACCACTGCCACTTCACCTGCCGTTCCTACTGCAACTCAAGGAAACTGAGAAGAGAAGGAAGGAGGAGTGAGAAAGACTGCCTAGACTGTCTTGCGTCCCTCATTCTTCCAGATCTGCTCTGATACGATGTAGAAGACCGCATCATCTTCACTGAGCTACGACTACCTTCTGCATCATGCTCATGGCGGAATCCTCTCTCTTTCCTATTCTTCTTGTTTCTCGCATCATGAGTGAGTAGTACCTTTTCGTTGGGGTGCGGGGACTAGCCCTATTGCCCATGCATTCATGTATTTTCATTTAACATTCCAAGGCAACGTATATAACTTTTCACTTTGTTGCTAATTGATATGCTTGTAGTTGATTACCTGCTTGCTTTCATCTTGTTCTTATCTTTGTAGTGTAGAATGTCAATTAATGAGGTAGACTCCTTGATGAGAAATTTGATAGGGTTCCTTGAGGTTGCAAGGGTGTGGTCTGTGAGGGGATGAGCCATATATCCCACTATGACGCTTCTGTGGTCTGAACATCCCTCAGGGAGGACCACAACCTTAGTTGGATGTTGTATCTTCTCGTTAATCGTCGATTTTTTCTTGCAGACTAATTTCCTACATGCGTGTCGATTAGCACGGTTGACTCCCAGACTATAAATGGAATGGGGTTCCTTGAGGTCGTAAGTGTATGATCCGTGAGGGGATGAGCCATCTAGCACACAGTGATGCTTCTGTGGTCTAAACATCCCTCAGGGAGGACCACAACCTTAGTTGGATGTTGTATCTTTGGAACCGTAAGTGCATGATCCAGATGGCAATGAGAAATCTGATGCCTAAGGGGATGCTTACGCGGGCCTAAACATCCCTCCGGGAGGGTTCGCATTAGTTCCATTTGGATAGTTAGATGCTTGCAAGGATGTTATGAGTTTGGATGTGTTTGCATGTGTAGTGGTGGTGAAACCTGGTACCATCCCAATGATTCCATATCATATAATCTAAAACAAACTTTCATTCATCTCATTACTTTCTTGCAATTAGTTTAATTAACATCAACCAAATCAATCGTTCTTAATATTAGTCTTACTCAAGCAAGATTCGACTGACAAAGATTCTTAAAAACGTTGTCCTTGGGATTTGATCCTTAACTATACTGTGATAAGACCCGTCCGCTTGCTGGTGGTATTATTGCATGAGGTTTTGGTAAAAGCTTGGGGATTTCAACCTTGAGTGAATTTGTTAGTGCGATATTTGCCACGTCAACACCTCATACACACCTTACCTCCCTCCAACCTTGTGTATACAAGCTCTCTCCTCAACATGCAAGAAATACTTTTCTCTCTCTTTCCTTCTCCTTCCTTGCTTAGTCAACCATGGAGCTTGGTGGAGCTAGAGTGTGCTGGTCTAGGAGCTTTGGTGGCCTATCATCCTTGTATGTGGTGATTTTGAGCTTGATCATCTCCTTAGTGTTGGTTCTTGGTGATTCTCTCCCTTGGTAAGTGGTTTTGAACCCTTAATTTCTTTTTCCCTTAAACCCTACCTTTCTTTCTCCTTCTCAGCTATGAGACTATGGGGCAACTATGGTGGCTTTCTTGAACATCTTCTCCTCAAAAAGGTCAGAGACTATGGTTTGACCATAGTGGTACCTATGTGAGAAGAAGGTCTCTTCTTTCTTCTTCTTATTCGGCCTAGGGTTTTCACCCTCTTTTCTTGAGCTCTTCTTTGACCATGGTGTTCATATCTTTTGAGGTAATGTTGTGGCCGAGGTGGTGATCTTGGGTGGATCTTCCTTTTCTCTCTTTGGAGATTAGTTATCTTCAAGGCGGGTTATATAACTCTTTTCCATCTTCTATTATTTGCACAATAATCATGCTAGCATTTTTCTATTTTAATCTCTAAAATGGGATACTAATGGGCTAGATTATGTTATCATGATCTAGGGTTTATGACTTTGTGATATTCTCATATAGATTTCTCTCTTTCATAAATCCTAATTTCATGTGCCTAATTTCTAAGTGATGTGGAAGTGAGGTTCTTACATGCACCATGATCCTCATTTTTATCACCAAGCTATGTTTCAGACCCTATACTTTGCTTAGGGTTTTGTATCAGTATTCATGAGGTTGAAGCTTGTTTTTATCTCACTTAGTTTAGTTGCTTGGTTGATCATGTTGGATAACATTTCTAGAGTTTGATGTTCATGCATCTATGAGTTTTGAACATGGTGATGCTTGGTTTTCTCGGTGCACAACACCTATTTTGGTCATGCACTTTTTCCCCTTGGTGTTGTTGGTTAAAACTCACATATGACCCATGTGTTTGGTTGTTTTCCTTTATCCTTGTTGTGGTCAACATATGTGATGATGGGTGAAGTGCAGCATGCACTACACATGCATTGCTTTGGTTTTGTCACAACGCCTATTTGGGGTTGGTCTGGTTGCAACACAATGTCTGTTTGTTTAGTTGCTACACATAGTCTCTTGCAGTTGAAGCACTTGGTTTGTTCGACATGTCGATACACTTGTTTATATCTATTGTGGTTGAAGGATGTAGGGTCTTGGATGATGATGTGTATTTATCGCAACACATGAGTTAGATGGACACACATAAATGGATACTTGGTCACTACATATGTGTAACATAGTAAGGTTGCTATACGTGTACATGTAAATGATGGTTGATACATAGTGCTATTTTGATGATTTTTTTGATTAATTCTAATCATATTTTTAAACTCTAATGTGTTCCAAACATATGGGAGATGAGGTATCTAGGGTTTGGCGAAAAGTAATGAAATAAAAACCTGAATAGGCTATATGTGAGAAACCCTAACCGTAATTCCAGGATATGCTATACTTATTGAGCTTGCTTGATAACTAGCATGTGATTATATTTTCTCTCTCCTACTTGTGTAATCCTAGACTTACAGGTTGAATGGATGTCATAACTTGTGAATGGTATGGTAGTAATCATATGATACATGGTGATGGATATGAGCCTTGATGAGGCATGCTGAGATCATAATTATGTGTGATAGGTCTAATGGTCTGACATAGTTTAATTGCCTAATGAGAGGTGTTATCTTCATTTGATGTGATGAGGGGTTAATATCCCATAGTAGTGCAATTATGGTGATAACCTTGTATGGTTGTGTGATAATGTTGATCGCCTTGAATTGATAGTTATATCAATTGATAGTGTGACAAGTTTACACCATATACATTTTATATCTTATGGAGTAGTGTTATCCTCTGATCTTTGTAGAGTTTGTTTAAGGTTTATATGTTGTAACTGGATTGATGCTAAAAAATACTCAATTAGCCTAACTAATCAAGTGAAACCCAAATCATATAGTTTCCCTATGCCATAGATCCATCTTCAACGTTAGTAATTTGGTGGATGGTGAAACATGTATTCCCAAGGGAAACCTGGAGTGCAAATTGTTGAGTATGTGAGGTGCAGGTGACTACGTTTCCTTGACATCATGATCGCAAGTGTTTTGAGAACAACTAAGGTCAAGTCTCGGTGATGAGCATGTGATATGATGTGATATAGGATAACTGCAGTTATACCTTTGTGATTGGTTTATATATCATGGTTTCTAGTGTTGTGACTTGTATAAAGGCGGGCTAGTTGTTTTACAGGACCATAGCTTTGACTATGAGTTTTTGTCTCTATAGGACCATAGATTTTACTATGAGTTGTTGTCTCTACGTGACTATAGATTTGACTATAAGTTGTTGTATTGGCAGTTTGACTATATGTCACAGTAGTGCATACTCAAACTGAGCGAGTAGTGCAGGGGAAGATCATGGATTCCATCTCTTCCATTGATCTTCTATGGCCCTTATTTTGACTTCACATTGGTTGGATGGATTTGGGTGGTACGACTAAATCCTCAGGGCACAATAAAAGACATAATATGAACTTGTAGTATATTTTCTTAGGGTAAAAAATGATTCACATTTGATGAACTGTTGCCTTATCGATTGTACTAATTTCTTGAATTGTAATGCGATAAGAGAAATCAACTGTTATACATGTCATTCATATTCCTTCTTAAGGTTTAAATTGTTCTAGTACTCAATGGTAACTGCCTAATTTGATTAATCTTTATTATCAGTTTATTACATATTGTTTAGCTGAATCTGCTCAACCTGATAATAATGTTATCTTCTTCTTTAAGTTTACCTATTCTTATAATAGACTTTGGCAGAGTGTTATATTTCTTGCTGAGATGTTTGGTCTCACCCTGTGGGTTTCCACATCTTTTAGGTGGTCATGCACGACAAGGTAGAGATCATGTGGTTGAGGCTGAGCAGTAATAGGAGCAGTAGTTGTTGAAAGGATGGACATGTTGTAAGTGTTTTCTAGTAGATTCATATGTGTCATACCTGTACTCTTAGGTCCTTGGGGGTGTTTTGTACTTTGTACATTGATATGAGGTTTTTGGCTATAGGCCATTGTTGTACAAATATGACATGTATGTATGTGAATAGGTTACCTCTTGTAACAAGTTGTGGCCAGTGAGCCAGTGAACAATATCATGTAATAATATTTTAGTACGAGATATGTAATATGGGTGGATTTTGTGGACTCAGATGTGATAAGCTCTAGTTTTTGCACTTTTGTGAAATTAGTTTTAATTTCTTGTATTTTTCTAGTAATCTAATTGTTACTGATAATTTCACGCTTTGTTTTGAGTAATCTCACTTTGTGGTGTGTCAGGGCATCACACCTCAATTGGTTCCATCCCTCAAGTCAAGGTGTTGGAGGGAGATGCCTAATCTGGTTTCCATCATGGAAACCATGTCGCAAAGTAGAGAGTAGGAGACCATCAAACTTAGTAGTGGTTTGATGAATGTTTTGGGGTTAATAGGAGGGGAGATAAGGCAATCTCAGTCTATGGTGGAGAGGTGACACAGTGGTAGTAAGATCTTTCTGAAATCATCAATTCTATGTTAAGGTGGACATCAAGAGGGAAGGAGAAGTCTTCAACTTTGTGAGAATATATGGATGGGAGATAGTTGGAGAATGACATCACACGTGGGATCACATGCATACTATCTATACATCTTGCCTGATTCCCAAGATTGTGGGAGGAAATCTAAAATGATCCTTAGTGCATCTGAGAAGAGCGGGGTACAGCCATGTGCACAATGGTAGATGCATAATTTTAGGGAAGTAGTTGACATATATGAGCTACATGATCTAGGAAGCAAAAATCTGGGTATCACATGGAGGAGAGGGAAATAGAAGGATATCATGGTGAGAGAGCGTCTGGAAAGACTTTTGGAGGATTAGGAAATCCATAATATGTTTCACAAAATTCTAGAGAACTGTATCGGAGGCATGATGGAAAAAACTCATGGCTTGGGTGTCACAGAAGATTGGAAACATATAAAGAAGAATAAAGGAGACAAAAAAAACTAAAACAGACTCAAAATCTTCCTCCAGATGATTTCATGATAAACTAAATCATGACCATTTCAAGAGAGCTACAAGAGCTAGGGAGAATGGAGGAAAGAAACTGGTATGCTAGGGCCAGAGAAAATGAGATGAGAGATGAGGAAAAGAATACCAACTACTTCCATCACAATGCAAGCCAGAGCAAAAAAAGGAATACATTGGAAGGGCATATGACAATAGGGAACCAGTGGGTCAACGAGCTTGAAGATATCCAAGATGAGATAGTGGGGTACTTTAATGACCTTTTCAAGATGTGACAACCCACTAAGTTAGAGGAGGCAGTGAACATGAGATGGGTGATCTCTTAGGGGGAAGGCGTGAGCCTAGATGAGATGTCGAGGGTTGAAGAACTAAAGGATGCGATTGACCATATGCACTTCAATAAAGCACTAGGACCGAATTTTATGAAAGTTATTTTTTGTCATGTTTTTTGGGATATATTAAAGTGGGACTTCATCATCATCATCATAATCTAAGCCTCAATCCCAACTATGTTGGGGCCGGCTACATGGATCCTTCGTTTCCATTCAGCTCTATCATGGGCCATATTATGATTGAGATGTAGAGATTCAAAATCTCTCTTTATAAGCTCATCCCATGTTAATTTAGGCCTTCCTCTTCTTCTATTTATAGTGTTTGGCTCAATAGCATTGCTTCATATAGGCGCACTAGTAGGTCTACGTTGCACATGTTCGTACCATCTGAGTCGACCCTCACGCAACTTGTCCTCAATGCTCGCCACCCCCACTTTATTCCTGATATAGTCATTTCTCAAATGATCTTTTCTTGTCTTCCCACACATCCATCTCATCATACACATTTCAGCCACGTTCATCTTGTTGAGACCTTGTTTCTTCACCGCCAAACATTCACTCCCATAGAACATGGCTGGTCATATAGTTGTTCTATAAAACTTACTTTTTAACCTGAGATGGATCTTCTGATTGCATAAAACTCTAGTTGCACTCCTCCATTTCAACCATCCTGCAGTGATCTGGTGACAAACATCATTTTGGACATCCCCGTCTATTTGAATAATAGAACCTAAGTAATGAAATTTGTCATATTTTGGTATATCTACTCCGTCCAACTTGGCTCCATCATTCAGACTGTGAGATTGGCTGAAATTGCAATGCATATACTCAGTTTTGCTCCTGCTAATCATCAATCCATTTGATTCCAATGCCTTTCTCCAACATTCAACTTTATCATTCAATCCATCTTTTGTTTCTTCAATCGAAACAATATCATCAGCAAATAACATACACCAAGGAATATCATCCTGAACATTCTTTGTTAACTCATCCATAGCCAAAACGAATAGATATGGGCTGAGTGTGGATCCTTGGTGTACCCCAACTGTAATAGGAAAAGTTGGTGTCTCTCCCCCAGGAGTCTTGACACTTGCAGTAGAGCTATCATACATGTCTTTGATCAAGTCAATGTATTGGATAGGCACACCCTTTTTCTTCAAAACCATCCATAACACTTCTCTGGGTACTCGATCATAAACCTTCTCTAGATCGATAAACACCATATGAAAATCTCTTTTTCTTTGTCTAAACTTCTCCATAAGCCTCCTTATCAGAAAAATAACATATGTTGTTGATCTTCCAGGCATGAAACCAAATTGGTTGTTTGATAACAGTGTTATAGATCTTAACCTCTGCTCAATAATCCTCTCCCAAAGCTTCATCGTGTGACTCATCATCTTGATACCTCTATAGTTTGTATAGCTCTGAACGCCACCTTTGTTCTTGTAGATTGGGACTATAATACTATTTCTCCACTCATCCGACATCTTCTTGGTCTTCATGATCTTGTTAAAGAAATTTGTTAACCATGTAACTCCCACATCCCCCATACTCTTCCATACATCAATGGGAATATTGTCTGGTCCACATGCCTTTCTCATTTTCATCTTTTTCAAAGCATTCTTGACCTCAAATGGTGAAACTCGTCGTGTGTAAATGATATCTCTTGTATTCATGTCACACGAGTCACTAACATTATATGCAGTATCTCCATTGAAAAGCTTATGGAAGTAATTTTTCCACTGGTTTTTTATATCATCGTCCTTCACCAATACTCTACGATCTTCATTCTTTATGCATTTTACTTGACTCAAGTCTCTTCCTTTCCTTTCTCTTATACGAGCCATTTTATATATATCTTTTTCCCCTTCTCTAGTGTCCAACTTCTTATACATATCATCAAAGTATCTAGACCTTGCCTCCTGAACCACCTTTTTAGCTTCTTTCTTTGCTTGCTTGTATCTTTGGAATGTTGCATCATCTCCAGATTTGGGCAAGATCCTATAGATCTCCCTTTTCAGTTTAATAGCCTTTTGTACTTCATCATTCCACCACCAAGTCTCCTTCTATGGAGGTCCACAACCTTTAGACTCCCCCAAAACCTCTTTGGAAATTTTTGTTATGCAAGAGCTCATGTTATGCCACATAGTGTTAACATCAGACTCCAAGTTCCAAGTTACCTCCTTGATGAGTTTATCATGAAAAGTCAATTTCTTTTCTCCTTTAAGATTACACAACTTGATCCTGCTATCTTAGTTTCTGTTATGTTTGCCTTTATTGATCTTCATGTTAATATCCAAAACCACCAACCTATGTTGGGTCGTGAGTTCTTTGCCCAGAATCACTTTACAATACTTGCATATGTTACGATCCACCCACCTTGTAAGGAGGTAATCAATTTGGATACAGTTGTGCCCACTCTTGAAAGTAATCTTATGAGATTCTCTTTTCTTGAAATGGGTGTTTGCTAAAATCATATCATATGCAAGTGCAAAATCTAATATCCTCTCTCCTTCTCCGTTCCTATTGCCATATCCAAAAGCACCATGAACTCTCTCAAAACCAGCATTACCACTCCCGACATGGCCATTTAAATCACTCCCAATAATAATCTTATCCTCGATCGGTATTCCTTGCATCAATTCATCCATGTCATCCCAATAATCCTTCTTCGCATCCTCACTAAGGCCAACTTGGGGGGCATAAGCACTAATAATGTTAAAAATATTTCCCCCAAGAACAACCTTGATAGCTATGATTCTATCACCCATCCTTGTAATCTTGACAACGTCATCCTTCAACATCTTATCAACGATAATACCTACGTCATTTCTATGTTTATCAATACATGTATACCAGATTTTGTTTCATGTGTATCCAATCTTTCTACAGTGTTCCCCTATCCACTTGGTTTCCTGCAAGCAAGCAAGACTGACATTGTGTAGATTAAAAAATGCATGATGGCTAGATAGGGCCAGCCGGACAGAGATAAACAAGACTAACATTGTACTAATTTTGAAATTCCAAATCACAAAAAGATTTTCTAAATTTTGACCTAAAGCCTATGCTATGTGTCCTACAAGATGATTACCAAGGTGATGGAAAATAGAATAAAGTCTCTTCTTGAGCAGATGATATATGGAAATCAAAGTTCTTTTTTAAAGTGGAGAATGATCCTTAATAACCCCTTAATAGCGTATGAACTATTCCACGTGATGAAGAGTAGGAAAAAAGGGTAAGGAGGGTTTCATGGGCCATAAGCTTGACATGATCAAGGCATTTGATAGAATAAAGTGGAATTTTTTGGAGAGGGCAATGGAGAAGATGGGCATTCCAATCTTATGGGGGAGGAAGCTGAGGGAGTGTGTCCAATATGTCTCACAATCAATCATCATCAAAAGGGCTAGGAAAGGGTTCATAACATCGACAAGAGGATTACAAAAAGGTGATCCTATTTCTCCATACATTTTTCTTATTTGCATAGAAGATCTTTCTTGTTCCCTTCTACATGCCTCCAAAGTGGGGAAATTACATGATGCTCAAGAAAGATGCAATGAACCATGTGTCTCTCACCACTTCTTTTCATATGGTGAGGAGAATGAAGACATTGTCCGCAAACTCATCAACTAGGAAGTCAAGATACACAAAAACACACAAATAAATGATAGTATTTCAGTAGCAATGCACTACCATGTCATACAAGATGTTCTATTACTCATGGTAACAATTGGTTCAAGAGCAACTAAAAACCTTGTACAATGAGGTCCATAAGACCTCTCCCTCTCCCACCATCTTTTATCGCATTAGCCACTATCTCACAATATGTCTTGATTAATACAGAGGTTAATTTATATTTCAGGTAGGCTTTCAGTCCTTTAATCATAGTTCCTTTAGCTATGGGAGCTGACAAACACCATCTAGTTGTGGAATGTGATACTAAGGTCAGTTTCCCCCAGTGATCCCCTATGACAATCCCAATACCACAACTTGCATATGGTTTCCAAGTTGGATTAGTGTTAAGATTCACCACCCCCTGGAGGGTGACCACCACTTTAACTGTCATGGCTTGGCTTTCGGGAAGTGGGTGTTACCCTCATTATATGCTTTATAATTGAATATAAGTTCCTAAAAACTTGTAAAATGCTTGGTATGAACACATGTTCTTCATTAAACAACTATTTATTTCTCACCATATAAGATATACACAACAGTCTCACTGTCCCATCCACTTCTTCTTTCCTATCATGCTCTAATAGCTTCTTACATAACACCATGCATATGTGTTCTATAGCCATCCATAGACACATGTCCATACCATTGTAAGCCTAATATAACCTGACTAGGGGCACTAGATTAGTGCATGGATGTTATCCTCTGACTCCCTTCAATATTTTTGAAAAATTGAATCATTGAGGACCTGCCTCCACTGCCGCATCTCCCTCATTGTGAGGGTATTCTTATAGATCCACCAAATGAAGTGTGCCAACATTGGGGGCTAACATTTCTTCCATATCATCCACCATACATGATCTTCCTCCTCTCCTTCCATATTCTCCTCTAAGACTATGTATCTGTTGGCTAATCTCACTATAACATTTTCTTTTGCATTGGGTTCCCAACTAATGTAGTTCGTCCCCCTTGTATGTAGAGGGGTCTATCATGAATCGTTGCTAGAATTCTTTTATTTATTTCCATGTTGTCCTATATAATGTCCTCCTAGTTGATACTTGCACTAAATTTTTAGGAGTGGATGACAAGAATTGAAGTAATAAGTGTTGTGGATGATAATGAAAAGATCATACATCCAACCCATTACTAACTTAGACATGGCTCTTTAATTTATTACACTGATAATATACCACTATATGGGAATCCAACTGTCCTCCTTTGATATGTGGCCTCCACAAAGTGTGGAACAATAATATATAAAGGGGATAAATTTGATTTTTGAGATAAAGTAGGATAATCACATATCCAACTAAGTTTGCATATAAATGTCGAATCTCCACAATCTCAAGAAACAATTCACCCTTGAAACTTCTCTTAAGGTGTCTTTTTGAGGGATAACCCATACCTCACCTTTGGCTACATCTCCACTTTGATTTGTAGAGTCTTAGAGGAGGAAGATGATGATCATGAAGAGTCTGGAAGAGGTCCTAAAGGATTTGGATGTCGATCACTAAGTGAGGTTGAGGAAAGGGGAATGCTTTGTAAGAACCTACCCATGTGGTTTACATGGTCTTTGAACTCTCTACAAGTGGTCAGAGAACGAAAACTTGACTATAAAGTCAACTTGATTACATGGACATGTAAGGGTAGGGGTGATCTTAAGTAATGGTGTCCAACCTTCACAAGCACCTCAAGCTCGAGTTTGGTCCATGTGGACTGAAGCCTCAATTCCAGCACCACATTTCCATCTTCCCACAATAGTGTTGTAGTAGGTATGGAAGACACTATTACAAACGAGACTCATGTATGATTTATGAGTTCATGATAGTGTTAGGATCTTCAAAACACAAAGATGGTGGCAAGAAGATACAAACACCACTTGCCAAAAATTAGAGTAGTGGTAGCTCTGAGTTTTCATGAAAGAATTGAGGCCCTATGCAGTGAGCGTAACAAGGAAAGGGGGAGTGGTATTTGATGCGTGTTAGCTAGATCCAAAGTTGTTGTGGATCTACAATAGAGTAGACAAATAAGGTAATATTTATTAATTTAAAAAATGTCCTAATGTCAAAAAAGCATTAGAGCACGAATCGTAACTCAGATATTACAAAAAGTATACCCATTAGAATGATAAAAGTATGCTCTACATAATGTAAGCCCAATAACTTGATTTTGAGTTTGATATAGATGTTTATATATGGGAGAAGAAATGCATGCTAGAACTAGTGTAATATAGCAAACTTTCGATTTTTCTCAAATGAATCTCAGAATGTGTATTTAGACCCCCTAATGATGTATAGAAACATTTGATATCTCTGACCATAATGATATGCTACATTTCAAATTTTAGGTGAGTAACCATTATTAGGGTTGATAAATTAAGATGAAATTCTATAAAGTGGCATGATGCTATGTTAATTAAAAAAACATCTATATAAGATTATGTGGGCATTTGGAAGATGTTAGAAATCTCAAAGATTAGCAAAAATGATGAATATTATAGCTTAACTATGATATCCCTAACACTTGTTTTGAAAATCATGTAGGGTTACATACCCTATTTTCACTTTCAGTATATTACAAATATGAACAAGTGGAGTGTGTATAAATAAATATCCATATATACTTAATATGGTATAGAAACCCTAACTTAACCAAGGAGGTAATATTTTTGGGTTTAATGGATATTCATGAAATATTCATGATATTTTCATGATATATGTGTTGTATTTAAGGATTTAATAAATTATATTTCTACAATGAAGGTAAGTGGGCCATGACTTGATATTAATGTGGTTCTTATGTTTTTTTCCTATGCAATATATATGTAGCCATATCATGGAACATGTTATGTTAAACAAAACCTAAAAACTAAATGTCACTAAGTGCATCTTTTATTTTTTTATAATATAAGTTGTTAATAAGTTAAGATAATTTCAGTTTATCATGCATGACATCATGTTTCGGTGTGAAACCTAAACACTAATAAATCAAGAAAATGATATGCATGACTATACCCTGATATGTAGTTGTTGACTCATATGGAGGGCATGGTCTTTGTAGATATTGACATCATATGGTGAGGGCATAAAACATTCAATTTTTGACCCATATGGAAGTACACGGTCTTTATAGACATTAACATTGACATCATATGGGGAGGAAATAACAACTTTTATATTGACCTATGTAGTGGGACACTATATTTTTAGTTATCAACATCATATTGTATCTAAACAAGAATTTTTGTTTTAAGGAGGATCACATCACATATGGATACCAAACAACTTTGTATATACCATATTGTATATAAAATCAATCTTGGTGTAGATGTTCCTACATATAATTCATGTATTAATCAAGTAATAAGAAAATGCATCCTTAAATTTGAGTATAATTACCACTTTATAGTTTTATTTTAATTTAAAGTTTATTCAAATATTAATATGTTTCTTTTAAGATCAACTTCTTACAATGATTTGTCAAATGCATGTCTATGTGTGAATGCACATTGATCGTTAATAGAAAGGATAGTCTCTTAGGAGTTGATGTGTGAAAAAGTTAGAAAAAAATGGTAAGGTCCATCCAACGAGGTTTATTTCAATTTATTTGTTAATCTGTTGGATGTGGGAAAAAAGGAAGTGTTTATATGTTCCTTTATTTTGAAGTTATGGCTTCTCAGTTCTTGTTGACTTGTTGATGATTACTCTAATTCTCCCATTATATTTCTAGTACCAATCTGTGGCTTGGAAGTGGTGTGTTTAGTGAGGAAATTTTTGTTATTTTAGTCATTCTACGATATGAAGTTTTTCTATCTCAGTAGTACTATGAGGTTTCTTTAATAAGACGTTTCTTTTAAGGTTTTTGTTATTGAGAAGTGATGTCTAAAGATTTTCTATCTCGATATTGCTCTGGGGTTCTTTCGATCAGATGTCATCTACACTACATAAAGCTAATGATGGGTAGTTGGTTATGTCTTTCTACTGTGCAGGTTATATTTAGTTGTTTTTTTTCTGAAGATTGTTGATAGCTATAAGTTTTATTGGTTTGAGATGGCTCTCCCATACTTATGCTTCTATTTGGTGTTGTTTGATTCCCTAATTAGAAGCTTCTATTTTGGAGGAATTCTGATTCACAGTTGATCGGGCAGTTTTGGGCCTGAATTCTCTAAAGATGCTACACGCTCAGATGATCCCCCTAGCCTTAGTGTTATTTTGTATTATCTTGAAAGCCTTTTTTATATTCTTCATTCTTAGAGTTTGGCTTGTATATATATTTTTTCCTTCTCCGCCCCTTGTTTGTAAATACTTTAAAAAATACAAAAAAAGAAAGCAATTTAGTCATCCAAAAAAGTTCTTTTTTGATACCTACATCATATGTTTTGCAAAAAGAATGTGTATGAGAATCAACTTAAAATAATATCATTTTTCAAGTAATTGTATTATTGCAATGAATTGTATATTTTGATCTCTTGACAATCACCAAGTATAATCTTGATAATCCATATTTCCATGTTGTTATACACTAGTACATATCTGACATTTAATGTCACTATTAGCGACGTCGGTTCCTTAAAAAAATTGACACCAATTTACCAATAACATCGGTTGTTCATGCAAACCATCACCATATCTAAAGTCTACCAACTTAGAAAAGACACATGTACTGCTTTAACTTTAATGT
The DNA here is from genome assembly GCA_963693085.1 of Alisma plantago-aquatica. Classification (NCBI taxonomy): domain Eukaryota; kingdom Viridiplantae; phylum Streptophyta; class Magnoliopsida; order Alismatales; family Alismataceae; genus Alisma; species Alisma plantago-aquatica. Next base: position 247,578,888 of record OY856411.1, read on the forward strand.
CAGTTTCTGTTTAGAGAAATCAATGTCTAAAATTGATCGCAAAATACAATTTTTTAGGGGGAAAATATGCATAAAAAAATTTCAGTCAGGCATCAGTTTTCTAACAACCGATGAAAAAATATTTGCACCATGTACTCGTAGAAAAAAAATTCTCCCCATCAGTCATCGGTTCTACCAAACAATCAACGATTTAGACCCCTCAGTTAGTCCCATATTTTTTTGGAGATGCACCTAAATCATTAGTTTCATAGAAGAAATAGATAACTAGGTGTTTCCACACCATGTCTCTACAAAAATATTTCCCCCATAATTTAGTCATCGATTTTTCTTGCTAAACTGACAACTATATCCCTAACCCGAGAGCCATTTTTTTGTATATGTAGTTAGTCATCATTTTCTACAGACATAACCGATGAATATGACCCCAAACCAGTGTCTATTTTTTATTTGGTTTAGGAGTTAAATGTCAGTTTTTTTGTTTGTACCTAGGACTATGTACTTAGTTTTCAGTTTTACTATACAATCGACGACTATGGATAACTTAATAGGCCCCACGCAATATAGACTTTCTCCTCATTCTTTGCTTCATCGTGACTGTCATGCTTCTCTCTGGTGATTTACGATGCCTGCTGCCATCGCCGCCGCCACCACAACTGTTGTTGCTACTCCGTTGTTGCTACTACTGCTGTTGGAAGCCTTCGCCAGTGTAGCTTCTAAGCTTGCTACTACCTCTGCCAGTTTGTGATCCCCACCACTTTTGCTGCTGAGCTTGTTGCTGCCTCCACAAGTTTGCGATCCCTGCCACCGCCTCCACTGATTTCGTTGTTGATGTTGAGCTTGCCTCTGCTGCTTCTGTCAGAACTTGTCGTCGTTGTTGCTGATGAGGTCACCGCCGCACTCATCTCACCAAGTTCTCTTCCTCCAGCCTTCAGTCACTGCAATCATCTCCATCCTTCTAAAGGTAAGAAGATTTTTTTGTCTTTTGGTTGTGCTACTTTTGTTTGGACATTTATGTATTTTTTGGACTCTAATGCACATTTATGTGTTGTAATCTTACTCTTATTTGACATCAAACCTCACTGTAAACCTAAATTTAGTAAATTTGTGTCCCTATTTGGCATAAAAATCATCACTCCTTTCGCTAAGTTTTTTTCTAGATAACAGTCAATGCACAAATGTGATATAATTATTACTCTACATGCATAATCACATTTGAATCAAATATTATTTTGAATTGACTTAATTAATTAATATTATTAATGGTGATTTACTAGTTGTATTACTTAATTAACATTTCTTTCTTTCTCTCTTGTATGTGATTGATTTGACTTAGTTCAATAATTACTTTTCAAGATTGTGTAGTTGATTAATTAGGGTTAGTTATGCATGAATGAACTAACTCAAATGGAAGAATGAATTGAATTAAATGATTTTACATAAAACCTAGGATATGAACGATGATAATCGGATCATAGGTATAGGAATACCAACATACATGTATTTTGTTGGCCTATAAACCCATTTGAGATTTACTCATTAGGAGTAAATCTTAGATAGTCCCCAAGTTGGGACTGTTCTTGAACACTTAATCTCACTTAGCATGTAAGTATATAATGTATATTAGTCTATTAGGATGTTTGATATGCACTTCCCCATTTTTTCTCTAAGTACATATATTTTTATACATTTTCCCATCTACGTCAGTGTACTTGGAGAACTACCGGGAATGCTGCCGAATTTTTCTTGAAAATTGAATACACATTATACACTTACTAGTGAGATTAGCTGTTCAAGAATGGGATAGGTGGTGCACACATTCATTACTGAACCCTAAACCCTAATCTTTAAACCCTAAACCCTAATATTTAAACCCTAAACCCTAATCTATAAACCATTATCCCTAAATCTAAAACAATAAATCCTAATCTATCTTTAAACCCTTAACCTAATTGTAAACCCTAATACTTGTTTTCTCTTTGATCATAGAATGGATAGATAATGGATGTCCACTCCAAATCTTTGCACCCTAAGTTTATTAATGGTCTTGACCAGTTTATAATATTTGTGAAGAAACATAGGAAACAATCTGGAGTTAGGTTATATTGTCCATGTAGGCATTGTGGTAACAACTTGAAAGTCAACACTGGTGACAAAATCAAAAGTCATTTCATGTGTAACGGGGTTGTACAGGGCTACACAGAATGGCACTGGCATGAAGAGATTCCAAACTTGAGATCAGTAGATAGATGTGAATTAACCAAATCTAATAGACATGGTTGATGCAATGCTAGATAGTTGTGGGGTAGAGCACATTGATCCACCTTCCTTATTTCAGAACATTGTTCATGATGCTAAGAGACCGTTATACATAGGTTGTACTAAATTTTACAAAGTTGGGTGCTATGTTGAGATTGTATAATCTGAAGGACAACAATAGATGGAGCAACAAAAGCTTCATGTAATTGTTTTCTTTGTTGAAAGAAATTCTTCCTAAAGGCAGCGAGCTTCCAATCTCAACATATGAATTAATCAAAATGTTATGCCCAATGGGAATGAAGGTTGATAAGATACATGCATGCTCAAATGATTATGTGTTATTTCAACATGATTATGTCAGTTTGAAAGATTGTCTAAAATGTGGTGTATCATGCTATAAAATGACAACTTCAAGGAAGTCCAAAATTGGCTCTCCTACCAAGGTGATGTGGTATCTACGTATAATACCATTGTTTCAATGCTTGTTTGCCAATCCGGTGCATGCAGAGAATTTAAGGTGTCATGCAGAGGTTAAGAAGAATAATGATGGGATCCTACAATATGTGTCTGATTTCCGACGATGGAAGAAGATTGATTTATTGTACCCTAAATTTGGTGAAGAAGTCAGGAATGTAAGATGGGTTTTGTACCGATGGGATAAATCAGTATGGCACATTGAGCAGCGAACATAGAACTTGGCATGTTATGATTGTTATATACAATCTTCCTCCCTGGTTATGTTTGAAAAAAAAGTATGTTATGTTGTCGTTGTTGATATCGGGCCCTAAAAAACTTGGAAATGATATTGACGTTTATATTGAACCTCTGATTGATGACTTAATGGAACTATGGGGTGAAGGTGTAATGACCTATTCGAGGGATCTCCACGAGTAAAGGAAATAAAGCAAATGCATCCTGATGGCACAAGGGATGAATTGACAGTTTCCCTTGGTAACCTAATGCACCCTGGACATGTTAGGGATGTAGGCACTGGTGTGGGTATAAGAGTGTTGTTTGGGCCATCATAGCACAAATATGTCTAGAAAGGGGGATTCTCAAAATAGGAGGTAAAAGAGTTAATTGCAAAGGGAATTCAGGAGCCAATGAGCCAGCGGGTACCTTCTCAGTCAATGGCTGAGACAGTACCAGCTATGTCGCCCCGCTATTCATACGAGGTGAACCCCCTATGACTGAGCTGGTTGGGAGTAATCTTGTGGACCCAACACCTAGCACGTCAATTGTAAGTATTTTTATGACATAGTAGTCTTTTCAAGATGATATGTTTAGGTATATATAACACTCTATGCAAATTTGTATGATTTGAGGCCATGTCATCTAAAATTATAAGAAAATATTGTTGTTGTGGGCGAGGCTTACCCAACCCTTGTAGGTGCCATAATTCATTGTGTTCCATTACCCACTGATGTGGTTCGCGTGTGCCAGAGACTTGTCAAAGAAGCTTGGAAGGAGTATCCCCTGCCATATGCCCACCCCGACATCTGGACGATAGGTGATGTAGAAGGTGGCATGGTCACGTGACCCAAAGCGGGAGTTATCTATACTGATCGTGATGTATGATAAATTTACATTATGCTAGTATTTGTATATACATGACATAGATATGTAATTATATATATGTAGAATATAGGGCATAAGAAACCCCTTATAGCTCCTCCTCCTCCACCTCCACCTCCTCCTAAAATACCCAGTTGACTTGTAAAGGACCTATTCGACTCGATAGGTCCTCAATGTAGGTGTATGGCACTATTTATAGGCAGACATGAAGAAAATTTGCCTATGGTGGTTTCTATTAAGGAGGATGATGTAGGTCAACGTTATGATAGTAGTATATTTCTACAAGATGTTTTGGAGTTGTTTGGTTATGCTTGGTTGAATACATTTGTGATAGAACTTTGGATACGGTGAGATCTTATATAGCTATATACCTCATTTTATATATGATGATTTGTTTTCTTATATATTAATGCATACATAATATATGTTTTTTAGCCACTTACATAGGGTTTGTACAGAGTTTTCAATGACCCATGTGGGATTTCTAGTTCCATCCTTGATTAGTAATGTAATTAAAGTCACTTCATTTGTTATCCTACACTTCTCTACTGCATTTAAATATTTTGATAAAAAGAAAAAGAGTGTGATATCAGCTCCATACAATGTCTTGTAAGTTTACTTACTTTGCTTATAATTTTGAATTAAGAAATTACATTTCATTATGGATTTAGAGTTATATTTTTTTGCCTTCTTATCAGTCAGGAATAAGCATTGGGTCTTATTGGTTGTTGTCCTCGTGATGCTAACTATTTATTATCTAGATCCTAAGGGTGACAAAGTGGATGATGAGGGACATGAATTGAAAAGGGCATTAGTCACATGAGTAAAATTTGATATTTATATCCATTAACATATATATTACATCACTAATTTCTAATGTCAATTCAATGTGTTACATTAACGTATAGGACTATAAAATATTTCAAAATAGCTAAAGGAATGGTGGACATGAAAAAGAAAATGATGGTTTGGGAGAATGTTGATGTAGTTTTCTCACTGCATATTTATGTCAACTATGCTTACTTTTATTTATTAAGATTTTGTCTATTGAAATTTATAGTGTTATGTACAAGACAACGGTTGGGCATGCACGTACTACATGATGTCGTATATGGACATGATTGTCAGATATGTGACTGTAGACATGGATGAAATACATAATGTAATCCATATACGTATATACTTACATACATACATACATAGATACACACTTCCAGGCATGGATATAAGGGACATGGAGACCAAAAGCCTCGTTTGAGGTGATATCGAGGGAGAACAATATCTTTCTAATCTTATTTAGCAACGCCGAAGACAAGAGAGAGGTCCTCAACCTAGGACCTCGCTGGTTCCAGACATATCTTTTGGTGATGAAGGATTACCATCATGGAGATGAACTTCGACGTGATCTCTTTGCCACAATCCCCAACTAGATCACCCTGAAGTCGATTGGTAACGCCTAGACCCAGTGGGAGGCAGGGACAATTACTACTAGCCTGGGGAAGGTGTTGCACATTGACAATCACTCATTGGAGATAGATGAGGCACGATTCCTGGCTGAATTGAAAATGGAGACTGAAGCACCAGAGAGAGTTTAGCTAAATGTCTGAGGTCGTGATCCAATCCCAATGGATATCTCCTGTGATGAGCCGTCAATGAAGTGTAGTTGTTGTTCTGCTTTCGGGCATAACAACCAGCAGTGCGAGACATGCAAAAAAGAGAAGACAGACAACAAGGTAGAGAAGAAGACACAGGTGTCTACATAGATCTGGAAGGAGAAAGGCCCCAGTGTTGTACCAGACATTGGGCCTTCTGGTGGAACAATAGGGACACATGAAGAGGCACACATAGAGGTAGATAGGAAAGAAAATTCTAACACTGATGTTAGCCTTGATTTTGTGGATGACAGTGGCATGCCAAAGATGGGTCCGAATAACTTAGGAGGAACTACAAGGGAAGAAGGAGAATTCATCTCCACTTCTAAGAAGAAAGGACCCAAGAGATCTGGTATTCCTAAGAATGTGGGGGTGAGAACCATCCTAGATATAACAAACAACTTTGAAGCTCTTTCTAACTCTGACAAGGAGGATGGAGAAACAAAAGAACAAAATGAAAGGGAGGTGAAAAAGAAGGACCAGAGGAAGGAGCCAGGCAGGTGTATCGGGGAAAACAAGAACATTTGATTTGTCCATGCTCATATGGAATATTAAAGGTGGGTGTGACATGTAAAAAAAGAAGGAGATCAGGGAGTGGATCGTTGCTAGTGGGCATTCCTTGGTACTTTTGGTAGAAACAAAAATAAGGAGGGAAAATAGTAACAACATTAGATACTTATTTCCTCAAGGATGGGAGCATCTCTCTAATCTGGAGCATTGTGAGTTGGCTAGAGTTTGTGTTGCATGGAAACCAAATGCATGGCAGGTTACTGTGATACACATGTCAGATCAACATATTACAGTGGAGTGCAGGAATGTAGGTGGATTACATATTTGGTTGACAATTGTCTATGCTCATAATGATGCAAATAGGAGACAAAGTTGATGGAAGGAACTGATAAATTTATCTAGATAGATATCTTATCCATGGTTGATGATTGGTGACTTCAATAATGTCCGACTACCGGTTGAGAAGATAGGTGGAAGACCAGTAGTGAATGCAGTGATTAATGATTTAAATTATTCCATTGTTCAGGCTGGACTTTTTGAATTTCCCATGGTTTGTGGGGACTTGTTCACTTGGAACAATGAGAGGAAGTTGGAGGATAGAATTGTAAGCAAGCTTGAAAGAGCTCTAGTAAATGAGAAGTGGTTGTAGATATTTTCTAATGTGCAGGTTAAAGATGGTGGATGTGAGTTGAGCAACCATGCCCCAATTTTAGTGAAAATCATAGAAAAGAAACAAAAGAGAAGACCTTTCAGGTTCATGAACTATTGGGTTGATTGGAAGGGATTCAATGATGTCATTAGAGAAAGCTAGAACATCAAAGTGAAGGGGAATCCAATGTATGTGTTTGCAAAGAAACTGGATAATACCAAATGTGCACACAAAAGTTGGGCCAAGGAGAAGGAGAACATTCCAAATATGTTGAAGGAAACCAAAGAAGAATGCAAGGCGGTTAGAAGATTGTTGCTTCATCATCCATTAAATGGAGAGTTGACAAAGGAAGATAGCGAGCTGAAAATGATGCTAGAAGACTTAAAGAAGGCTGAGGAAAAGTTCTACTGGTAGAGGAGTAGAGAGAAATGAATGGAAGATGGTGATAGAAATACCAAACTATATCATTCAGATATCAAGAGGAAATATGCTAGCAACATCATCTCAGAGCTTATTGGTAGTGATGAGAATGTTGTCAACAAGCAATAGGACTTGGAAGAAAATGCTATCCAATTTTATTCTTCTCTGTACAATAAGGAGTTTAATGATGAGTTAGAAGAGGAGGAGATGGAGTGGAAGAAAATGCTATCCAAATTTATTATGCTATCCCATAATAGTGTACTCACAAGGGAAACAAATGAGCAGGAAGTCAAAGATGCCCTCTGGAGTATTGGCAGCAACTAGGTTCAGATGGTTTTAATTCTTTTTTCTATAAGAAATCATAAGATATCATAAAGGAGGATTTTATGGAATATATGAAATGGTTCTTAGTAGGAGGAAATATGGTCAGATAGGTTAATCACTCTTTCCTTGTGCCCATTCCTAAGAAAAAAGTGGCTGAGTCCCTTGTTGATTTTAGACCTATTACATGTTGCTCGGTACAATATAAAATCATTGTAAAGATCATGGCTGCTAGATTGAAGACCATATTGTTTCGACTAACTAGGGGGTGTTTGTGATAGGAAGGAGCATTAATGATTGTGCTTTTCTAGTATGCGAGTTCTTATAAGATTACAATGTTATGAGAGGGAGTAGGAAGGCATGCTTAAAGCTTGATGTATCTAAAGCTAATGATAGCGTGAGATGGGATAAATTATGGTGGATCATGAAGTAGATGGAGTTCAATAAGCAGTGGATTGGATAAACTAAATAGTGTGTGGGGACCACTAGCTTCTCTATACTGGTTAATGGCACTTCTATAGGTATGTTCAAAGGAGGCAATGGACTGCGTTAGGGGAACCCACTTTCTCCTTTTCTCTTTATGATTATCGTGGAGTACTTTACCCAGAAGTTGCAAGAAGTAGAAAGAAGTAAAGTGATTAGACCTTATATAGTGAATGGAACTGAAGTGATGACACATCTAATGTTTGTAGATGACATCCTTATCTTTGTGGGAGCCAAGAAAAATACTCTAGGGAATTTACAGGACCTGCTTAGGAGGTTCGGGGAATAGACGGGGTTGTGTGTTAATGCTCATAAGACTCATCTTTTTTGTCTAAGAATTGCTATCTAATAGAAGACTGACTGGAGGAATATGTGGGAGTATATTTGGGGGTATTTCCTACTAAATATCTGGGATTTTACTTTGGTGGGAGGCAACCTACATGTAAAAGACTTTGTTGACTGCATGGACAGATTGGAGAAAATCAGCAACAACTGGACAATGTAGAAAACATCAATGGCTAGAAGAGCCAATCTTTTGAAGGTGGTGGTTGAGGGACTTCTGATCTTATGGGTACAACAAGGAGAGATTTTAGGGGTAGTGTTGGATAGGATGGAAATGAAGATGACAAACTTCCTTTGGACCAGTACACACCATCCAATGAAATATGCATGCTTGGCACTCCTGAAAGTTGAAGGCAGGCTGGACCTAAAAGCACCAAGAGACATAGCAAAGTGGGGAATAATGAGAAGAATTATTATATATCAAGAGGGCATTCCTACTTGGGGAAAATGGATAAGAGAAAAATATCCTAGAGGACTCTACTTCATACCGAAGACCAGGGAAGGATATTCGCACACCATCATTGTTATGACAGAAATGTGGCAATAGGTTAGACATTTTTTTAATCCACATGAGGTGGGAGAATGGAAACTCAAATATACAAAGATCAATCTGTTGGAAGTAATACGATCCAGAGAAGTAATGGATATGCACATGGAATAGGCATGGGTTGGTATTCAGGTTCCAAAGTAAAAGATAGGCACATGAGGTACGTCTATAAAATTCTACACAACACATTGGCTACACTAGATAAAATAATCAATGGTATGAAGATGTTGTTGTTTGTCTACTCTATAAAGAGGACATATCCCATATGCACGTTTTTAGTTTCTACACATTTACAAGGGAGGTATGGGAGATTATATGTGGAAAATTCAGCCTGAACTAGCAGTTGAAGGAAAAGCCACAAAGAATGTAGTCCAGTTGTGGGAAAAGTGACAAAAAGGGGATCATGTTTGCTTCTCTATGATACCATATATGGGAGGAAAGGAAAGTACAAAGACACGGAGGCTCAGTCACAAATCTAACCACAATTGCTGTATATATTTGTAAATGTATCAAATACAAGTTGCACATTAGGTAGGAGTGTGATTTTTTACTCTTTTTATGTGTGGCATTGGGCTATATGTAACTCTTGACCCTCTATAATTTTAGAGGGAAGTCGAAATATATTTACCTAATTCTAATATATATTATATATATATATATATATATATATATATATATATATATATATATATATATATATATAGTCTTGATCATCATAAGTACAAAGGGGCATTAGATAATATGAACATATCAAACTTATTAACTATATATGTCATTCTCTTTGTAGGTGTTTAAAATGAAAGACTTTGATATGAAGGAAAAGATAGTAGGCGTACACATACCCTATACAAGAGAACAACTGGATGAGACACGAGAACAATGGGAAGAAGCCTGCGTAAGGGATGTCATATTTGATTTTGATTGGAATAAAGAAGATAAAGAAGATTAAGAAGAACTTGGAATTCTATTATACATGTGGTTCTTATGAATGATGATCTATATTGATGAGATTGATGATCTATATATTGGCAACTCTAAATTTGATGTACACATTGGCAACTCTAAATTTGATGTGTGCATATGTGAATGATGATCTATATACAAGTTTGTGAATGTGAAGATCAATAAATGAATGTTTCTACATGTTACGAGAATGAAATTGGTATATATATAAATGAATTAACATGTGTGTGAATGAATGTGAAGATGAAAGAATTATGATTGCACATGTGATGAAATGGGATTGGTGAATTAATAAGATTATGTGCATATTATGTTTGTTATTGCAGGTTTGGTGGCATGTTGCTAATCTGAACTCACATGATGTTGTTAACATGCAGTTCAAAACTAAACTACTAGTTCTACATCCTGCTTACCATCCAGGAAGTAGGTTGTAGGTTTGTCATTTAAAGAAAAAACCAAAACTTAGTCATCAGTCCTATAAAAAAAACGACACCATAGGCCTAAGTCATTAGCTTTAGTAAAATAATGAAACTTAAAGGACAAAACCAAAATGATTGTGTTGGACAGAATGATCTTGATGGGTAGCATGTCATAGGTGTTAGTTTGTTAAATATAACTTACACTTTACATTATAATCATAATTATTTGGGTTGTAACCAACATCATACTTCATGATAGTTGTTGGTTTGTATCGAATCGGCGATTTAGGGTCCTTTACCAATTATAAATGTGACATGGTACATCATGATAGGTGTCAGTTTCTTTTATCCACACAATCGACGAATGGATCTCTGGCGTCGGTTTTTTCTTCCCCAAAGAACCAACGTCTTAGGCCTGTGGTTATAGTGACTTAGGTGTCAGTTTTAAACTAACATGAAAAGGTCATTTTAACTGATGCCATAGATAGTTTTTGTACTAGTGATATATCTTTTTTACTTGGGGGATGTACACTGACAACCTACATCATCCTAATATGAAGCCTCATTTATGATGCAACCCTATCTTATCACTATGTTAGCCCATTTGTTAGATATTTACATTTTTAACCTTTTTGAAATTCACTATAATCTTCCTTATGCTTGAATTACTTTCTTGTATCTAACCTTCTTGTAAATTACTTTTTGTAAATAATCTACCGAATGTATTAGATTTTCAATATATCACCAATGCTTTTAATTTGTGTATCTCTAATTATACTTATGGATCATTTTAAATTATTTTCTTATCACTTCATCCCTACATAATTTTTGTTTCTTCTATTCTTCACCAAAATTCTAATTTTTAAAACTTGGGAATTCAAGCATGCATTCATAAACAAGTATATTCAAATAGAAACTTTTTTCCTAACGAAAATTAAAAATAGACCTAATATGTATTTTATTTAATTAGTTATCCTTCACTTTTGATTTTGGAATTTGTGTTATATGCCCAAAATACGTTCTCATTCTAGTGTTCTTGACCTAGATATTACTTCATAAAAAATAGTAGCATCTTAATTTCATTAGTGTTATAGTTCTCTTCAGTTCTTTGTTGTTATCTTTCCAAGATTAAATGACTATAATTAGTATATTTCTTTGTTCCATAGGCTGCATTCTCAATGTATATGCCTTCCCCATGTGTCTCTAATGAAAGACAATATAAAAAATGAAGATGTTTATCACTTCAGACTCTATTCTTGAATTATTCACTTAATACTTTTATCTTATCTAGGTTTAATAGATGATCACCAAAGAAATTCATTTTACTTACTTGTCATTATGTGTCTATCATCATATATTTAATCTTTATCATCTATATATTCATGTTTCAAACTCTCATCTAGTATCCATCATATTTCTATTATGTTATTCACTCCATATGACATCATTATATTCTATTTTTATGCATTAAATTCTTTTTATATCTTTATTTAAGTATATAATCTTGCATTTCATGCCATATATTTATTATTTTATGTTTAAATTTAAATGTCTGATTTAATGTTCTCCTTACTAGTTTCAGCTTTATGATTTAACACATTATGCGTCCTTTAATTGAATTTAAATAGCTCCATTGATGCTCAAGTATTCTTTTTAAACCTAATTATTCAATTATTCATAAAAACACGTTCATATTTCTTGTTCATTTGTTTAACATCATCCTTATCTTTCTTAACATATTCTTTTTAAGTAATCATAAGAAATCGATGAAGCAAATATACCAATAGGGATAGAAAAAATAGCTCAAGACTAGTTAGCGGAAGTATTGGGATACTGGGAAAGGGTATCCAAATGCTATAATTTTTAGAGAGATCACCACATCACCTTTAACTGGTACACTTATGACACAAACATACTAACTTCATTGTCCCAGACAAATCAGTTTACGCTCTGGTAGCAAGTTATTACACATTGATATCATGATCACTCTTAGGTCATGATGTTAGGATATAGATCAAAGATGAAGATTAACCAAACTTCTCTCTTTCTGATTTGTTTTATAATATTTATATAAAAATCATCACATTGGGAACCAACCATATCTATATGACAAAACATGCTTTCCTTGAAGTTTAATTAACTAAATAAATGAAACCAATGATCATGCCATTATTTAGTATATTCATGCATACACAAAATTTTATAATTACATTACAACATTTAATATAATTGTTATGTTATAACACTTTTATATCTCACTCGAAGATGGAGTGATATTGACTAACTACTTCAAATACACTAACATTTAGCTTTATTCTAGAATTTCTATGATGCTTTTAAATCTGATGCTCAAGTTTTCCATTAAATGAGTATTTCTATGTAACATTCCAAAAAACAAGCATCAAGCGGTATTGAGAAATAAAATTATGAAGCCTGTTAATAAAGTAAATTTATGATATTATCAATATAGAATATAAGTGTATTATTTATATGTGAACTACTAGCAATATTCAAGAAAGAGAATTACTTTTATTTCAGTTACTATCTCTAATATTTTAGCAATACTCATACTAACTAGACGAATATGCTAGGCAATATAACAATTATTGTGTTGCCCAAAAGATTTAATTGGCTGAATTGGTGAATTGAACTACCCATGAATTTAACTAATTTGACAGAACTGACTAAACTGTCTAAATTGATTACATTCTCCTTACTTCCCTGAAACTCACTTGCATCATATATTCTAAGTAAAAGTCACTATGGCATGAATTTCGATAAAAAGCTTAAGTAATATTTTGAAAGACTTAAGACTATGGTGAATTCATATTCATCTAGATTTAAGTTCACATTGAACTTAGAATTTCATACAATTCATATGTTTATTGATTCAAATTAGGATGATTGCATTGTAATCGTTTAAATCTTACTTTTTACTACTTATGATTAGGATTCTTGGCCTATAGTAGGAATCATGCAAAACTCATGAGGCTTAAACATCTCAGCAAAATCTAATCAAGTGATTGGAACATTTAGTCTTCCAGTTCAAAAAAATTTAAGAAATGTAGTACGAGTCAGAAAAATAAGTTAGCTATCAAGTTGACTTCTTCATTAACAAGTAAATTGACTTGCTAACCATGTTATTCCCTCCTAGTGGATGACTAGGGAAGTATTTGTGTCACTTATATTAAGACAATTGGCTGACCTTAATGGTGACTCACCCAACCATAAAGCACCCCTCAGGCAGTAGCAAAGACTAACCCACAACTGGTCGCCTAACTCACCACCCCATACGAATGGTTGGATATCTACCCAAGCAAGCCTTGAGTGTCCAGTCAGCTGCCTGTCTCATTAGCTGCCTGGAACGTGGGACTTCAATGCATAGACATGAGCACCACTAGGCCAATTGTTGACCAATTTTTTTTACTGTTATAAACATTTTTTTGTGTAGAGAGTAGGAATCCAACCCCCATCAGTCCTATGATATTAATAGGAGACCTGGACAAAGAGATGGAAAATGGGATGATGTCTCCCCTTGGGTTGTCCTCAAATTTCCATTGTCATCAAAGTGATACTTGTCTGCTGAAGACCATGGCTTGTGTTTCCATCACCTATGCTAACATGGTCACTTTTTTGCCTATCTATTCTATGTTCTCAATTCGTACCATGATCGAATGGGATATGTTATCAAAGGTGTGGGGATATACAGTTCACCATTATCTTATACTTTCTTTGTGAATTAAATTTTTAACAGATGTTCAAATTAATTGCATCTTGAGTGATTATATGCTACTTAGCCTAATCATCTATTATGTATGATTGTTATAATCTTAGACGTAGTCACATTGAATGTAGTTTAGAGCACTGACTTATTTTGTTGAACCCTAGATGAGACTGTGGAAGGGAATTCTTTGGCAACAAATTAGCGATCCTTAGGTAAAGATAGCTTGAGCCTATGGGGAAAGATGTATGTGAAATTCATACACAAAAGAATATGAATTTCCATGACCCTAATTTAAATACCCATAAGAACAAGTGATGTAATGTGAATGAGTGTTATGCATGAGGCAGTGGTGAAACCTTATCTACCCAGTGCCTTTCCTTTGATTTATTTATCCCAACTATTTTTCTCAATTTATATCTCTACAATTAGTTTAGTAATCATATCAAGTCTCATTTTTAAATCTTTATTTCAACCTAGTTTGATCTGACATACAATTTCTTAACAATTTAGTATATAGGGTTCTATCCTATTTGATTGCAATAAGATATGCTTTCTTGTGGGTGGTAATTATTACATGTAGAGAGGTAAAAACCTAGGGTTAATCTCTTAGGTGAATTTCTTGTGCTATATAATCCATAACAATTTTTGCACCATTGTCAAGGAAAAAATGAACTTTTACCAATCTATTTTTTCATGATCAAATTAGGGTTTTCTTTTATAATTGATATTATTAGAGATACACTTCAATGTAGATTTTATTGTTCCCATCTAATGGTGTTTTGTTCATTTATTTTAGGCACCATATTTTTGTATGTGATGCTCATGCAGTGTTGACTTCGTGGCATCATATTTTTATCTTGAGATTGAAAAGATTTTTCATAGAGTAAACAATCACAATAGAGTATGAATGGACAAGAAAGAAGTCAATCACCATATGAACCAAGTCGTTTCTTCCCAAAGAGAGAGTCTTGTACATGAGATATGGGTTGCAATCATTTAGCCGAACTTTAAAAGAAACATAGAAACTATTCTATCTATAAAGACACAGAAGGTCATCACCCAATGATTCCACCAGTTGTTAAAGATCTAAAGTTTGAGATCTAATCAGAGTGGGTCATCAAGATGCAGAGAAATTTATTCACCCATAAAAAGCAAATATTGTCAAGACTAAATGCATATATTCCTAGATCTTTGTTCCTTGAACAAGAAACCATGTTTTCTGGAAGATGTCACTGAATTCTAATTATTCAAGCTCTCCCTAACAGACAAGGCAAGGAGTTGGTATAATTCTAGGAGGGAGATAACATCCCAACTTGATAAGGGATACAAAGCAATTTTATGGAAATGTTATACCCGCCCTCTCCTATGTACCACGTAGCGGGGAAGATCACTCATTTTTCCATGGTTATTGGAGAGTCCCTTGCTAAGTCTTAGGATTAATTTAAAGAACTCATTAGGAAAATTACACACCATGGCATCTCATAAGTCCAACTAATTGAAACATTCTATTGAGGTGTTGATGAAGAAAAAAAATGTTTATGGATTCTTCTACTAGAGGAACTTCATGTGCCAAAGTTATGACAGTGTGTTGTGGAGTTTTCAGATCTAGATCTAAAACCCAATCACATTCCATAATAGAAAAATTAGGTATTCTCAAAGTTGCCAAGGTAGAGGATAGTTGTGATGAAGTTCAATTTCCTCTCTCCTTAATATATGCACTTCATCACTCATAACATTCTCAATCTCACTCTATGAAATATTTTTTCATAAACTAAGTACTTTTAGATCATTTTTTTGTTAATTATTGGGCTATGTTTGATAAAATGACTTTCTGAATCTATTTAAATAATTTTGAATACATTAATATTTCTTTGAAGCAACTAGTTTTTGATCCCTTCAACATCATCAACTCAAAATCAAAATTTATCTACAATACAATGAGTTTTTATTTTGAGGCCAATGGTGAAAAGTTCATGAAAATTGAACCTACTATTTGATCATTATGATTTTTGGAAGATAAGCTCTTTCAAACCCCTGATGAATGTATATTCATCTTAAGTTTTAGTGGCCATTTTTGGCTCAGTTTTGCACTCAATTATATCATATACCCCCAAAATCTTCTCAAATATAATTTTCCTTAGTTTTGGATGTTTATTTATAGTTTTGATAAAATCCATTGGTCTCCATTGTAGGATTAAGCATTGTACTATGTGCACCAACTTAGGAGATAGTGGACCAAGAAACTTTTGATAATTTGGATCTTATTTTCAATGACCAGTCCCTTCATTAGAAAGCATCCTCATCAGTTAGAGAATTCATCAAAGTAGGTCCATTGACCCATAACAATACCCCTCCCCAGAGAAACTGCTACAACACCGCCCATCGTCATGACTACAACATGCATCATGACCACAACAAGCATCTCAACCACAACTGAGGTTGCAACCGCGATGACAAAAAGTGTCTCGATCGCTATGTCATCGCCATCATCGCGACTGCAATGCCAAAGGGTGTCATAATCGAAACACCAAAAGATGTCTGGACCGCGACCCAAACAATGGTCATGACCGCGATGCCAAAAGTGTCTCGACCACTATAGTTAAGTCGGTTCTCCCCAGATCTGAGATTATATATAGAAGACCCCCTCCTTCATATGGGGGGATCTCTTTCACTCCACGACGATGATATGCGACCTCTCTATACCCAACTCAAGAAGACAATCTTCATCGACCATTGACGCCTATATGGTGTCCTTTCTACATTGTTATCTCCACCATATCTAGATCTATCTTCTAGCCACAAAAGTGGTAGGAGTTTAGATCTATAGTGACCTCTATCCATCCATCTACCACTCCATATCCTATGATTAAGAGAACGAGAAGAGAAGGAAGAAGGAAAGAGAAGGTCATCCTTTCCTGCCATTGGTTCTCTTCCACTCCTCATCCATATCTTCCCCGTCATCGAGTAGAAGATCGTCTCTCCACCAAGCCTCTCTTTTGTTCTTTCAGCTTTTATATGAGAAGTGAGTAGTCCATCATGATGGGGTGTGGGGACTAGCCCCTCTGTCTGTGCTTACATGTTCATTTTATAACATTCCATGGCTTGTATATAACTTTCTATCTCGTTGTTAATCATTTAATGCATGATTTGTGGATTGATCACCTGCTTTGCATGATCTATTTTATTTCTTTGTTGCAAGAACTTCTATAGTTAGGATTTTAATATTGATTAACACATTTGATGCCCAGACGAGAACTTCTAAAGGGATGTCTTTGGAGTAGTTAGTGTGTGATCTGTGAGTAGCAAGACATCAAGATAATGGATATGCTTACACAATCTCTATTTCCTAATTGATGGTCTTTTATTACTCCATTTGGATAGTTGTCTCTTTCATGGATGTGTTTTGGATATGTTTGTATCTGTAGAGGTGGTAAAACCCAATTCCACTCCAGTGATTCACATCATTAAACCAAATTCAGTTTTAATCTTGCACTTTTACTTTCCTTGCAATTAATTTAACTACACCAAAATCAATTCTTTGTTCTAAATATTAGTCTTAGTTGATTCGGATTCAACCAACAAGATTCTTAAAAAAATTCCCCTTGGTATTCGATCCTTAACTATACTGTGATAAGACACATCTGCTTGCAGATGGTACTATTGTACAAGGTTTTGGTAAAAACCACGTCAACCCCCTTTTCATTTTTTTTCTCTCCTTTTTGTTGACTCAAGGTCTAAATTGACTAAACCCTTATTTTGATGATGATTAAACCATTCCAATTAATTGTGTCTAATGTTTGTACTTGAGTGATTTCATATTAGGTATAGACACACTCCAAATGCCCTAACTTGTGCATATCAACTTAGAGAAAAGACAAGTCAAAGTCAATACAAGTGCACATTTTTGTAATATGATGTAAATCCATTAGAATCATGTTGTAAATCACTTGTAATGATTGTATGACTTGTAATTAATCTTAGAAAAAATCAAGAGCACTTAGATCGAATATTTAAGCACTCAAAAGCCATTTTCCAAAATTCACATCAAGTTGTTCATCAGTCGAGTTGCAAACTCTACCGATCCTGATTGGATCTTGAAAATGAATTTTGATCGATCGAGTTTACACTTCACAGAACTCGACTGATGGAGTACCTGACCAATTCAATTTTCATTGGTCGGTCGAGTTTCCCCAGGACAAACTCAACTGATGGTCTGAATATCGGCTTTGTCTTTTACTCTATCGGTCGAGTTTCCCTTATAGAAACTCGACCGATTGCACTGTAGGGAAAAGTGTAGAAAAGTTATTCTAGCCGTTGTAGAATTGTAACAAGTAAAAATATATATGTTGCAAGCCACAAAATGGCTAGTTTTTGTTCTCAAGTGTTCCCAAAGGCTAAGAGGCATCTTGGGCTATAAATAGGACCCCTTAGGCTTCATTCCAAGGTTGAGCATTCAAGCCAAGCACTATGAAGGTCACTATTCTATAGTTGAGTGATACTATAGCCTCCTCTCTCTCTGTAAGCTTAATCACTTGCTACATTCATTAGACTGAGTAGGGGATTTGTAAGAGAGTTCATCCTACATGTATTTCTTGTGAGGCTCTCACTTCCACCACCTCCCTATCTCTCATTTCAACCATGAAGATGAAGGCTCTCTCTCTTGTCTAAGAGAGGTGAAGAAGAACAAGGGAAGGAGTCCCTTGGTGAAGATCAAGGCTGAAGACTTGGAGCAAGAGTGGGTAAGCCCTTGGTGAAGGCAGAAGACTCCTTGCTCAAGTGGGTAAGTCCTTGGTGGAAGCTTCTCCGAGTGAAGGTGAAGTCAAAGGCGGAAGATCCAAGAAGAGTGGGTAATTCCTTGAAGGCTGAAGACTTGTGTAAGAGTAGGTAAGTCCTTGGAAGCAGGTGAAAGACTCTTGCAAAGAGGGTAAGTCCTTGGTAAGGTTGAAGACTCTTTGTATTGGATAGGCAAGTCCTTTGGTGGTCATGTATTGTATCTCTCATAATGATTATAATGAAGGTGCAAGGTTAAGAAATCCTAGAGGTTGACCTCTCTAGGTAGTGGACTGACTCACTTCTAGTTTGAAGTGTGGAACCACTCTAAACAGCTTGTCAATTGGTGTGTGTTCAATCTCTCTCTCCCTTTCTATGCATGTTTTAGTAGCACTCAAATTTCCTATTTAGAAACCTTATTTTGTGATATATCTTGAAGGTCTAATGAATTTTTTTTAAGTGAATTCAGCTCTATTCACCCCCCCCCTAGAGCATCCAATCACCCATCTAGGATCCAACAATTGGTATCAGAGCGGGCTTCTCCAAGCATACTTCAACAAGTAGGAGAAGATGGGTGACTACTAAGGAGGGAGATACTTGATCAGCCTACCAATCGTTGATGGGAGTAATTTCCTCTATTGGAGAAGAAGGCTTCAATTCTACATCCAAGGATCAAGTCTTGAGATGTGGCAAATGGTGAACAACCAATACAAGCTACCAAAGATAGAGATTGAAGAATGGGATGATGCTACCTTAAAGAAAGCAACCTTGAATGCTAGATCCATGCACATCCTCTATGTGTGCATGAACTCCACCGAGTTCAACCGGATTTCTTCTTGTGAGACAGCATATGAGGTATGGAGAAAGCTATGCATCACCTATGTGTTGGCTAAATGGACATCTATAAATCCCTTTGTTTTGATTATGACAAACATTTCATTCTTATTAATCTAACGAGCTACTTGAGTGTGCAGGATGACAAAGCAACAAGGGAAAATCTACAAGCTTACATATTTATATTTTCATGCAATGTAATAACTGTTGTAAAAACTTGTACAAAAATATAATGTACAAGTACTTAGAATTGCATGTAAATCAAGCGTTAGATTCTCCCTAGCTAAACACCACAGTTAGACAAGTCATCCCATTCAAATAGGATTACTTTTGCACACTCACACAAATAATTAGTGCCTAAATTGAAACCTTGAAACAGGATCAATCTCGGTCGACAAACTCCTCGACCGAGACACTCTCGGTCGACAATCTTCTCGACCGAGAAAGATCCAAAGTAGCCGTTAGACACAACAGACAAGTTAGTTGGCAGTTGGAGAAAGACGTTGCAAATCTCTTGTTCCAGAGAGCTTGTCGGTCGACAAAAGTTCGACCTAGTAGGTGTCTCAGTCGACCATTTTTCGACCGAGATGGTCTCTGACAGCAACTGCAGAATTAATTAATTAGCCGTTGTTAAAGCAACAACTTTGTACCTAACGGCTAGTTAAGCACTTAGAAACTCCTAGAAGTTGTCTAGAACGTCCTTAAGCATCCTTAGGCCATTCCTATAAATAGGACAAGCCATAGGACACTCAAACTCACTTGTTTACACTTGCTACACTTGAGAAACCTTTGAGCATACATTGTGCAATCTGTTTGTGAGCAATTTGAGCTTTGTGACAATTGGCCATTTCATTTCTTAGCTCATAATTCGTGTCCTATAGGCTAGTATCTCCTACCCACTGCAATCACAAGTTCACATACTTGGTTAGGAGATCTATACGCTTGATCTAGGCAAATCAAGCCTTGGGCTACAAAGGATAAGTTGTAATTTCTGTTTTCTTTCTTGTTCCCTATTATTGTTTGTACTCTCCTTGCTACTCCTAGGTTGGAGGTTGCGGATTGGAGAGGGTAAAGATCTTCTTGGCAAAGAAGGAGACTTTGAGCTACTTCAGAAGGCTGGTGCAATGGGAGGTTACTTCTAGAGAGGGAGGCTACTTCAAGGGGGAGCTTGGAGTTACTTCAAAGAAGGCTACCTCAAGGTTGGTGCACCTACTTCAGGGTGAAGGCTGTTCAAAGGGTGTAAGGGAAAGTATTGTATTTTGTATAAATCCTCGAGAGGTAATAAAATAAATACTTTCAAATCCCGGTTGGGTAAGCAACCGAGTAGTGGACTGACAACTATAGTATTTGCTATAGTTGGAACCACTCTAAACACCTGTCTCTTTCTCCAAATTTCAATTGTGGTTGTTTGAATTCAATAAATTGTTAAAACTATTCAAAAACTCTATTCACCCCCCCTCTAGTAGTTTTTCAATTGGTATCAGAGCAAGGCTTCAAGGAACCCTAACAAGGTCTTGAAGAAATGGGTGACGGAGTACTCAACAACCTCAACATTGAAGGGACACTTGTTGCTAGGCCCCCAGCATTCGATGGAACAAACTACCAATATTGGAAGAGAAGGATGCAATTCTACTTCCAAGGCATCAACTGGGATTTATGGAGAATGGTGTCTACTCCATACGTGCTTCCTCAAAATTAATTTGCGGAATGGGATGCAAACACGGTAAAGCTGGCCCAAATGAATGCAAAAGCTGTAAGCATTTTATATTGTTCTATTTCGGTAGGAGAATTTAATAGAATATCTAATTGTGACACAGAATATGATATTTGGCATAGACTGTCCATAACCTATGAAGGTACAGTCCAAGTCAAAAATTCCAAGATTAGCATGTTTAAACAAAATTTTGAACACTTTCGTATGGATACTAATGAATCAATTAGTGAAATGTTTGCAAAATTCTCTACTATTGTTAATGGTTTAAGTGCTCTAGGAAAACCTATTCCTGAAGAAGATCAGGTATCAAAAATCCTTCGTTCACTTCCTCCAAAATATAAGCCAAAGGTGACAGCCATTGAAGAAGCAAACGACCTCACTCGACTGAAAATGGAGCAACTTATTGGCAACTTAGAAGCTCATGAAGCAACTCTAGAAGAGGAAGAAAGAAGAGCACGTGAACTTCAGAAAGGAAAGAAGAAGGATGTGGCTCTAAAAGCTTCAAAAGCTGTCACACAAGAAAGTGAGGAGTCAAGTGAAGAAGAGGGAGAAGAAGCCTTGATAGTAAATGGTAAGAAATACAAAAGGTTTAAATCTAACAAAATTTCCAGCTCTTCTTCTACCCCTCCTAGGTTCTTTGAATGTGGGAAGAAAGGGCATTTCAAGAATGAATGTCCTAAAGCAAAGAAAGGAAAGAAAAGCTCACACAAGAAGAAGGGAGAAAAAGCCTATAAAGCCGCATGGGACGAATCAAGTGACAGTGAAAGCGGAGAAGAAACTGTGGATTGTCTAATGGCAAGAGAAGATGATGAAAACTCTTAAGAGGAATGGGTGGTTGACAGTGGATGTTCCAAACATATGACTGGAAACAAGGATGCATTCCAAACTTTTGAAGAAAAGAAAAGTGGAACAGTCACTTTTGGAGACAATGGTAAGGGCAAAATCGTTGGAATAGGTAATGTTGGTACAAACCTCGAAATTAAGAATGTTCTACTTGTTGATGGTTTGCACCATAACTTGATAAGTGTTAGTCAATTATGTGATAGTGGTTATGATGTGTTATTTAACAAAACCTGCTGCAAGTTATTAATAGAAAATACTACAAATGTTGTTTATGAAGGAAATAGAGTTGGAAATCTTTATATTCTTAAACCTAACTCTATGAAATCAGTAGTGGGAAAATGCTTGCTTGCAAATGACAATACCTTACAAATATGGCATAAAAAGCTAGGACATGCTAGTTCACATGTTATCAAAAAGTTAGTGAAATATGATCTTGTTCGTGGATTGCCTACTTTATCTTTTGATCAAATTGAAAACTGTGAACCATGCACAATGGGAAAGCAAACCAAAACATCTTTTAAATCAAAACATGTACTTAGCACCAGTAGATCATTAGAATTAATTCATATGGATTTATTTGGACCAATGAGGACACAATCAATCGGTGGTAAGAGATACTGTTTTGTTATTGTTGATGATTATAGTAGATATACATGGGTACATTTTATTGCAACTAAAGATGATACTATTCATATTTTTATGCAATTTTGTTCCAAGATTGAAAATCTCTTACAAAATAAAATATGTACCATTAGAAGTGATCATGGTGGGGAATTTGAAAATCATACATTTGAAGAGTTTTGTACATCTCAAGGATACACTCATAATTTTTCTGCTCCACGCACCCCACAGCAAAATGGTATAGTTGAAAGGAAAAATCGATCACTACAAGAAATGGCTAGAACTATGATGCTTGAACATAACACACCCAAAACCTTTTGGGCTGAAGCTATAAACACTGCATGCTATGTGCTAAATAGAGTAACTGTTCACTCTCATTTAAAGAAAACTCCATATGAACTAATACATTCTAAGAAACCTAGAGTTGACTATTTTCATACCTTTGGCTCCACATGCTATATCTTAAATACCAAAGATGATAGAGATAAGTTTGACTCAAAATCACACAAAGCATTCTTTTTGGGATATTCCACCTCTAGCAAAGCTTTTAGAGTATATAACACTATATCTAGAAAAGTTGAGGAATCTATTCATGTTTCTTTTCATGAAGAATCCAAATCTGAAAATCTAGAAATCATAGATCTCACAAATCAATTCGAAAATCTAACCATACCAAATAATAATGAGAAACGTACTACAAATAATCACCAAGTTGAACCACAACCTACACCTAGGCTCATTAAAGATCATCCCCAAGAACTAATTATTGGAGATCCAAATGATAAAGTCAAAACTCGGTCTTCCTTCAAAGATGTTGCAAACATGGCTTTTGTTTCTATCATTGAACCTAAGAAGATATCCGAAGCTCTTAAGGATGATTATTGGATAATAGCCATGCAAGAAGAGTTGAATCAATTCACTAAAAATGATGTATGGGATTTAGTTTCTAAACCACATGATAAAACCATCATAGGAACTAAATGGGTTTTTAGGAATAAGCTCAATGAGGCAGGAGAAGTCATAAGGAATAAATCTCGGTTAGTAGCACAAGGATATAATCAACAAGAAGGAATAGATTTTGATGAAACATATGCACCCGTAGCTAGACTTGAAGCCATTAGAATGTTACTAGCTATTGATGCCCATAAAAACATCAAACTCTATCAAATGGATGTCAAAAGTGCTTTTCTAAATGGCATCATTCAAGAAGAAGTTTATGTTTCCCAACCACCTGGTTTTGAAATTCCAGAAAAAGGTGACTATGTTTATAAACTTAAGAAATCACTTTATGGTTTAAAACAAGCACCTAGAAATTGGTATGAAAGGCTCAAGACATATCTTTTTGATAATGGTTTTTCTATTGGAAATTCAGATTCTACTTTATTTTTCAAAACATATACATCTGATTTCCTAGTTGTGCAAATATATGTTGATGACATTATTTTTGGAGCTTCTAATGATTCATTGTGCACACAATTTAGTGATATTATGCAAAAAGAATTTGAAATGAGCCTCATGGGTGAACTAACTTTCTTTCTTGGTTTTCAAATTAAGCAAACACCTGCCGGAATATTCATAAGCCAAGAAAAATATACTAAAGAACTCTTAAAACGTTTTGGGATGGATCAGTGCAAACATGCTACTACTCCTATGGCTACTTCTATCAAAATTGATAAGGATGAAAATGGGGAACCTATTGATGATTCCTTATATAGAGCCATGATTGGTAGTTTGCTTTACTTAACGGCTTCTAGACCGGACATTATGTTTTCCGTTGGTCTTTGTGCTCGATTTCAATCACAACCTATGCATTCTCATTTTCTAGCAGTTAAACGAATTCTTCGTTACCTAGCCGGCACTACTTGCTTTGGTTTATGGTATCCAAAAGGACAATCCTTGGATTTCAAAGCTTATACTGATGCGGATTATGCTGGTTGTCGACTTGATCGCAAGAGTACTAGTGGTGGCTGTTTCTTATTAGGGAGAGCTTTAGTATCTTGGTTTAGCAAGAAACAAAATACGGTTGCCCTATCTACAACTGAAGTTGAATATATGGCAGCCGGGTCTTGTTGTGCTCAAGTGCTTTATATGCAACAAGTGTTAAGCGATTATGGTTTTAATCTTTCATCTACGCCTATTTTTTGTGACAACACGAGCGCCATAAACTTAGCACACAATCCTATTTTACACAGCCGCGCTAAACATATTGAAATCCGTCATCACTTTTTAAGGGATCACATCTCCAAAAATCATGTTTCCCTTCATCATGTTGATACGGAAGATCAATTGGCTGATATTTTTACAAAACCGCTTCCACTAGATCAATTTAACAATATTAGGAAGCAATTTCTTATCTCTCCTTTGGAAGATGTTTTCTTTGATATTTGTGCTACTTAAACAAAAACTCTTATTTACATTTTTGGCTTTAAAATAGACATCTTTTTCATTAGATTTGATGGGACATCTAATTAAGGGGGAGTTTTTATTCTTAAACAGTTATCTTTTTGAAATGACAAAGGGGGAGAGATAAATATAAAACTAAAACTTAGTAATTATGTAAAACTCAATTAATGAATTTCATAAATAAACTCTTGGCTTTACATTGAAAGTTGCTATATTCCCAAATGATCTGAATTTCATGTTCCATAATTCATGGGAATAATAAGCACACATTTTATACACAAGAGAAAAAGCTACAAAAGGTAATCTAAAGGTATGAAACTCATATGTTTTATATTTCCTTTATTTATATTTTGGAAATGTTTGTCATCTTCAAAAAGGGGGAGATTGTTGGCTAAATGGACATCTATAAATCCCTTTGTTTTGATTATGACAAACATTTCATTCTTATTAATCTAACGAGCTACTTGAGTGTGCAGGATGACAAAGCAACAAGGGAAAATCTACAAGCTTACATATTTATATTTTCATGCAATGTAATAACTGTTGTAAAAACTTGTACAAAAATATAATGTACAAGTACTTAGAATTGCATGTAAATCAAGCGTTAGATTCTCCCTAGCTAAACACCACAGTTAGACAAGTCATCCCATTCAAATAGGATTACTTTTGCACACTCACACACATAATTAGTGCTTAAATTGAAACCTTGAAACAGGATCAATCTCGGTCGACAAACTCCTCGACCGAGACACTCTCGGTCGACAATCTTCTCGACCGAGAAAGATCCAAAGTAGCCGTTAGACACAATAGACAAGTCAGTTGGCAGTTGGAGAAAGACGTTGCAAATCTCTTGTTCCAGAGAGCCTTTCGGTCAACAAAAGTTCGACCGAGTAGGTGTCTCGGTCGACCATTTGTCGACCGAGATGGTCTCTGACAGCAACTGCAGAATTAATTAATTAGCCGTTGTTAAAGCAACAACTTTGTACCTAACGGCTAGTTAAGCACTTAGAAACTCCTAGAAGTTGTCTAGAACGTCCTTAAGCATCCTTAGGCCATTCCTATAAATAGGACAAGCCATAGGACACTCAAACTCACTTGTTTACACTTGCTACACTTGAGAAACCTTTGAGCATACATTGTGCAATCTGTTTGTGAGCAATTTGAGCTTTGTGACAATTGGCCATTTCATTTCTTAGCTCATAATTCGTGTCCTATAGGCTAGTATCTCCTACCCACTGCAATCACAAGTTCACATACTTGGTTAGGAGATCTATACGCTTGATCTAGGCAAATCAAGCCTTGGGCTACAAAGGATAAGTTGTAATTTCTGTTTTCTTTCTTGTTCCCTATTATTGTTTGTACTCTCCTTGCTACTCCTAGGTTGGAGGCTGCGGATTGGAGAGGGTAAAGATCTTCTTGGCAAAGAAGGAGACTTTGAGCTACTTCAGAAGGCTGGTGCAACGGGAGGTTACTTCTAGAGAGGAAGGCTACTTCAAGGGGGAGCTTGGAGTTACTTCAAAGAAGGCTACCTCAAGGTTGGTGCACCTACTTCAGGGTGAAGGTTGTTCAAAGGGTGTAAGGGAAAGTATTGTATTTTGTATAAATCCTCGAGAGGTAATAAAATAAATACTTTCAAATCCCAGTTGGGTAAGAAATCGGGTAGTGGACTGACAACTATAGTATTTGCTATAGTTGGAACCACTCTAAACACCTGTCTCTTTCTCCAAATTTCAATTGTGGTTGTTTGAATTCAATAAATTGTTAAAACTATTCAAAAACTCTATTCACCCCCCCTCTAGTAGTTTTTCACTATGAGGGGACACATCAAGTGAAGGAAAGCAAAGTTTACATGATCAAAGGGCTGCTAGCGAACTTCAAGATGGGAAAGGAGAAGAAGATAGCCAACACGTACTCAAGGCTCAACACCATTGTGAATGGTCTTGCAGTTCTTGGCCATCCTATGTCTAGTGGAGAGATCAACTCAAAGATCCTTACAACTCTCCCCAAGAGGTGGGAACCCAAGGTGACTTCCATTGAAGAAGCAAGGTCTCTTAAGGATGTCCCTATTGAAGAGCTCATTGGAAATCTACAAGCACATGAAGCCACACTTGACAAGAGAGAAGAAGTTGAAAGACAAGAGGAGAAAGAGCTAAAGAGAATGAAGAAGGCTGAAATGAAGGCTCAAATTGAAGCTATTATGGGACAAGCCTCCCCATCCTCTCATGTTAAAGAATATGCCATGTACTCCAAGGGTAAATTCTTCAAAGGCAAGAATTCCTCCTCCATCTGGTGCCTCAAGTGTAGAAAGAAGGGTCACTTCAAGATAGATTGTATACAAGGCAAGAAGATCCATCATCACAAGGAAAGAGAAGAGAAGTACATGAAGAAGGAGAAATGACACTCAAGCTCAGGTGACTCCTCCAACTCAAGCTCATGTGAAGATTTGAGTAGAGGATCAAGCTCAAGCTCCAGTGATGAAGGAGAATGCCATTTTTCTCTTATGGCTTCTACAAAATGTGAAGACTCAAATGAGGTAAATCTAAACTCTTTAGATAAAGAACCTTTAATTGCCATCATTAATACTACTTGTGCCTCTCTTAAGTCTTCTAAAAAGAAAAGGAAAAAGCTTGTTAGAATTGATGATAATTTGTATGTAGAACTAGATGATCTTGAACATGCTAATTCTTGCTTGCTTGATGACGAAAATGCTCGTCTTGGTCAAGTAGATTCTCTTAAACTTGAAAATGCTAGCTTGCTTGACAATATTCGATTTCTAGAAGCTCAACCTCTCATGTCTAGTTCAAATGAAGAGCATACTTTAATTGTTGATTCTCTCATGCATGATATTGATGTTCTCAAATCTGAAAATAAGGACAAAGATTTTGCTTTGCAAGGATTAGAATCTGAAAATGGTGTTTATCTTTCTAATATTTCTTTGCTTGAAACAGAAAAAGGCTCCTTACTTGTTAAAATCAATGTGCTTGAATCTTGTTCTAGTTCTTCTAGTAGAGAGAATAATGTAGCTTCTCTTCATATTGATAGAGATTATTATTTAACTAAAGCTCTTTGCTTAGAAAATGATCTTTTGCATGCTAGAGATAATATAAATCATTTGTCTTCTACTATTACTTCTCTTATGCATGATAATCATAGTTTGAGATCTTCTTTGCAAAGATTCTTAGTTGGTAAGAAGAGCCTTATTGATATCCTACACTATACTACCAAACAAATTGGTAGACATGGTTTGGGGTATGATGGTAGTCAAAGGAACAACAAAGGTAAAGGACCTCCAATATTCCATGGAGAATCATCTAGTTCTAAGACTATGGGCACATGCAACTATTGCAATGAAATTGGTCATTATTCTACTTGTTGTCTTTTTAGGAAAGCACCCAAGAGCAATAGGACTTGGGTTGCTAAACTAACCGCTCTGGACCCAAAAACATGATTGGGGACCATTTCATCTTTCTTCTTGTAGGTACTTGCAAATGGATTGACTTGAGCTATTGAATTGCAAATTGACTTCTCAATCCACATGAAAGAAGAAAGATGAGATGTGTAGACGGTGACAACAAGTGGAAAAAGGAATGGTAAGAACAAAGGTAATGTTTTTCTTGCTTATAACCATATCTAACTTGTTTTTGTCAAGTTAGTGTGCACTATGCATGTAGTTTTTGAGTCAAAAGTGGTATTTTGGGATTCTCTTCACACTCTTGCTCAAAAACTGTTTCTAATGCTTTCATAGTGCATTACTAACTTGCTTACATATGTTTAGATATGGCTTATATATTTAGCATGCCTCTAAATATGTTTTTATGAAATATATGTGCCTTTTTACATCAGCTATGTCGGTCGAGTTTGTCCTATTTGAAACTCGACCGATAGGCACCAATGGGCGTTGCCAATAGCTATCAATACACATAACTCGACTAACAACACTATGCACAGAATATACATTTGGCTTATTGAATGAGAATTTCCCTCTCAGCTAGATTTTCTCAACCAATAGCCTTATTCTTTGGCACTCTCATTTGGTACCCTTATATATACATATTGCCATGTTCTAAATTGCCTATCTTTCTTACAACTCTATCTCTCTAATTGCTCTAAATTGGTATATCTATATGTTGCAATTACTTGCTTTGAGTTGTTTTGTAGGTTTTGATGATGATTTCTTTGAATCTCTTAGTTGTGTCTAAAATTGCTTCCATTTTACTCTAACTTTCTACATCTATCTAGGTGTATATCTTGTGTTGATACAACCTTGAGGTTCTTAGTGGTAATCATCTTTTGGTAATGATGCATATTTGTATGTGAGTTATATCCTTTCATGCTTCTAAAATTGCATATCTCTTTGTTTGGATATATCTCTACATCTACTCATAGCTTGATATATCTTGTGTATCTTTTGGTATCTCTTGCTATGACCTAGTTCCTACTAGTAGTCCTAACTTGTGCTAACATCTACTAGTAGTTCACTACATGTAGTTCCAACCGTGTTTATAATTGGCATCTTTGCTCATCTAGTGGTATTTCACTATATGCTATGCTTGTATCTTGTATCATACATGCTCAATCTTGTTCCTTGAATTGCATATCTACTATATTGGGTTGCTTGCATAACTTTGTGATGCAGGATGTATAAAGCTACATTGTAAGTAGAAATTGGAGTTTTTTTTATTTTATGCAGATTTTGCTCTAGTTTCAGTTTTTGGTACAAGACTAGTGTTTTTTATGCAGAAACGACCTTCTGAGCAAGGCTCATCGCTTTGCCATGAGCCCTGACACTTATTGGGCAAATTTTGTCATCTTGAGGGTCAAAATTGCATTTTATTGTTTTTCTACAACACTTCATCTCGCATTTTGGGTTGAAATGCATGCTTTAACTTGCTTTTATTCTATGCTTGGACAAGCCCCTATCTGTGCTCTTTTACTCTCCTTTTATAACTTTTATTATCCTTTCTCTTAACAAGTGGTATTTCTTATTTCTTCATACCCCCACTTTTTGAAATGACAAAGGGGGAGAAAGGTATGTCTTCTTTTGATATGTCTTCTTTTGACAAAAGAGGAAGAAGGCATTTCTTACATGAAGAGGAGAAGCATATTCATGTAAAGGGGAGAAGACATATATGAGTAGAAGACATAGTATTCTATAAATGTTATGAAAGCTAACCATGCAGGAGAAATAGCATCAATTGAGGGGGAGTATGAGAACTCCACTAGCATCAATTGAGGGGGAGCATGTGAACTCAATTCTATTGAAACCCCTAGGTTTCTCTAAAGGTATGACTTTACTTAAATGCTTTCAATATATTTATGGAATGGTTTGTCATCTTCAAAAAGGGGGGGAATGTTGACTCAAGATCTAAATTGACTAAAACCTTGTTTTGATGATGACTAAACCATTCCAATTAATTGTGTCTAATGTATCTACTTGAGTGATTTCAGATTAGGTATAGACACACTCCAAATGCCCTAACTTGCACATATCAACTTGGAGAAAAGACAAGTCAAAGTCAATACAAGTGCACATTTTTGTAATATGATGTAAATTCATTAGCATGTTGTAAATCACTTGTAATGATTGTATAACTTGTAATTAAGCTTAGAAAAAACCAAGAACACTGAGATCGAATATTTAAGCACTCAAAAGCCATTTTCCAAAATTCACATCAGGTTGTTCATCGATTGAGTTGCAAACTCGATCGATCCTGATTGGATCTTGAAAATGATTTTTGATCGGTCGAGTTTACACTTCACAGAACTCGACCGATGGAGTACCTGACCAATTCGATTTTCATTGGTCAGTCGAGTTTCCACATGACAAACTCGACCGATGGTCTAAATATTGTCTTTGTCTTTTACTCTATCGGTCGAGTTACCCTTATAGAAACTCGATTGATTGCACTGTATGGAAAAGTGTAGAAAAGTGCTTCTAGCCGTTGTGGAGTTGCAACAAGTGAAAATATATCCGTTGAAAGCCACAAAATGGCTAGTTTTCGTTCTCAAGAGTTCCCAAAGGCTAAGAGGCATCCCCATCTATAAATAGGACCCCTTGGGCTTCATTCCAAGGTTGAGCATTCAAGCCAAGCACTATGAAGGTCCCTATTCTATAGTTGAGTGATCCTACAACCTCCTCTCTCTCTAAGCTTAATCACTTGCTACATCCATTAGAGTGAGTAGGAGATTTGTAAAAGAGTTCATCCTACATGTATTTATTGTGAGGCTCTCACTTCCACCACCTCCCTATCTCTCATTTCAGCCATGAAGATGAAGGCTCTCTCTCTTGGCTAAGAGTGGTGAAGAAGAACAAGGGAAGGAGTCCCTTGGTGAAGATCAAGGTTGAAGACTTGGAGAAAGAGTGGGTAAGCCCTTGGTGAAGGTAGAAGACTCCTTGCTCAAGTGGGTAATTCCTTGGTGGAAGCTTCTCCAAGTTAAGGTGAAGTCAAAGGCGGAAGATCCAAGAAGAGTGGGTAATTCCTTGAAGGCTGAAGACTTGTACAAGAGTAGGTAAGTCCTTGGAAGAAGGTGTAAGACTCTTGCAAAGTGGGTAAGTCCTTGGTAAGGTTGAAGACTCTTTGTATTAGATAGGTAAGTCCTTTGGTGATCATGTATTGTATCTCTCATAATGAATATAATGAAGGTGCAAGGTTAAGAAATCCTAGAGGTTGACCTCTCTAGGTAGTGGACTGACTCACTTCTAGTTTGAAGTGTGGAACCACTCTAAACAACTTGTCAATTGGTGTATGTTCAATCTCTCTCTCCCTTTCTATGCATGTTTTAGTTGCACTCAAATTTCCTATTTAGCAACCTTATCTTGTGATGTATCTTGAAGGTATAATGAATTTTTTTAAGTGCATTCAGCTCTATTCACCCTCCTCTAGAGCATCCAATCACCCATCTAGGATCCAACACTTTTCCCTTTTTTCATCAACCCATCCTTTTGTGGGTTGTTTGATCTTAATACAGTGATCAGCCTAGGGTATGGGGGCATAGGATCTGGTGTCTCTCTGTTGAGGTCACTACTAACTACTTGATCTAGGGGTCAAGGATTCACGCTCCAATTGGATAGATAGGATGTCATCCTCTACATTGATTGTAATTGAAATTGACGAGGAATGGTTGCACAGTGATCGACTCTCACAAGCTAGGACAATCTATGAACACCTCCTCTAGAGCCCTCCCTTTGACCTTTTTGCCTTTTCCTCTACCCATTCATTCTTTTCAATTTTGTTTATCATACTTCCCATGTTTGTCTATCCTCTCCCATGATCTCAATGAAACCCTAACTCTGAGAAACTTTGGCATGCTTAAGCCTCCATCATCCAGCCATGATCAGCCTCATCCAATCCTAGCATTGGCTCTGTGGAACGTCCTAGAGCATGCGTGGCCTCTTTTTGACCTCTCTCTCCTCCTCCTCCTTTTGATAATCTTCTACTCCATTGAGCACCACTACCATTGGAACTTTCTATCTCATGCCATATTGTGTGGAAGATAAGTATGTAACCATCCAATCATTGGTTCGTCCACTATGAGCCAAATTTTGACATTCATGGTTCACCTAGTCCACCTCCCCACTCAAGGATGAGGGTAGTTGAGCGAAGCCCCAAGGAATACAAGAACTGAGCCCAAGTTAAAATTGTGCTTGTGATCAATGAATTATGCTTTGCAACATTACGGCTCATCGCCCCCTTCCATTCACACCCTACCTCTATCATGTGAGTGGAGAGGATCTCCAATGGCCATTGATTGTGCCTGATACATAGTGAACCCACCATCCAATCACCAAGGAACATCTACACATTGAGTGGATCACACTACCATGTTCCATTGTATCTCACGGGGAATAGCGTGGGCCCAGTTTCCACGACCCTTGATTTTATCTTTTTGTTTAATTTGTCTCTCTCACACACATGAAAACTACTGAAAATGTAATACTTTTCAATAAATTGTAGACAAGTGTCCTAGATTAAAATATCATCTGAGTAGTCAATTTTTATCATAAAAATGAAAGGAATCCACAAAAGAGGTTCCAAGACCTTTACCTCTTTGGAAACATATTTATTTATTGGAAATAGACAATTTACTATTTTAAAAATGAATAATGCACTATTATGTTAATATTTATATAATCAGGACTCAGTCATATATTGCAACATTTGATTAATAACTTTTTATGTACATGAACCGCGATTCAATTTTGAAACTTGTACACTATTAGTGACTTTATGATATGAAATTTGGAACAAAATGGACCTTTTGATGCATGTCACTAAATATTATCAAATGTTATGATTTCCCTATTAAAATCAAGGCAACCCTAACTCAAAATCCCTGATTATGTCTAGGATGTTTCACCCAAAGTCAAGTATGGCCTCTAATGTAATATGAAATATGATGATGAACTTACATGCATTTTTTTAGATATGGAAATCGGTGATTGACTTGAGTAAATACTCAGACTAGGTGAAAAATTCAACTTTCAGTAAAATAAACATATGCCAAGATATTTCTGATTTCATTCAAACCATACTTACTTATATATTATCATAACTTTATTGTACTCTTTTCAAATACCTAATATAACTCATTAAT
Source organism: Alisma plantago-aquatica (assembly GCA_963693085.1). Lineage (NCBI taxonomy): Eukaryota > Viridiplantae > Streptophyta > Magnoliopsida > Alismatales > Alismataceae > Alisma > Alisma plantago-aquatica. The sequence continues at coordinate 247,612,529 of OY856411.1, forward strand.
CTGGTTCACTTATGACTTTTTGCTCCCAAAATTTGAGATAAACACTAATAGTCTATTCAATAGTCGTATCACACCTTTATGTTGCTTTTTTGAGTAATTTCTTTGTAGGAGAGAGAAAATAAAAGACATTAGTACTTATCTCCTATATCTGTACAAAAGGAAAGGAAAAATCACATAATGTTTCCCAAGTGAGTATCTTTTCTTATATTTTCAAAATTGATGAACAAGAGATAGTTTTTTTTGGCAATCTAAAGAGGAGGAGAGAGAAATATGAACATTAAAGACTTTATCTTAAAATCTATAAAAAGGAAACAAACACTTATTGCCCAAGTCGAATTCCTTGCGTCTTACTCTTTGTCTTTTATTTCTTTTAGACTTCTTTGGTAAAAAGAAATGGAAAAAATCTCTTTACTATTAGTACTCAAATATTTACAATATATTAAATAAAAGGAAAAAGTTATTTTCAGTTCTTCTTCTATTTCTCTTTGCATTGAGATTCTAGAAGTAATGTTATTTTAAAGTCTTTTCATTAAGACCCTTTATAAATTTTCCTTAGAAAAAATATATAAGAAATTTTAAAATACTCCTAAAAATTGGGATGTTACAACTACCCCAGAACTTCCCAGGAAGATGTACTCTTCCATAATGTGCACATTATTATATGGTCGAAGAAGAACACTCAGATGCCTTGGCAGTCCTATCCCACTTTCTTTCTTCATCTTTTTTTTTTCTTCTTTGCTTTCTTCCCCGTCTCCAAGATGCTGCCTTTTTTATTTTGTGCTTAAATATTGTGCTTCCTTTTCTTCCTTGGAATCTCCCTTTGCTTGTCAATGGTGGCTTCCCTGTAGTTGACAACTTCTAGGAATAGGGATATATATATATCCCAAGGCATGAAAGCATCAAGCAACCTAAATGGGCCTTGGGTTGGACTATCGCCAGGCCCAACAACCTTTCCTATCTATTTAATCATAATCCATGATATAAAGTACTTATTTATTACAACTAGAGTTCTCATGATCTGGTCTTATGCTTATCTAGATAATTTAATAAACACTTCTCATATTTCTTACATCTACGCTAGTCGATATTTCTTGGAAACATCTTGTGAACTTGACTGCCTTATGATTTCAATCATGTTCATAATTGAACATCTTTCTATAAAGAATCCTAATACATTATATAAAGTAGATAAATATAAGATCTCCCACTAATCATATACTAGGAGATCTTTCTTAATCTTTGGGTTTTATCCTCTATTTTTTGCATCTAATTCCATTTTTTCATGATGAATCTCTATAGTATGAGGTCCTGAGGAAGTCGAGAGATTTTATTCACTAGAATCCTTAGGGATAAAGATAGAAAGTTTCACGGTCATCTTAAGGTTCCAACTTCTTGCAAACTTCCAATCGTGTTCTTTTGTCGTATTTTGTTCTCTCAACAAAAAACCTTAAATGGAACTGAACAGGTTTTCATAGACACCATATTGCACACATGCATTATCATTTTTTTTTTTGACAACAAGGGGGTGCTCAATCAAAATAAGATTTCCTTATATAATGTCATGACCACCTTTTCCTAAATGTATCTACCATTGGGTGATTTTTTTCTTTTTTATTTATTGTTTTTTCTGATTTAATTGCTCATCTACATGTTACTTATTTTCCTCATAAAATTAGATTGTGAATGTGAATTCTTAATATTTTCCTTTTCATTAAGTTTTATAGATACATCACAAGATGATGTTTGTGTAGATCTTTCTAGATACATAAAACGCATACCTTCGTTCACACAATCGTGAAAAATTTTCCTTGGCCATATGATGTTGCATATATTCATATTACATGTAGTTATATACTCATATGTATAGGAATCTTTACCATGCATAAAATAATTTTTCTATAAAAAAATTTACTATTGATTAATAAACTATAGTATAAGTGCAGAAATCAGCACATGAAACAAATATCATAAATATATCATATAAGATATCATGGAAAAATACATTAATTTTTTCATCAATGATGTTGAGTTTCGTACCAATTTTTTATGCCAACTACTTGGAATTCATTGCAAAAGAATAGCATTTCCATAATTCCTAGTATAATTCATGTGATCCTCTTGCATAATTACTTCCAACCTAGTTCATAAACATAGAGGTGAAACATGCTAGGAGGATATGTTCTATCATTTTTTAAATGCTATGTTGTAGTATACCACCTCATCGTAGTCACTCTATGATTCTTTGACCAAATTCTTGATATTTAATCTTGTTTAATTTTTTATTTGAAATATTGGTCATTCCACCTTTAATTCTGCATTGTGTCAACATCAACATCATGGTCCCCGAGCAAGACCAGAGGTAGTTTTTGGCTCCACCACAAGCAAAGTAGTATTATGCGTCACGGAAAGGCACATATCCATATGTCGTCCATGTAGTCATATATTGGAAGACGCATGGATAATGTACCAAAGATTGGATAGATGTATTTATCCCTCTAAACTCATTGAACACCTTCCTTGCACTAGAGCATATCAATCATCGTACTACAGCCAAAATCTATAGAAAATATTAAATCAGTAGAGTCTTATTAGATATTCTCTAAACATCATATTGTCATCTGAACTATATAGAGCTCCATGGTATATAGAAGTGACTAGTTATAGATGTCACCACTTTCTACTATCTGTGACCTTACAAGACTGAAGCAACAAAGGTTGTACATGCCTATAAATATCATGATTTATGACCATCACTTACATGGTGAATAAATATATGCTGAAGAGAAATTCTCTTACGTCAGTTTCATGAATTTCTACCCTCTAACACCATATTAGAGAATTGAAACCCTATCCTCTTGTCCCAGTTTGTGTATTGTTCATTGACCTCTTTTCATTCATTTATGGTTTACTTTCCATATTGAACTCTACCATCTCCTCCTCAATGTAGGCTGGAGTTGAATCGGTGGTCCTCAAGATGATTGAGAAACTAAATGGATTGTGATGGACAATACATGCGTCGTAGTTACAACTATGTATATGAAATACCTAAATGATCCACACATCCACCAAATTGTAACATTTGTACAACAAAGAGGATCATATGTCATTAGGAGGCATAATAAAAGACAAGTAGAGTCAATCCACATCTAGATTTTCTATTCTTTTGGCACAAAAGAAAGCTTTGCTTGTTTTGGAGTAAATTTTTCCACCAGTTTTTCCATGAAAGTTGTGTCAAATCTAGTGAGAACAATAATCCAGAGTCAACTTGCTCATGTAATCATACATCCATACAAAAACACATGAAAATACACAAAACTTACATGGCGTCCTACATTAGAAATTGGGTTTCAAATACATATCTATTTTAGAAGGAGATGTCATGTTGTCAAAGGATAGAAGACATATTACATATGGTTCCCACTCACACATTACAGTCTCTAAGTCATCAAACTAATTTGCAAAACAATCTACAAAGGTATCAATGGTCTACGATGGTGTTGTCATGACATAAGACCTTATAGATTATTGTGGATTAAAAAATAGTGGCAATATGTTTTTTGTACGATGACCATCATAAGAAGTCTCATGAAAGTAAAGGAATTATCTCATTGATGAACCTTATTTGGAAGTTAATATCTTATACACTACAATTAATATTTGAAAGATAATTGATTAACATTTTTTCTAAAGCTCTAGGTGCTTGGATATGATAGATACAAGTACATGTGTATAAGTAGACATATAAATAATTAATCAGGAGCAAATAGTGTTATATCTGATATTTGAAAGAAGAAAAAAAAATGATTGGGTACTCGATCCAATATCTTATGGATGTCATATGGCAACATCTGAGATCAATTAGAATGCATGATATTCAAATTTAGATATATATCTAATCCAATTTGAAAATCATACACTCATATGTAAATAAATGCATTATGTATATGAAATATTAATATTGCCTAAAATATATAAGATAAAGTTTTTATCTTTATATTTTATATATTACTAACATTCAATTCTAATATAGGTATCTATTTGTCAGATACTAATTTTTCTCATTGTAGGTAGAAAAATATATGATATTCAGTACAGAATTTTTAGATCTAAAATTCAATATTTAAAATTTAATTCAAATATGATAGATGTCAAAGTTTTTCTAAAAATTTAAGAATCTGGATCGAGTGTGGATTCAACATATCCATTTACATGTCCATATATATGGATACATGAATTGTGTACTTGAGTATATGTGTGAATGCACAGATACACACATATTGGACTAGCAACAAGTGTTGCTTACTACTATTTCACAAACTAAATGGAAGCTGGAAGTGAAGTATGGAGGTAAATCAAGGAGGCATGCTAAGGAATTCAATCAAAGGTCTCTTCATTGGAAGCCTCAATGGTGATCACTAGTACCCCTCTCACAGATACATATATATACGTATGTATGTTACTGAGAGATGGATTTCTCCCTTTCCCCACTTCATGGTGTAAAAAAGAACGAACAATTAGGAGTGTATTAAATTGAGAAATGTTTGTAACTGTAGTTCAAACCTGGGTCTGCTTCATTGAGGAACACCAAAATTAGCCAACCGGGCTATCCCTTACTGGCATTTATGTATGAGATTAAGAAAGAAAGATTCCCCATGACTCCCACAAGTTGCAATGGAGGTTGGACTCCCAAGGGGTACTAAATTTCAATGGAATTTATATATGTATGTATGAATGTTTATATGGATGCAAACATGTATGCATGTAAGTATGTGTGGAGCTCACAAAAAAATTCTCTACAAACTACACAAATGTCAAATTTCCCAAAGGAATGTAAATTGAGGAGGCTCATACAAGAGTTTGAACCTGAATCTCTTCATTGATAACATTGTTTATGACCATGTGTGCATTATATATGTATATATATCTATATATATCAGTGAATATGTATTTTTCATGGTTCAATATGTTAAATATTTTTCATAATCCTATTTCTTATTAATTCTTAATGATTAAGGTAATTCTTTTAGATATTATAACTACTGTGGTGATCTTCATGTTTATTTACACAAATTCACATATGATCTCCATGCATCCCGAGAAGCCTAGAATTTGCTCTTGATTATTTCCTTCCTTCAATTTTGACACAAATTGAACTAGATACAAACCTTGCATTTACCCCCTAAAATGTGAAAAATAGATATAGTCATAATTATAGTTAGAAGATCAAAATTATGAGTAAATGGTAGCATATTGACAACTATATGTATTCATCACTCAATTCAATTTTATTTTATATTTATATTTCAAAAACATTTTACTAATTCTAAATGGAGGAAATAATGTTGTTAGGATATGATACACATTAATCAAAGGAGATAGGATAATTAACATGCTATCTTCAAGAGAAATAGGAATGAAGAAGCTAAAATATATTAGGTTATTAAAAACATAATGCATGACACAATTTTGTTAATTAAGTATAATTAACACATTTTCTTAATCTTAAAATAAAGAAGTCAGTCACCTATTTTCGAAAAACTTAATTACAAATATTTTATAGAGTGACAAGGATCACCAAAATAAATTGGTCACTTTGAATTTTTCAATAGAAGTACGGTTCATTTAGTAAATACAATTGGACCAAACTTATGCTTGAGTTGAGAAATGCCTTAACATGTGGTGAAACTACTTCATATCAACTTTCACTCTATGATAGATGGTTTGACAAAATCATACAAATCTCTTAAGGAAGAATTTTCAAGGTAATTTTCATAATGTTATAAAAAAGGAAATGTTCACAAATGTAGTCATATTAGTTTGAATGTGTCTTTCTTTTTGAAACATCTATCATATTACATGTAGTGATTGTGATATATCTCTCATATATGCTACATATTATGTGATATTTCCTCCAAAAACATTATTACAAAATATAAGGTATCTAGAATTACGTGAACTCGTTGATATCTATAAACTCCTATCATGACATGTATCTATTTTATGGCTTAAAATTATTGTGGTTGTTTCAATATGGAAAACAAAAAATGTAGAAAATAAATGAAATATGGATTAGCATCATCGGTGTTTTGCATATGGAAACAGAAGCTAAATTCATATCATTTAAGACACAAAGAATTTTGAGTATTATATTTATGGTATAAGTGACACATTAATTCATGTCCATACATGTAATGATTAAATAAATGATTGAATGCTTAGTTCCAAAAGTATTGTCCATTCATTATATATGTACTGAAGTTGTTAAATGAATATACTTGGATCCTTCCAAACTATTATCATGAGGTATGAAAAAGATCCAGAATAGAATAATCGTAATTCTGTTATAAAAAATATATAAACAACAAACACTCATCTATTATGCTTCAAAATACTTGTTTAGAAGTGTGCACAAAGTTAAGTATTTATCAATTCATTTTCAAATAAGAAGGAACACCTTCAATGGTTGATATGTTTTATCACATGAAATACATTAAACTAGTCAAATTAAACAAATTAGGATTAGTTCCAATCGGAATAACTTCCATGAGGAATATCAACATAACGATACAAATATATCTTGCACAAGATATTTTCCTCCAAATATAGCATCCAAATTGTTGTCCATCACGTGGTTCTCAAAGAATGAATTACATAGTGATACTATGAAGAATCACAACTTCGGGCCTTGTTGATGCATGCATGTAGCTCTAAGATTGTCAACGGGAAAATAGCTAGAAATTTACTTATTAATGCATGGATATTTTAGACATAGCATAGTGCATGTTAACATTAAATATGTAAAACTAGTTCTCAAAGCTTCAAATTTTTGTGGATTTCAAAGTCCAATTCCATGTGCTAATTTCTTTTTGTGACATTAATCTAAACTTTTTTGTGGTACACTTTTTTAGTTAGATATCATGTTGAAAGAATGTCATTTGTGTAGTATTAATAAAAATACACACAATATGCATATGGGATGTGAAAGAGAAATACAGAACATTTCAATATGTTTGTTTTGTTGGATACTGAACAAAGCAATTCATTTTGTATTCTAATCTTTAAGTATTACAAATTGTTTTGGTAAGTAAATTCCAATAAAATGAGTAAAACATGAAAAGTCACAGGTTTTTAGAAGGAAAACAGTGCACAAGCACATAGAGAAGGCTACAACGATATTTCATACTTAAGCATACAAAGTTCATATCATAGACATAAATGGAAGGCATACCGGTCAAATATCCTCTTAAGGGAAAAATATGTGATGGATCAAGGTTGTATTGTATAATAGTTTATAAATAATACAATATGTTGAATGTCTAAGGAGATAAAATGATGACTTTTATCGATGTGCTAATCACACTAAATTTATTTTTTTTGAACAAATGAAAAAAGATTATAGAACTATATTACTTCTAATATATACAAATAAAATGTAGGTTGTAAAATTTTAGCTCTTACAAACCTTATTGTCAATCCATGTTACCTTTTAATAGTCAATGGGTGTCGAAAAAGGCCCATACATATGTGGTGATAAGATTTAATTATTAAAAATAAGGACAAACTGTTGTTCTACTTTGAATGAAAATATGACTATGATCAACAAAATGAATTTGAGCAAGTTATCTATGATAAGGTAATCAGAATATCTACCATGTGAATTCTTCAAGCAACATTGGTGATAACATTTTTCAATTATATACTAAATTTTACATTGTAGTAGAACGCAAAACATTTTCTATCACAATGTTTTGATTAGAAGACATTGTTTTGTTTTGTGCCTTTAGCTGTTTTCACCATAGTTAATGCTATAAAAGATAAGTCGGGTATCAACACTAGACTACACCCCATAGTATCCCACTTTATAATTGTGATGCCTCTAGAAAAGTATCTAAGTTACATGTGAACTATCTTACAAACATCAAATAAATAGTTTAAAGTAGCTATCCACCGATGACAATAAACTTGAAATTGGCACATACAATGTTACTCTTATTATTTTCTCCTAAATTTGTCCAATGGTTTTGACAAATACAATAATCATGAAACATTACATTAACATTTCTATATGCATATAACAAACTAATTATTATTTTAAAATTATGTTCCTCAAAGTAGAATAAAAATAATGTTAAAACCAAGTATGGCTAAATATTACCCATAGTTTAACAAATAAGGATAATGAGAATAAATTTTCACCATGAGCAAAAAGATGCGTTTGATACATTTTCAATTCAAAAGACCATGATATCTCTCTGGTCCTTTTATGTTAAAAATAGCAATAAAAAAGTAATTCTATAGAATTGATCATGTAGCTTGCACAACCGATTCTTAAAATATTTGACATGTGAGGGAGTCTTGATAAAACCCCATATTCCTAGTGAAATTAAAAATAAAACAATGCATACAGATTATATATTTTTTATTATAAATATAATTATATAATATTTACAAATGACATTCATCTAAATACTATAATATTTAAAAAACATCTCAAAAGTTTCATCATTTGAATGTAATAAGTATAATTTTATATAGTGTAAGAGATTATATCCTAATATGATATAGAATATTTTTCAACCTCTAGAGAAATTATATTTTTATCTTCAAGATTTGTATGACTTAAAGCTAACAATTTAAAATCTCTATGTAAAATTTGAAAACACGGTTTCTTTGTATATTTAATTTCAGCATGTCATATGTTCTTTTTCAAGAATAACATTACTTCATAGATTTCTTCATCTACATCTCCATTCAATATATTTATTTTGACATCAATTTGATGTATAATTAATTTTTTTATAGATGTCAAAGAAATTACAATCATGATCGAACAAATTCTAGTTACATGAGCAAAAGTGTCAAAATAGTCAATATCTTTTTGTTGTTTGTATAGTGGGGCATTTTAAGGAGGTTTGGGCGAAGCTGGTCTGGAAATCATTTAACCGTGCACGTTGGCGCTCGTCGCATCCTGTGCATGAGGGGTGGAAATTCCTCATCCTGGAGCTCCTTGTGTGGGCGTGTTCTAGCTTGATTTTGCTACTTGACCCACTTAATATTTCCTACCATTTGTTGCATCTCTTTGAGACTGCAGTTGCGATTTGTTTATTTGGAAACTGCAACCACTCACATTTGTTCGACCATGATGCACCCTTATTATACACAGACACATGTGAGTCTTTTTGGTATCCAAAATTGGAGAACTCTCTCTCTCTCTCTCTTTTCTTCTCATTTTTTTTGTTGTCGATTTTCTACACATGTGTGTGTGATTATTGGAAGCACGACTAAGTGTCATTCGATCAGACACAACAATTTGTTTGTGCACCTCCGCAACTCCAAGCAATGTTGCATCCTGGTAGGGTATCCGCTCTAAGCTACTGCGATGAACGTCATTGTTGAATACTACGAAAATACTCTTAAGGACAATGCATTTTGTACACCTCAATGAATCAGTAATATATTTTTGTTTCTAAATTTCTTACTTTTTCTATCCAGTTTTAACAACTGAAAATAGAGTGTGTTTCATCTACTGTTATCCCCAATCTCTTGCCTATCGTGAACACATCCTTCTAATTATACTGATTGCTAGTATATTAAAGTGTATATTGTATTAGAACCATGTGAGGCCTCCTCGTACTAGTACAAAACTGACCTTTAATGTCAGTTAACTAAGCCTTTTGGCGTCGGTTTCAAAGCAACACCCAAGTGGGCGCCGCTAAAGTAGAAACCTTCAGTGTCGGTTTCAACACCGACGCCATAACCCTTCCTGCCACCAATAAAATGCGCCAGCAAGGGCACAATAGGCGTCAGTTTTTACCGATAATTGACACTATATCCATGTAAAAGACGTCGGCTTTGTACTAATAATCGATGCTAGAAAAGAAAAAAATCAGCCCCCAGAAAAGGGATAAAGACGTCGATGTTATATTAATAACTAACGCAGTAAGGCTTTGTTGTCGATTTTATACTAATAACCGGCGTCTATGTTCTGATTTTTTTTCTTATCAGTTTGCAAGCATGCTGTCCGACTGAGCGGGATGCAAAACCTGCAGTTCAGTTCTGAACTATAGGTTTATAGCACCCTTTGATTTCAGCCAACAATAGGCCACAAACCTTCAAAATTAACAAGGATAGACAACAATTTATGATCATGTGATTCACACACATGTATAAGTACATTTAATTCATATTATTTTTCATCACACACATGTAGAAACCAATAGTTCCATTTCAAGTTTTCTCCATTTTCACACACATTTAGCAACCTGCAGCTCTATTCATTTCATCTCTTTTTACATTCACACACATGTAGAAAAATTCATATATTGATCATCTTCACATTCACACATATGACAATTCAAAAAAATTCATTCACATGTCATCAAATACAAAAATAATTATGAGAACAAATTTTAGAAATATCATTCTTTATTATTATCATCATTTTCATTATCGTCATCAGTATCTCAATCATAATAAAAAATTCTCACTACTTGTAAGGCTTTTGTCCATTATTCTCTTACATCATCTAATTCTTCCATCGTATAGGGAGTATGTACATCTAATTACTTTTCACATGTAGTGAAGTTACTGGGTTTTAAACACCTACAAAGAGAATGACGTATATATAATTAATAATATATAATAAGATTGATATATTTCATAATATCTAATGAGACTATATATAATACCTATTGTATGGTATTGATTTCCATTACAGCATGTTTGATAATTAGGTTCATATATCGCATCACATAGTATGCACATGCCCAACCATTGTCATGTTTAGCACACTATAAATTGAAACATACAAATCATTCAAAAATACAAACAAGGACAGTTCACATAAATAATATACACATTGGAGTCGGGAAATTACTTTCACATTCTCCCAAATTAGTAAATGTTTCTTTTTCTTAGAGATGTTTCCTCCAGCTTTTTTGAACTCTCTTAAAGCCCTACATGTTAATGTAACACATTAAATTGCATAATTAAATAGTAATGTAATGACATATGTTAACGGATATAAAAATATGAAATATTTCTCACATGAATAATGGCCTTTTCATTGGGTGTCCATATAATGTGTACAATTCCTTCCCTGCAGGATCTAGATAATAAACAGTGACCATCTTGGGGACAATAACCAGTAGCTCCCAATGCCTACCACTAGAGGTAAGAAAGTTAAAAATTAATAACTCAAAATCCATAATAAAAATGTATTTTCTTAAGTCTAAATTACAAGCAAAGTAAACTTACTCAACATTGAATGGGGTTATTATCACCGTCTTCTTTTTTTTACCAAAATATTTAAAAGCAGCAAAGCAGTAGGAGGTAACTGATGAAGGGTCTTTATCTACAAGATTGATCAAAGATGGAACTAGAAATCCCACATGGGAAAATGAAAAATCTTTACATATCATGTGTAAGTGGCTGCAAAACATGTATTATGTATGCATTAATATATAAGAAACTAGATCATTGTATATAAAACAAGGTATATAGATGTATAAACAAGATCTCACCATATCCATAGCTCTATCATAGATGTATTCATCCAATCATAATGAAAAAACTCCAAAATATCTTGTATAAATAGATTGTTATCGTATGATTCACCTGTAGCAACCTCCAGAATAGAAACATTTATAGGACTATTTGGATTATATTTGCCTATCCATACTGCCATACCCCTACAATTTGGATGACACTCTTACCATCTTGATGCTTTGTGTAATATGAGAATCCATTTATGTCAAACCCTTCATAAGACATAACATTCAATTTTGGTTTAAAAGCGAGTCATTTGATAGTTTCAGTAAGATTATTTGGTATTTGAGATAGTTGATATAAGACTTTATCTTCAAACCACTTAATAAATGTCTTGTTATGCTCTCTAGCAAGCCACATTGAATTAGCTCAAGGATATTGTCTCTTGATGAAATTGGTATGTTCCTCAATATAAACACTCACTTCATCGATGTTGTGTAAAATATATAAGTGACCTTGTTCCAACTGCTCACGGCTGATTACTTTCATCTGTGATCCCAAAATTCCTTTGTCGGAATACTCCTCAATATTCTTGTCATTAACAAGAGCATCATTACCACTCAGAAAGTCATTGCAAAAATCCATAACCTCTCTCGCCACATAACCCTCAATAATACTCCCTTCAGGCTGATAACGGTTTCGAGCATCACCTTTAAAAATGCTCATGTATCGTTCAAAGGGATACATCCAATGCAAGAAAACTGATCCCAACATTTTCACTTCCCTAGTCAAGTGGACAACAAGATGTACCATGATATCAAAGAACGAAGGAGGAAAATACATCTCAAGATGACATAGGGTAACAACCACTTCTTTTTGCAATTTATCGAGAGTATCAGGGTCAATAACTTTGCTGCACAGACTGTTGAAAAAGAAACAAAGTCTAGTGATTGCAAACCTTACATGCTTTGGCAATATAGATCAAATTGCCAAGGGCAATATTTGTTGCATTAGAGTGTGACAGTCATGAGATTTAAGTCCTATCAACTTCAAATTTTCATTGATACCAATCTACGGATCTTGGATGAGTAACCCTGTGGCACCTTAACATTTACCAAGCATTCACAAAAAGCTTTCTTCTCCTTTCTAAACAACATGTAACAAGCGGGAGGTAAGTATGTTATCCGATCGCTACTAACTACTTCTATTAATTTTGTCCTTATTCCCATTTCACATAGGTCCATTCTAGATTGTATCCCATCTTTAGTCTTACCTGGTATATTCAACAGAGTACCAATGACGCTATCACAAACATTTTTCTCAACGTGCATGACATCGATACAATGTCTGATTGCCAAAGAACTCTAATAAGGAAGATCCCAAAATATTAACTTCTTCTTGAATAAAGATTTATCACTCCATGTGGCCATGGTACATTGTGATCTCTTACCAAATTCATTGGCAAAGTCTATTACTCTTTCATAAAAAACCTCACCGAGTATAGGTTTAGGTGCACTTCGTTCCTCATTCCATCCATTGAATGTTTTGCGCAACCTACGATACAAATGGTATTTTGGAAGAAACCTTCGATGACCAATATATACAGTTTTGCCTCCATGTTTTAGTCATATTGAATCAGTGTTCTCTTCACATATAGGACACACTTTAGATCCTTTGACACTATGTCCAAACAAATCCCCATATGCTAGAAAGTCATTCACAGTACAAAACAACATTGCGTGCAAATGAAATGTTTCTCTTTGTGAAGCATCATAGGTCATCACACATTCACCCCAGAGTTTCTTTAAGTCATCAATTAGAGGTTCAAGATAAATGTCGATATCATTTCCATGTTGTTTATGGCCCAATATCAACAACGACAACATAACGTGATTATTTTTCATACACAACTAGGGAGGAAGATTGAATATAAAAAGCTTAACAGGTCAAGTGCTATGTTGGCTGCTCAATGTCCCGTATGGATTCATCCCATATGTACAAAGCCCAAGTCTTAGATTCCTGGCTTCTTCACCAAATTTAGGGTACAATAAATCAATCTTCTTCCACTGTGGGGAATCAGACATGTGTCGTTGGATCCCATCATTATTTTTCTTAACATATGCATGCCACCTCAAATTATCCACATCTATCAGAATGGAAAACAAGCGTTGAAACCGTGGTATTATAGGTAGATACCACATCACCTTGGCAGGAGAACCAGTTTTGGACTCCCCCGAAGTTGTCAATTTATACCTTGACGCACCACATTTTGGACAATCTTTCAAATCCACATAGTTCTTTTGAAATAATACACAATCATTCGGGCATGCGTGTATCTTCCTGGCCTCCATTCTCATTGGGCACAACAATTTCTTTAACTGGTATGTTGAGATTGGCAGATCATTTCCTTCAAGAAGAATTTCTTCAACAAAGACAACAATGATGTGAAGCTTTTTTCGCTCCATCTATTGTTAGCTTTCAGCTTATACAATCTCAACACAGTGCTAAGCTTCGTAAACTTAGTACAACCTATGTATAATGGTATATTAGCATCATGCACAATGTTTCTAAACATGGGAGGTGGATCGGTGTGCTCTACCACACAACTATCCAGCATCACATCAATGATGTCTACTGGAACTGGTTCGTTCACATCTACATCATTGGAGGCAATTTCTTCTTCCACATAAGCATTGTTATCGACATCCACTGATTTTAGGTTTGAAATCTCTACATGCCAGTGCCATTTTGTATAGTATTGTACAATCCCGTTGCACATGACATGACTTTTGATTTCGTCACCAGTGTTGACTTTCAAGTTGTTACCGCAATGCGTAAATGGACAGTAGAACCTATCTCGAGGTTGTTTCCTATATTCCTCGACAAATCTAATAAATTGATCAAGACCACAAATAAACTCTAGGGTGTAGTGATTTGGAATGGACATCCATGATGTATCCATTCTATGATCAAAGAGAAAAAAAGTATATATTAGGGTTTAGGGTTAAAAGATTAGGGTCTAGGGTTAAAAGATTAGGGTTTATGGTTAAAAGTTTAGGGTTTAAGGTCTTATATATAACAAATTTGTAACACCTATCCCATTCTTGAACACCTAATCTCACTAGTAAGCGTATAATGTGTATTAGGTTTTCAAGAAAATTTGGGCAGCATTTCCCCGTTGTTCTCCAAGTACATATGTACTTAGAGAACAAATGGGGAAATGGTGCCAAAATTTTCTTGAAACCCCAATACACATTATACACTTACATCCTAAGTGAGATTAAGTGTTCAAGAACAGTCCCAAACCGGAGACTATCCAAGATTTACTCCTAGTGAGTAAATCTTGGACGGGTTTCTAGGCCAACAAATTCATGTGTTGTCATTCCTATACCAACGATCCTAGTTTTATCATTCATATCCTAGGTTGATTTACAATAGCATAATTGATTTCAACATCTCAAATATACATGCATATGTTTTCAACAAGATAATCATTAAACAGAAAATGTAGGTATCCTATCATTTATAATTGATTTCAAAATTTCAAACTAGCTCATGAATTATCATCATCATTCTACATCATACAATATGGATTCATAATTAAACATAAATTTAGGTATCCTATCATTCATAATTGATTTCAAAATTTCAAACTAGCTCATGCACTATCATCATCATTCTACATCATACAATATGGATTCATGTTCCTAACATTTATTTGCACAAACATTTATTTCATTTCATATAGTATCAATAGAAGTGCAACAATCATAAAAGCATCCATTCATTTCATATAATATATATTAATCATGCAAAATTCTTTACTGCCTACCTTCCAAGGTGACGGAGGTAGAGCAGATGGAGTAGTAGTAGTAGTAGAGCAGATGGAGGAGCAGCAGATAGTAGAGCAGATGGAGTAGCAGTCAGGCTCAGGCGGGTCCAGCAAGGAAGAGGGGTAGCGGCGGCGGTGGCTCCGACGAGGAAGAGGGGAAGCGGTGGCACAAAATCCACCAAGTTCTGGCAGCGTTGAACTCCAAAGCTCTGGTGGCATTGAGCATAGGCAGTGATCAAGCACAATAGCTGGTGAAATCACGATGGCAGCAGGCAGTGACGGATGGAGATCGACGACGTGATGAGCGGCAACAGAATTGCCAGACCTAGCGCTGGTAAAATTGTGATGAAACAGAGAATGGGGAAGAGTCTATTTCACGGGTGCTATTAAGTTTACCATCGTCATCGGTTGTTTCAAAAACTGACACCTATGTTCAATTATAGTCGTCGGTTTCAACTAGAAAAACCTACATCTATCTACATATGCTGACAAAAAAAATGTTCTTGAATTACGACCATAGTTGTCGGTTACTTGGTGAACAACCGATGCCAATTGGGCAATTTGTGGGTAAAAACTTTTGCGAGGACAGTGTGCGAAAACACATCTACGTCAGTTATTGTAAGAAAACCAATGACAAAAATGGGGCCAATTTCTGTCTCGCAAAAAACCTTTAGTCGTCGGTTACTTGGTCAACAACCAACGTTGTATGTGAAATTTTGATGGTAATTTTTTTGCACTGGAAAATTTGGATTTGGCGGGTAATTTTAGATGTCGGTTTCTTATTGCACAACCGACGCTAAATAAAAAGTGATAGTCGTGTCTTATGAAAATTGGTCAGTCTTCACATATAGATGTCGGTTTGTGTTTTCAGCCGACGTTGTACGGTTTAGGCGTCGGTTTTTGGAATACAACCGATGCCTCGAAATGTGACGTTATACGTCATTTCTGTAGTAGTGTACTCATAGTCCTTGCCAACTATGTAGAATGTATACTTGTGTGGCTCCATGATGATTGGTGTCATTCAGACTAAAATGTTATATTATACAAGGAAATAGAACACGAAAATATCAATCATGTATATTACCGCTTTAGAAGTTATCAATAATCATTAGTAGAACAATGAGCCAAAGAAAAGTAATTGAACTTAATGGAGACAGTGGAAGTATAATTCACATGGATAATGGCCCTATGCTACAAATAAAAAGTAAGATACACAAGGTGATTTAATTTGTATTTAGAGTGGTTACCCATTTTCAAAAGGAGAGTTGAGTTCCTACTATAAATAAAAAAGAGTAAGAGGAAGGTGTAAATGACTGCATAATAGAAGTATGGCACCACTGCTACAGAAATAGCGTTCAACATTGCTTTTCGGGGCATCGGTTTTTTAACGAAACCGACACTGATAAACATTACACGTCATCTATTAATGAAAACCGACGTCCATATTTGAAGACCAGCCAAACACGGGTATCATTTTTTATTCAGCGTCGGCTGAAGAAAAGAAACTGACGCCTAAAATAACCCGTGAAATCCAATTTTTTCGAGCGAAAAAAATTGCCCCCAAAGTGTAACATACAACGTCGCTGTTTTACCTAATAACCGACTCCTAAAGAAGATAAAAATTGCACACAATTTTTACCATATGGGCGTCGGTTGTCGTGGGATAATCGACGCTGATAAGGGTTTGCGTGCCCTCCCCGCCAAAAATTTTAGGGTAAAGGATTGTCCAATTGGCATCGGTTGTTGTATTCAGTCGATGCTTATTCTGTTTAGGTGTCGGTTGTTAAGATAACTGACACCTTTTATTAACTTAATAGCCCCCGTGAGAAGTAGACTCTTCCCCTTTTTCTGTTTCATCGCAAAACTACCTTTTTCCTCCCAATGACGTCGCCGCCGCGCCTGCTTTCTGTTGTGTTGTCGCCGCCGCCTGCTACTGCTGCTGCTTCTCTGCTCACCACCACCGCCTGCTGCTGCTTCTCTGCTCGCCGCTGCCGCTGCCTCCTTCTCCTACTACTTCTCTGCTCAGTGCCACTACTCCTCACACCGCCGCTGTCGCCGACAGGGATGAAGCTCATCTCCACACTGCTAGCTGCTCGACAGGTAGACCCTCCTCTTCTTCCTCCATGCCCCTCTTCTTCTTCCTTCTTCCTCCTTACCAACAACAAGCATGACTGTATGGGCTGGCCACGACCGTGGCTGTGTTGGCCGACCACGGTCGTGTTGCCCAACACGGCCATGCTCATCCAACACAGCCACGGTCGTGGCCAGGCCACACGGTCGTGCTTGCTATTGGTAAGGAGGGAGAAGGAAGAAAAGAGGGTATATATTCAAATGAAATCAATTATGAATTTGTGATGAAATCAATTATGTTCAATTATATGATGAAATCAATTTTGTTCAAATCAATTAGGTTCAATTATATGATGAAATCAATTATGTTCAGAACTTGTGATGAAATCAATTATGATGAAATCAATTGTGATGAAACCCTAACATCTACATGAATCCCTATTGCATGATGAAACCTTAACATCTACATACTCTATATGATACCTAAAATTGTGATGAAACCCTAACATCAATTGTGATGAAACCCTAACATCTACATATCTATCCAAGATGATGAACATGGATGGACACTCGAAATGTTGAAATCAATGTTATAAAATATGATTACCTAGATTAAATGATGTTACATGAAACTTAGGATATGAATGATGAAACTAGGATTGTAGGTATTGGAATGACAACATACATGTATTTGTTGGCCTAGAAACTCGTCCAAGATTTACTCATTAGGAGTAAATCTTAGATAGTCCTCAGTTTGGGACTATTCTTGAACACCTAATCTTACTTAGGATGTAAGTGTATAATGTGTATTGGGTTTTCAATAAAATTTCGGTAGTATTTCCCCGTTTGTTCTCTAAGTACATATGTACTTGGAGAACAGTGGGGAAATGCTGCCAAAATTTTCTTGAAAACCCAATATACATTATACACTTACTAGTGAGATTAGGTGTTCAAGGATGGGATAGGTGGTACATGTACATTTATTATATATAAGAATGATATCACATGTATTTGTTAACCCTAGACCCTAATCTTGTCCTAATATATACTTGTTTTCTCTTTGATCATAGAATGGATAGATCATGGATGTCCATTCGCAATCGCTGCACCCTAGAGTTTATATCTGGTCTTGATCAGTTTATTAGATTTGTCGAGGAACATAGGAAACAACCTAGAGATAGGTTCTACTGTCCATGTAGGTATTGCGGTAACAACTTGAAAGTCAGCATTGCTGACGAAATCAAAAGTCATGTCATATGCAACGGGATTGTACAAGGCTATACAAAATGGCACTGGCATGGAGAGATTTCAAACCTGAAACCAGTGGATGTTGATAGCAGTACTTGGGTGGAAGAAGAAATTGTCTCTGATGACGTAGATGTGAATGAACCAGTTCCAGTAGACATCATTGATGCGATGCTGGATAGTTGTGGGGTAGAGCACACCGATCCACCTCCCATCTTTAGAAACATTGTGCATGATGCTGAGATACCATTATACACAGGTTGTATTAAGTTTGCAAAGCTTAGCGTTGTGTTGAGATTGTATAAGTTGAAAGCTAACAATAGATGGAGCGACAAAAGCTTCACGTCATTGTTGACTTTGTTGAAAGAAATGCTTCCTGAAGGAAACGAGCTACCAATCTCAACATACCGGGTAAAGAAATTGTTGTGCCCAATGGGAATGGAGGCCAGGAAGATATACGCATGCCCGAATGATTGTGTATTATTTCCAAAAGACTATGTGGATTTGAAAGATTGTCCAAAATGTGGTGCGTCACAGTATAAATTAACGACTTCGGGGGAGTCCAAAACTGATTCTCCTACCAAGGTGATGTGGTATCTACCTATAATATCACAGTTTCAACGCTTGTTTGCAAATTCGATAGATGCGAAGAATTTGAGGTGGCATGCAGATCTTAAGAAAAATAATGATGGGATCCTGCGTCATGCGTCTGATTCCCCACAGTGGAAGAAGATTGATCTATTGTACCCCAAATTTGGTGAAGAAGGTAGGAATCTAAGACTTGGGCTTTGTACAGATGGGATGAATCCGTACGGGACATTGAGCAGCCAACATAGCACTTGGCCAGTCATGCTTGTTATATACAATCTTCCTCCCTGGTTGTTTATGAAAAATAAGTATGTTATGTAGTCGTTGTTGATATCGGGCCCTATACAACCTAGAAATGATATCGATGTTTATCTTGAACCTCTAATTGATGACTTAAAGAAACTATGGGGTGAAGGTGTGATGACCTATGATGCTTCATGAAGAGAGACATTTCATTTGCATGCTATGTTGTTTTGCACTATTAATGACTTTCCAGCATACGGAAATTTGTCTGGATATAGTGTCACAGGAGCTAAAGTGTGTCCTATATGTGAAGAGAAAACTGATTCAATAAGACTAAAACATGGCGGCAAGACTGTATATCTTGGTCATCGAAGGTTTCTTTCAAAATTCCATCTATATCGTAGGAAGCGCAAAGCATTCAATGGATGGAATGAGGAACGGAGTGCACCTAAACCTATACTATGGGATGTTGTTTATGAAAGAGTAAAAGACATTGTCAATGAATTTGGTAAGAGATCACAATGTACTATGGCCACACGGAGTGACAATTCTTCATTCAAGAAGAAGTCAATATTTTGGGATCTTCCTTATTAGAGTTCTTTGACAGTCAGACATTGTATCGATGTCATGCACGTTGAGAAAAATGTTTGTGATAGCATCATTGGTACTCTGTTGAATATACCAGGTAAGACTAAAGATGGGATAAAATCCATATTGGACCTATGTGAAATGGGAATAAGGTCAGAATTAACAGAATTACATGAAATGGGTAATAAAAGAACATACTTACCTCTCACTTGTTATACATTGTCTAGAAAGGAGAAGAAAGATTTTTGTGAATGCTTGGAAAATGTTAAGGTGCCACAGGGTTACTCATCCAACATCCGTAGATTGGTATCAATGAAAGATATGAATTTGATAGGTCTTAAATCTCATGATTGTCACACTCTAATGCAACAAATATTTCCCGTGGCAATTCAATCTATATTGCCGAAGCATGTAAGGTTTGCAATCACCAGACTTTGTTTCTTTTTCAACAGTCAGTGTAGAAAAGTTATTGACCATGATACTCTCGATAATTTGTAAAGAGAAGTGGTTGTTACCCTATGTCAGCTTGAGATGTATTTCCCTCCTTCGTTCTTTGATATCATGGTACATCTTGTTGCCCACTTGACTAGGGAAGTGAAAATGTTGGCACCAGTTTTCTTGCATTAGGTGTATCCCTTTGAACGATACATGAGTGTTTTTAAAGGTGATGTTTGAAACCGTTATCAGCCTGAAGGGAGTATTATTGAGGGTTATGTGGCGAGAGAGGTTATGGATTTTTGCAATGACTTTCTGAGTGGTAATGACACTCTCATTAATGACAAGAATATTGAGGAGGGAAAAGGAATTTTGGGATCACGGGTGAAAGTAATCGGCTGTGAGAAGTTGGAATAAGGTCACTTTATATTTTACACAACATGGATGAAGTGAGTGTTTATATCGAGGAACATACCAATTTAATCAAGAGACAACATCCTCGAGCCAGTTCAATGTGGCTTTCTAGAGAGCATAACAAGACTTTTACTAAGTGGTTTGAAGATAAAGTCTGACATCAACTATCTCAAACACCAGATGATATTATGGAAACTATCAAATGTCTCACCTTTAAACCAAAATTGAATGTTATGTCTTATGAAGGGTTTGACATTAATGGGTTCACATATTACACAAAGCTCCAAGATGATAAGAGTGTCGTCCAAAATAGTGGGGTCACCCTTCAAGCATCGACTATGTATTTTGCAAGTGCAAAGGATAAGAGTCCACGTGAAGCTAAAATGTCATATTACGGTGTCATTGAAGTCATATGGGAGTTTGACTACATAGATTTCAGAATTCCACTCTTCAAATGTAATTGGGTTGATAACACCAAAGAAGTTATAGTGGATGAATTGGGTTTCACTTTAGTGAACTTTGAAAAGATTGGCGAGAAGGGTGAACCATTCATATTGGCATCACAAGAGAAACAAGTATTTTATATCGATGATCTTGCAAATGATAAATGGTCGGTTGTTCTTCATGGTAAAAGACAGTTCATTGAAGATCCTATAGATGAAGAAGAGTACTATGATAAGTATGATGACTCCAGTCCATTCTCAGTTGGGTTGCCAACTCTACAAAATATTGAAGCTAATGATGACTTATATGTGCGCGGTGATCACAATGAAGGATTGTTAATTGATAAAAGATCACAATTTTAGAGGCATGCATGTTTATATTTTTTTATATGTTTCATTTTTCAATGTTTCATTTTTATATGTGAACTATATAAAATGCTAAATGTTTTCTTTTTTAATATCAATATCATTTTCAGATATAATGTTTCATTATCTTCTAGTTAATACAAATGCTAAATGTTTGCCTCTTTAATGACATTTTTAGATGGCTAACCATGGGCATGATGATCATGATGTCCATGATGAGCATGATGTCCATGATGAGGATGATGTCCATGATGAGCATGGAAAGGATACCAATGTAAGTTTTAAAAACATGTCCTATATTTCTATAGAAATTCATTATCTTCTAGTTATGTCATATATCCTATATTTCTATATTGGGCTAATTCGTTGTGTTTATTTTGTCAAATTTTAGGTTGATGATGCACATGTACCCTCTGAAGCACTGGAGGCACTTGATTCGCATCACCAAAAAGTTAACAAGAAAAGGAGCATCACTCTGCTGAAGAAGTTAACAGTGCTAAGGGGCAGTGGATCCAGATTGGTTGTGGAGTTTGATAATGCAGGAAATGCAATTGGAGTAAACCGCAATAATTTTGTAAACTATCTTGGGTTTGTCACTCGAAGGCATAGTGGTGTTAAGTATGATAATTGGCATAAAGCTACTTAGGAGAAGAAAGACTTGATATGGAAGGATTTATGTGTGAGTTATTATTATTTGCAATTCTATTTTGTAGATTACAAATTCTATTATTTGCAATTCTATTTTTGGATACTAGTTAATAGCAATTCTATTTTACAGAATCTGTTTGCATTGGATGATAAACTGCATCGTAAAAGCGTGATGCAACACACTGGAAAGATGCTAAGGAACTATAAGACAAATCTCAATAGAGAATACATAAAAGATGGTGATAAGAAAAAGAAGTCAGCCCTTGAATAGTGGAACTTCCTGGACAAAGTAGATTGAGACACGTTTGTTGCTTCAAGACAAACTGAAGAATTCAAGGTATTAAGCATCACTCCTAATTTAATTAATATACGTTGTATTCACCTATTCAAGATTAACCTTTAGTGTTACTAACCAAATCAATATGCATACTAACTAGGCGTTCAGTGAGGCGCAAAGAGAAAGGTGTGCATTGAATGTGCATGACCACACAATGGGTTCAAAGGGCTATGCAGGCGTTCGCCAAAGACTACAGGCAGAGTCTGCTGCTACTCAAGAGTCCTCTACTACATGTACCACACCCATGCCTCGCCATGATGTCTGGATAGCTGGGAGGCAAAACAAGAAGGGTGAAATAATGAAGCCTGTAACTGTTGAGGCGGCTGCGAAAATGGTAAAATACAACTCTTAGAGCAATCATTCGAATATTGATTATTTGTGGTGTTTACTTACCAATTTCTGTTGATGTTGATTAGCGGGAGCTGCACGAGTAGAGGAAACAGGGCATGTTCATCCCTCAGGGCACAAGGGATGAATTGACAGTTGCTCTGGGTAACCCAGAGCATCCTGAACGTGTTAGGGGTGCATGCACTGGTGTGGACATAAAGCTTTCTTTGGGCCATCCCAGTGCAAACCTGTCACAAGAGCAGGACTTTCACAAGAAGAGGTAACCTATTCTTTTTTTAGAATGTTACTGTAAAAGGGAATTCAATAATAAGAAGCTAATGTTTCTTTTATCCATGTATAGGAGAATAAGAGAGTCGAGGATATAGTTGCTAAGAAGGTTATGGAAGAAATGCTACGCTGGCAGGCATCTCAGGCTTCCAATCAGCCTATGGCGACCCACTCTTCTCCTGATACACATGCTGAGAGTAATCTTGTAGACCCACCACCTAGCACGTCTGTTGTAAGTATTATTTATGACATAGTAGCTAGTCTTTTCAAGATGATATGTTTTCAAGATGATATGTATATATGTATAACATTCTTTATGTAAATTTGTAGGCATTGAAGCCATGCTTCTTAAAAATTAAAGATTATATTGTTGCAAAGGCACAGGCTTACCCATCCCTTCCTGGGGCAACGATTCATGGGACTCCAATACCACAGGGTTATATTCGTGTGATCCTGATATATGTATTCCCCAATTGGAGGGAAGCTACATTGCTATATGCCCACCTGGATATTGATACACTTGTTGAGGCAGGAGGCGGGGTGATATTATGGCCCAAAGCGGATGTCGTCTACACTACTGAAATTGTAAGATAAATTTACATTATGTTAAATTGTTAATTTGTATATATGAGGTCAATTGATCTAAAATTATATATATATGTTAAAAAGAAGACACCCGGAGCATCTAGGCCTCCACCTCCACTTCCTGCATTACCAAGTTGGGTTCCAACTGACCTGAAATTCCTGTTAGGTCCTGCTTGTAAGGGAATGGCAGTATGGCTACGCATAGATAATATACATTGCCCTATAGTTGTTTCTTTAGAAGAGGATTATGTAGGTCAATCATATGAAAGCTCTCTATTTATACAAGATGTTATTGAGTTGTTTATCTATGACTAGATGAATACATCAATGATAGAGGCATGGATAAGGTGAGATCTTGTTTATACATCCATATACCTTGTGTAGGATTCGGTGATCTGGTTTCTTATATATTAGTGCATACATAATACATGTTTTGCAGCTACTTAGTTGAAATTCAATGTAAACAATTTGGATTTGAACATGTGAGATTTTTGATTCCATCATCGGTTAGTCTGGTAGCTAAAGACCTTGATAGCGTTCAACAATACTGTTGTGATGCTTTTACAATTTTCAGTCAAAAAAAAGAAGACGATAATAATAGCTCCATTCAATGTGAAGTAAGTTTACTTTGCTTATAATTTGGACTTAAGAAATTTACATTTTTATTGTGGATTTTGAGTTATTAATTTTTAACTTTTTTACCTCTAGCGCTATGCATTGGGAGTTACTAGTTATTCTCCCCAGGATGTTCATTGTCTATTATCTAGATCCTGTGGGGAGTACATTGAATCCAAAAATTGGACACGTAATGAAAATGACATTATTCTGGTGAGAAATATTTCATTTTTATATATGTTAACATCTGTTATTACATTACTATTTAATTGTGCAATTTACTGTGTTACATGAACATGTAGGGGTTTAGATGCGTTCAAAAAGGCTGGAGGAAAGGTCTCCAGTAAAAAGAACCAGCCAATAATTTGGGAGAACGTGAAAGTAAATTCCCGACTCCAATGTATATGTTATTTATGTGAACTATGCTTATTTGTATTTTTAATATTTTGTATCTATTTTATAGTGTGCTACATAAGACAACGGCTTGGCATGTGCATACTATGTGATGTGGTTTATGGACATGATTATAAAACATGCAGATGAAATCAATGCCATACCTAAGGTATTATATATAGTCTCATTAGATAGTATGAAATATATCAATCTTATTTACATATTATTACTTATATATATACACCATTCTCTTTGCAGGTGTTTAAAACTAACCCCACTACAGGTAAAGCCTTAAAATATGTACATGCTCCATATACGATGGAAGTATTAAACTACGTAAGAGAAGAATGGGCAAGAGCCATACAAGCAGTGGGGACTATAAGATATAATTGGGATGCTGATAGCGATGATGAATGGTATTTTGTAAATAAATGTTTATACATATGTTTCTACATGTTTGAATGTTTCTACATATATTTGAATGTTTCTACATGAGTGAATGTGAAAATTGAATTGATGTCTGAATGTATCTACCTATGTGTGAATTTGTAAAAAGAATATTTGTTAATTTTGCAGGCTTGTGGCCTGTTTGTTGGCTGATATCAATAGATGTCGTAAACCTACAGTTCAGAACTGAACTGTAGATTTGTACATCCTACTGACCAGCCACAGTAGGCCTGCAAACAGATATGAAAAAAAATGAAACCATAGGCGTCGGTTATTTGTCTAAAACCGACAACAAAGGCTTACAACGTCGGTTAATAGTAAAAAACCGCCGCCTAATGTTGCCAGACAGCACGGCCATGCTGGGCAGCATGGCCGTGGTGGCAGGTGATATGGCGTCGGTTAATAGCAAAAAACCTCCGCCTAATGTTTCCAGACAGCACGGCCATGCGGGCCAGTACAGCCGTGGCTGCAGCTGATATGGTGTCGGTTATTAGTAGAAAATCGACACCGATAGTGTCCTAGATGGCGCCCTTTTTATGGCGTGGATGATTATAGTGTCGGTTTAGTTACATATAACTGACGCTGATGGGGGCCCTACTAGTGCATTTTTGGTGGCGCGAAGCATTTTGGCGTCGGTTGGAAAACCGACGCCGAAAGGGTTCGACTTTTAGCAGCGCCCACATAGGCGTCACTTGGAAACCGTCACAAAAAGGGCTTAAATAACCGATGCCAAAGGACGGATCTGTAATAGTGCACTTTATGGAAATGGATGATAAGAGGGAAGATTTATGGTTTAATGCATAAGTAGAAATAGTGGTTCCACCCATGATTTTGGAGAATAGTTGGATTTTTGTAAGAAACAAACTGCTACTTCTAATGGGATGTAACATAGTGCTTTAGGAGTGAGGAGATTCTTTAACGGTCAAGGATACAACCATTGAGTAGATATCTCACAAACATATTTAATTTTTTTTAGTGAAGTTACACAAACCCTCATACACAACAAATATACTAAATTTCCACTTTGAGTATCTGACATGGAACATGTAATCATATAGGATACAAAATTAGCTACATGTAAAAATGTAAGAAAATAGAAACCCTAAAATCATAATCTTTTCTAAGGTCATTCAAGTTCTTAATGACTAAAAAGGAGAAGTTTTTGAATTTATATTTGTATATGGAAAAGAGTGTCGTTGAGTTAAAAAGAAATTATTGTTAAGGGGCCAACGAATTTTATTTTTATTGATGGATTGATATATATGATATATGATATATATATATATACATACATATATATATATACATACATATATATATATACATACATATATATATATATATGCCAGCAAGGGAATAGCCCAGTTGGCGAATGTCGCTGGTCCCCAATGAAGGGTCCCGAGTTCGAAACCACATGGAGAAGCATCTCTTGATTTATCACCCTCTCGGGCGTCCGACCTCCGCCATAGG
The DNA here is from genome assembly GCA_963693085.1 of Alisma plantago-aquatica. NCBI lineage: Eukaryota > Viridiplantae > Streptophyta > Magnoliopsida > Alismatales > Alismataceae > Alisma > Alisma plantago-aquatica. The sequence continues at coordinate 247,639,350 of OY856411.1, forward strand.
TTATGGGAGAGGGGGAGAGAAATCTTTCTCTCTTAATCCCATATATATATATATATATATATATATATAATTTTAGAGATGATATTATATGCTCATGGAGGTATGCAATTAATTTCTAAATAAAATTTCGTAATGTGTCGATAATATCATTATTTAGCCTAAATTTGGTTTGGCTAGATAGTGAAACAAGTATGATTTATCAATAACCGAGCATGTATTTTTAATACAATGACTACATCCACCATTGAAAAGGTTGTACTTTGATAAATGAGTGTGTTTACATTGTGTGACATAGTGGTACATCAAAATGAAGCACATCACCTACTTCAATACTAGATATTTGTAATTTTCTCACAATCTTCATGCAAAATAGTTATGTGATGAGTATTAATTAGGACTTGTGTTAGAGGAGTAGATTTAATTAGAAAAGCTTCATGTTCACTTATATATCTCAAAGAAACATAAAATTTTAATTTCTATATGATTCTTAATTGCTTGTGTTCTATCCATTGTTTTGGTCAAGGCAAAGAGAAGCTTGTATGTTAGACATTATTAAAATTCTCCCGGGGAATCTACTAATTTTTTTTAGTTATCAAGAGAACTACCCCCGTTGAAGGGCCACTTTGTGACCCCCCAGACAGCGTTAAACTCTCGGGCCCCCGACACCCAACATACCCAGAAATCAATTAAAACGTACATTTGGCCGGACTGCACGACCTATACCATTTAAGAGGCAACCGCTAGTTTTTGAACCTGGGCCCCTTCATGAGGGGATGTTGTGCCGAACCACCTGAATCTCTCCTCCCTAAAAAATCTATTAAATTGGAAATAGTGAAAATATATTGATTCCCTATGATATGATGATGCCTCATAAGGGATTTTATTTTCTCACTAATCAATATTACCTAGTACCCTACACAGTTTCTAAGAGCGATAATAACGATGAGAAGTGTGTCCATATCATTTTCCTTATATGTCAAGTAACTATAGACAAGACAAATGTAAAAATTCATTTAGAGTCAAAACATCATAATAATAGCCATGGTGATATATAAATACAGGATCCAATAAACACCAAAAATACCCTATATGAAGAAATTTCTCAAACTCAAAATGAAAGATAACTCAAATTGAGTGGAATGAAAATGGGAGCTTAAAATCTTACAACTACTAAGGGAATGAAATATATAATGAAGACTATATACTCATTAGCCTATTTAACAATTATAAATTACTATAATTGTTTTCTTTCTCATCATTCATTTTTCTCCATTGTTTCAATCGTAGAAGCTCACAATGTGTGTTGATGAAGAAAATATAGGGATTTAATAAGGTGTTATAGAATAACACAACATGGGACATTCTATCTATAAGAAAGTAAAATAAGTTTATTTCTTATGAATGAGGTCTTCATCATTAAACATAAAAATCAAACATTATATTTGTGGTGATAAAATTTATGTTTTGTACAAGGTTAAAACATATGTTCTTGGAATACATTATGAAAAAAATTCACCTTTTTCAAATTTTAATATAAAGGATATATATTTCTTTGTGCGATGTAGTTTTGGAACATATACAATATTAATGTGAACTTGATTTTCAATGGTACTAAAAAAGAGTAATTATATATACAAGATCCACATGAATTTACAAAAGAAATAGAATACAATATTTAGAATGTGTTCAATGGTTTGAATCATATAGACATATTTGGTAAGCAGTGATAATATCATGTCATTAAAAATTGAATAATAATGTTAAGATTCTTATCATACTCTTTTTGTGTCACACGGCATGTGAGTATGGCACTTCAATTATTTATTCAATGGATAAATTATAGGTATTAGACCATTATTTGGAAATTGAGGGAGATAATCTTGTTAATTAATCCATAGCTTAGGATTTGTCACATCTCAGGTAATGTAAAGAGTTCTGGTTCCTCGATCACAAGATTCCTTTTTATTTATATAAAAACATTTGTTTTGTAATATTATAAAAAATAGAAAGTTTTGAGGATCATATACTATGAACCCTACGTGAAAAAACTTAAATTTCCAAAATATGACATTTTCTTCTTGAAAATAGCAGAAGTAGGTATCAAATAGTTTTCCAATGATCCTTTATCTCAATCTAACTCTAGGTAAAATTTCTTATGTAGATAAATATGATACATATAATAACATATTCCCCATATCCTTCACGTGAAAGTTGTTCAAAACATGAAAAATGTATTAAAGATGCATCTAGAGAAGGAATTATACATGATAAAATGTTTATTTCAAATAAAATGTTATATTTATATCATTTTATGTTGTATTTTTGGCAAATTATCTATGAATAGTTAATGCATATCTTGATAGTAACTCTATCACGTGAACTATATTTCTCAAGTGTAGCACTCATCTAGGATAGTGTGTTTAGTTAACTTATATGGATCACACTTCTCTTGGTAGTTATTAGAATAATTTTTTGTAATTTGATCAACCTAAAAAGTGAAAAAAAAAATGATGGGAAATTAGAAAAAAAAAACCCTATTTAACAAGATCACACCAAACATGTATAGGTCGGCCAAGATTTGATGAGAGAAAACATGTATGAAGTAGTATTTTGTCACCCATAAATTGTTTGTCATGGTAACCATGATGTGGTCCTTATTAAGGATACGCCAAGGAATATTTATAATTGACAATAGACACCATTTTGCATACCGTTGATGAATAGTCATCAAAGTTGACATAAGATCATCCAACCAAGTCTAAAATTGGCTAGATGTGGTGTTCATGATCTTGCCATTAAAATTAATCTATTTATGTAGAGTTTTTACTTGAGAATGAGGATGTAGAGGAAATATATTGTGTTTTATTAAACATGACAACATAAATAGGATCATGATAGTAGAACTAGGATCACTAGATTATCCTTAAAAGATGTTTGGAACATAATTCTTTATATATGATCTAAATATGCACTTTTACTTTCTATTGAGAAAAGCACGTACTATTTATTATAAGGGAGATGTATTTAGTATCTTTTAAGTACAAGAATTTATTTTGCCATCATGCTAGAAAAATATGCAAACTAATTCAAAATTTGATATAAATATTTATGTAATAATTTTTAATGGAACAAGTACTCTTCTTTGTCCAGAACCATTGAAGACAAACATAGCATTCAATTTATTAAATTATGCAATTTAGTAGAGTTCATTCTAAATATTGAAGAAGTATATCATTATGTAGAGTTTTTACTTGAGAATGAGGATGTAGACGAAATATATTGTGTTTTATTATACATGACAACATAAATAGGATAATGATAATAGAAGTAGGGTCACAAGATTATCCTTAAAAGATGTTTGGAACATAATTTTTTATATATGATCCAAATATGCATTTTTACTTTCTATTGAGAAAAGAATATACTATTTATTATAAGGGAGATGTATTTAGTATCTTTTAAGGAGAAGAATTTATTTTTTCCTCATTCTAGAAAAATATGCAAACTAATTCAAAATTTGATATAAATATTTATGTAATAATTTTAAATGGAACAAGTACTCTTCTTTGTCCAGAACTATTGAAGATAAACATAGCATTTAATTTATTAAATTATGCAATTTAGTAGAGTTCATTCTAAATATTAAAGGAGTATATCACTAGAATTTTTTCTAGTGTATGTTTATCATTGTACAAAATGGAAGCACGTTACTATTTAATCTTGAACAAAAAATACAATAAGATATAATATGTGAACATAATATATAGATTGACTAGTAACTTAAAGACAATTTTTAGTCTAAACACAAGTGTTGATGATGTTCCATCACCATAATTGGTACTACTACTACAAGATCAAAGTGGAAGAATAATCATTTTGTAGCATAGATCATTGATCAAAGAGTATACAAATAGAACCACCAAAGTCTATTGTGAATGTATACGAAAACATCAAGGAGAATAAGAACAGATATAAAGGCATTGTATCAAACAACAAGGAATTTACAATTTAAAGTTTGGAATCATAGTTACATGTCAATTTATAGTTGAGATTGTCGTATATGGAACTCAATTGGAGAATACTTCTTTACCAACATAGTTTTAAACTATGAGTAAAGCTTTTACCAAGAATAATAAAAATTAAATGTAGATATTTTATAAATTTAAAGTTCTCAAAAATATTCTATTGAAATTGATCAATATGAGGATTCTATATAAATTTTTTTAGTCATATTCTCTTTCATGAGTACTATAGATGAATGAACTTATCTATATATAGTTGTAAATGCCTAGTCATGTATGGAATTTCATGGGGAAGGATATGCAACTTTTTCATACGAACCATGCAAGTTCTATAATAAAATGCAATGGAGGAAAAAGAGGTGATAAGACTAGGTGTAATTATAGTAAACATGTTGACCAACTTTCATTGGTCTAAGGTCAAAAAATAAAAGGAAATAGAACTATGCAAGTCACCATTTCAATAAAAAAAATATTTTTTCTGAAAGAAAACTAACCACCTAACATCTACTTGTTCAAAATCACACATCATAGCTATCATGTTATTCATAAATCCATTACAACTGTCAAAATAAATCTAAACAAAATATGTAGAGGTATAATAATGATATAAGAAGTGTTAAATAGAATCACAAGTGAAAAGAACATCTCCGACATTGGTTATATCTTCTCTATTTGTGCGTGTCATCCTTGCGCGGGGGCCATGCTAATCTTCTCTGTATCGTTCCAATTTTATTGGATGTCTCCGAAGAGACTTGGTTATATCTTACTTGATATAATTGATGTTACTTCATAACAAAATAGAATTAAAGCTATCACAAATTAACAACTTGTAACAAAAATGGTGTTTTTATTGTAGGTCCATTCCACATCATTTATATATTTAAAATCCTAGACTCACCTTGTCTCTTTTACAAAAAAACTTCCAATTGTTATGGAGAAATTTGGAGTTCTTTCAGAAAATCATTATATGCAAACAACATTCACCACTTCATTTTTTGGATGTGTAATTAGGAATTAGTAACTTTATTAGTTGTTCATATAGATAAAGTCTAAAGTCACATATCATGTTTTCATTGATTTTTTTCTCATTCAACTTATAGTATATTGTGTATGTTGCACTTTGAAAAAATTGAAACTGCTAATGCTTCTGGGAAGAATGACATTAAATTAATGACATTCATGTGAATCATTATATTTTTTATTATTGGCATGTCAAGTAAAACTTTTTCGTATCATATTACATGTTCAAAACCAATGTGTGTTACATAGTTTAAATAACTTAAAATTAAAGTTAATTTGGAAGGTTGGCTCATTATTCTTAGTGATAGACCCATGTTGTCAATCATATAGAATTCTCATCACCATGGACAACTTTTGGTACTTGCAGAAAAAATCCATTCGAATGTGCTTGGTTGAAAAATTCAAGGATTCTATTTTATTAAATCATTTACTTTAATATAAAGCACATGTTGATTTCAGTATCTTTAAGTGGTTGAGTTAGTTTACACTAAAATACTACATTTATGAAAAAGTACACAAGTTGGGAATATGACAACCCTAAACACCACTATTGAAATATTTCTTTTATATTGAACAAATATACACATACTTAATAAGATTTATCACATAGAATCACATAATGGCTAGATCAGCTAGTAAAACTACCACTTGTTTTCAAATGGATCATGGGTTCAAAACCCACATGACCACTAGAAAAAAGGCTTAAAAAGCAAAAACTATGTCTTACTACACATTTATGTAGTGACTATGGACCTTACTTCTTAAGCCTGAATTAAGAAAACCCTATTTCCTTAGGAACTTTCACAATCACTAGATTAAAAAATCTCATGTTTTTTAGATCCAATTAATAGTATCCACTATCTAGACACAAGCTAAGACAATTTCCATAACTTCTCTATATTTATTTCAACTATTTTAACATTAGACATGCATAGTATTTAGTATTTAGAATACTTGTTGTGTGACAATTATTTATAATTATGAGTACAATTATTGTTCTGGTACACATATAGGGGCACGATAAGAGATAGACAATTTTAAACTCTCAAAAGTTACTACTCCTCGATGGAAACATTGGGTATATGAGTCAGATTTTTTACTAAAGCATGAAATTGAATTTATCTGATGTTATTAGTATTATTGTAATTTAGTTTATTATGTTATATGGGCCTAGTTATCTTCACCTATTAGAGTCAAATTCGAATTCCTTATAACTTCCTCCATTTCCATATATACAAGAGGAGTGTGATCTCTATCAAAAAGAAATATCTCATTAGCCCCTCATTTTATTTTCTACATTTTGTAAGAGAATTGATCTTCACCCTAGATAGAAGAGGAGAGAGTCTCCTTCAATGGACATCCATTATCCTTTCTTGGATTAGCCACCCTCCATGTATCATCTTAGCCTCCATAGTCTTTTTCTTCTTTCTTCCTTTGTAAAAATTATCTATGTCAACATTCTACATCAGGTTCATCACCTCCATTATCTGCTTCCCCTGGGCCACATCTAGTTGACCCTTCCTCAAGTCTTTACTGAAATATATTCATAATTAAATCATCTTCCCGACTAGGCATCTCCAACTAAAAAAAGTCTAGCACAACATGGGCAACACAACCATTTTTTATATACATAAAGGTCTTCTCATCATCCTTCCTCTTCATACATTCTTTCTCTCCCTCCTTATAAAGTTCTATCTAGTCATCATTTCCCAACATCTTTCCCTCATCCTAATCCTAAATTGACACCCACAAATATCCATCCACTATCAGATTCCACGTGCCATCATGTGTCGCCAGTGCTAGCACCTTCCGCATGTCGTCGCATGCCACTAGCAGTGGTAGCACACTGTCGCCTGCTACCAACATCAACAATAGCCATGCCGCATCAAACGGCAACACACTACTGCAAGCCTATGGAGGTAGTGGAATCAGTGCCCCATCCATAGATTGATGTTAGACAGACACAATACATTGAAACCATTTCCATCATGGGGAGACGTCATCTATTAACCACGGGAAGTCATAGCCACAAGGCACAACTGTTGTTCAACTACTTATTCATTCATCAACAAGGCACGACCATGAAGCTAATGCCTACTACTCTCCATACAACCCAACATTGCCTTACTATCTACAAGTATACCACGGTTACCTTTGCTACCTGTTGTCTAGATCTTCAAAAGTTCTCTATTTCCACCATGTTTTTACAAATTATATGCATGATCTCCCACTAAAAAATGTTGCAGACCTTGTATTTTTGGGGACTCTTTCACTGGACCCCCACGAGGGGCGACATGCCCTCGACTATGCCGCCTAGAACTCCCAACAGATTGTGTTCCATATACCAAGGAGCCCCTTTGGCTCTACATACTAAAGTTATTGTAAGGAGATGGACTTGAGAGGGGATCCACTCTGTATTTAATTTAAGGAATAAACCTTTCTAATCTAAACACAGTAAATATGTTGGAATAAGTGTATTTTTCATTTCTCAAATAATGGTATATAAGACCAACGTATAGCAAAATAAATAAATATGATGACTATATTCAAATATACAAATTACAAGATAATCTCCCACTAGGAGATTACATGAAATTAAACATCTTCAACAACTAGGTAGAGGTAAGTCCAAACTAACTCAAGTCGGTCTTCTAAGAATTAGATCATCTAAGCCTTATCAATATAATCATATCGAGTCTTACATACTTTTGTACCCAAGGGGTTGGAAGCATACCAAGAATAGAAGAAAAAATAGATGTTCTCAACATCAAAATGCCAATAGGAGAATATAAATAGGGATTTAGGACATTATGGGAAAAGGACAACAATTAATTATTCAAGGATTCCATGAAAGAGGGAATGTGAACATCCAAATGGATATGAAAAGGAAATTATATAAGGTATGCAATATGATGAACTTGCCATAATTCAAAATACTAACAAGATCTGCAACTAAGCATAATCAAATAAACTAGGTCACATAACCCTTCGTCAACAATAATCACATGCATGCATATGATATAAACATAACACTAGTGAAATATAAATAAAAAATGGCGGCTAAGGCATATAACTTATAATCTAATAGAGTAAGGCACATAACAAAACTTCCCAGTATATATGGTTGGCACTAAACCTAGTATGTGACACATAACCTCCATCTCAAAACATAAAAGACATATAATCCATAAAACCATAGCACTTGTATATCTCTAAGGTCACTAAATCACGAAGCATGGAAAATGTATAGAAAGTGAAAGTATAGTCAAAAAATAGACTTGATGAGGTTGCCATCACATTAATTGACAATAAGAAACATACACTACAAAAGTGGGACAATTAGGGTTCCATCTCACAGTAAGCAACAAATTGGTTCAATTGTAAAAATTAGGGTTTCATCATAAGAGAAGATGAACAAATCATGCAACTTCTCTCATGAATTAATATCTCTGACAAGTGTGAGGATATATTGTGTAGTATCTCTCAAAGAATCAAGAGATAGGAAAATCAAATAAACTTCTCAACTTGATCAAGAGTATGTGACATACTTCAAGAGAGAGTAAAATTTGGTTGATTGCTCAAAATGAATGGTAGAATGCAACACACATCAAGAGAGAGAAAATATAGGTTTTTGCTCAATATAACTCATTGGGGATACAACATACCTCATATCAATCTACATATGTCCAAATTATATCTTATTTCCATATCAAGATCACAAGACACCTATAGATGCATAAATCAAATTAGGATGAAGTTCACATTAGTTGCATAAACCCTAATAATCACCCTTTTTATTATAAATGAATTAGGTTATCAAAACCACACCATTTTGTAAACTATATTTTACTGAGTTCAAAACATATTATACTTTATTTTTCTGACTTATGTATTATTTGATATGAATTATAGGAATTCTAACCAATTTAGGAAATCCTTGGAAAATCATATTTTTATAATATTGAAATTAGGTGATGAAAACCATGTCATTAGATAGAAAAAACTCCATGATTACAAAACATATTTTCTTTTATTTTTTTGAACTATAAATAAGTTACTATGAATTTTTGGGTTATAGACCAAACAAAAAATAGAGAATATATGCATGGAGTATTCTCAACACAAGGAAAATCAAATTAAGGTGGCCCTATCAGCGTCGGGAAATTGGATGGGCCAGGTGCGTAGCTCAGGGAGATTGAAGTCAAGAACAAGCTACAACAAGATGGAATTGTCCAAGGCCAATCTGTAACATACTAAATCCTGATCATTTTATCTTTTTGACCCTCTTTCTAAGCTTTGCCTTTCATTTATATCCTTTTTGTCCTTTCATTTAATTTGTGGAAATAATAGTGGTTTGTTGAACAATTGTTCATTATTATTATCAAAATATGGGTTTATGCACAAATATAATAGTAAATATTTTTAATAAGAGTCTAATATACAAATTTACCACTCATGTGATATATTAATAAAATATATTCATTCTAGATCATTCCTTAACCTTATGGAGCAAGGAAGCAAAAAAGGAATGAATATCAATGCTTTGAACATGTTAGTGTGTTATTGAATTATTTAATATATTAAATAATGGAAAATGGTGGATAATGGGCTATAACTCTTAAAAGGAAGACAAATTGGTTAAAGATCAGTTAAGATTCCTTTCCTTGGGTTTGGTTTGGCTTGGAGATGAAGTTTCATAATTTTGGGACAATAATAATTATATATCTTTTATTTTGGAAAGAAAAGGTGAGTTTTCCTCAAAATATGAATAAAAATACTTAATGCCTTAAAAGTAGAAAATAATCTTGGATTCGTGATCTACACATTAAAAATATCCTTTGGGTGAATTTTTATGGAATTTGGATAATCTTTAATATACATGTGAAATCAGGAGAGAGAAAGTGTGGAACCTTCAAAATATGAAATAAATATACAAACAACTCCAATAGGAAAAATTGATGGAAAATTCTTATCCAACACATTAAACATGTCTTGTGGGTGAAGTTTCATAAAATTTGGAGAATCTTAAAGTCATTAATGCATGAGTAAAGAGAAAATATGATTTGATTATTTAACACATAAAAAGTTCTCAAAAGGCAAATTTAATTACATATTCAGATTCCTCAAACCGAAAATAGGATAGGTGTCATATTTGACTTAATTTTGGTCTCATTTGCACCCTTAAATGAGGAGAGAGAAATAGGTAAAAAATTTAATATATCATTTATTAGAATTCGATTTGGATAAGGTTTTTTCGTATTTTTCCTTATCACGCGGGTCTTTGATACACAATTCTTTGTCATCTGTCGGAACAGATCTCACGGCTCATGTCTTTTCTCCTACCTCGAGTCCCAGGCTCCCTAGACTCCGCACAGTAGCAACGGTGAGCCGTTTTCTCAATCTCTCTCTTCTCTCCTCCTATCGCTCTGATTTCTTTCTCTCCGCATCCCTCACACGAAACTAAACTTGGCAAGCCCTGGTTCGTAAGGGTTTGAGTTTCTCTGCTATCCGGTCGACAAAAGGGGTCTTCGCTTCCCCTGTTTTTGCTGCCAGTCCTTGGTTTCCCATTTTCCTCTTCCCTACGGATCATCAGACCTCTATAAAACCCCTCCTTGACCTTTGACGCATTGTTATGAGCTATTCCTTGGCACCAACTCGGCCGCACACATCCTCAAACAGTTTTCCCCTAATCTGGGCCCCACGCAGAAAAAGTTGCAGTGGAGTTTCTGACTCCTATCCCTGAAAATCTTGGAGGATGTCGTGATCTGCTCCTCTTGTCCGCGCGGGGCTTTCTACAGGTTCGGTGAGGTCGGCTATTGCTGTGCCAAGTTCCAAAGGATTCTGGTTAGTCCCTTGCTCTCGGTCGGCGGCTGCACTCTTCTTACCCGGTTTCTTTTCTTTTTGGTATCTCAATGGATTGGCAAGATCCTTATTTCCTTCGTTACAGGTTCACATTTCGATCTACGACTGGACTCATGAGCTTTTTATTCCTGATTCTTGGCTCCCCTATGTTCTTCGACCTCTGTCCACCTTTCAATAATGACGGAAGGGCGAAATTGGATCGGGAGTGGACAAGGAACGTCCCTGTGACCTTCTTTATAGGTAGTTTTTCTTTTTTACTCACTTCCAATTCACGAGTGCTCGACCTGGGAAGCTGTTCTTCCCGTTTTGCTTCGAGTGATCAATCAAGTGTACCAGTTGATGAAAAAGACCCGTGTTCATGTTTTGTTTTTGTGCCCCAAGGGAGGGGTATTTCCATATTTTCGCCTGCAACAACTGTCTCCATCGCTCTGAGTTGGGCGCTATGCTGGATGTTGACTGAGCTGGTTGACTGGCGTTGATTGGGCTAGGTCAGCTAGGCCGGTCCCGCTCTTCCAATGCTGACGTCTCTTCTTCTGATTGGCTGGTTTCACAAAAATTGTATCTTTTTATTCCTTTGTCTAAAAATAAAAATAAAATATGTTCTGAACTTAGAAAAAGATTCTCTTTCTAATAAAAATAATTTCATGGTTTGGTTTCGAGTTTTATCAAAGGTGATTTTCTAGAAAATGATTTAATTACTCAAAAATCACTAAAAATACACTTTAATCCTCATAACTCCAAAATATACAAAATTATATGTTTTCTTAATCAAGAGAACCTAACTAGATCAATGGTGAGAATTTTAGAGTCTAAATTAGAGTTTTGGGTGAAAAGTCCAAAAGTAGGGTTTTCTTTACATTAATGTACATAATGAACCGTAATACATGATTATACATTAAAAATAGGAAAAGTGGATCTTGGATTATCTAGAAGTGGTGTAAGTGAATAATTGAAATCAATATGAAAGGTATGTGCTTTCCTTACACCTAAGTTGGGAAAATTTGTAATCCAAACCCCGTTTTCCTTAATGAGTCATTAATTGAACCCTATTTCCTTGATTATGGTTTCTCTTGTTCTAGTTGCCTCAAAATTAGATTTGATATATTATTTTTTTATGTCTTGGAACCCCACTTCCATGTTGCAATTATATGATGATTTATCTTGACAATTTACTTTTTCTTGAGCATGATGGTTTATTTGACTATTAGCTATAGTAGTGGTGCTTATGTACAACCCATAGTTTAGGGCATGTGTTATTTTTTCCTGGAGAATGTGTTTTTCTCCCCAACATAAATATTTATAGGTGACTGGGAATGTTATTACTCTCCCCTCATCTATAAGTTGAGGTCCGGTAGGTGCGTTAACCCTACTTAGTTAATTTAATCTAATATTAATCATTCATGCAAGTTCATTATTATTGGCTTTGGGAAGAATCTTTTGTTTATGCCTCATTATCTTGGCCCTCTCATCTTATGATGAATCTATAACCTTAAGTTGCATTATTGTTTTTATCATGTTTCTTGTTCATTATCTCTAACACATACCTTGTTTTCTTTCCCTTTTGCTAGGTGCTTTCCCAACCATCCAGGGTTTGATCAAGGAGTTGAACAAGATCAAGGAGGACTTAGATTTTTGCATGGACCTAGCTCTTGGAGATTTTTGAAAAATACTAGAGGGGGGTGAATAGAGTTTTTAAATAATTTTAACAATTTATTGAACTCAAACAACCACAATTGAAATTAGAAGAAGGAGACAGGTGTTTAGAGTGGTTCCAACTTTAGCAAATACTAAAGTTGTCAGTCCACTACCCGGTTGCTTACCCAACCGGGATTTTGAAAGTATTTATTTTATTACCTTCTCAAGGATTTATACAAAATACAATACTTTCCTTTACACCCTTTGAACAACCTTCACTTGAAGTAGGTGCACCAACTTTGAGGTAGCCTTCTTGAAGTAACTCCAAGCTCCCCCTTGAAGTAGCCTTCCTCTCTAGAAGTAACCTCCCGTTGCACCAGCCTTCTGAAGTAGCTCAAAGTCACCTTCTTCGCCAAGAAGAACTCCACCCTCTCGAATCAGCAGCCTCCAACCTAGGAGTAGCAAGGAGAGTACAAACGGTAATAAAGAACAAGAAAGGAAAAAAGAAATTACAACTTATTCTTTGTAGCCCAAGGCTTGATTTGCCTAGATCAAGTGTATAGATCTCCTAACCAAGTGTATGGACTTGTGATTGCAGTGGGTAGGAGATACTAGCCTATAGGACACGAATTATGAGCTAAGGAAGGAAGTAGCCAATTGTCACAAAGCTCAAATTGCTCACAAACAGATTGCTCAAAGTATGCTCAAGGATTTCTCAAGTGTAGCAAGTATATTTGAGTGTCCTATGGCTTGTCCTATTTATAGGAATGGCCTAAGGATGCTTAAGGACGTTCTAGACAACTTCTAGGGATTTCTAAGTGCTTAACTAGCCGTTAGGTACAAGTTTGTTGCTTTAATAACGGCTAATTAATTAATTCTGCAGTTGTTGTCAGAGACTGTCTCGGTCGAGGAATGGTCGACCGAGACACCTACTCGGTCGAACTTTTGTCGACCGACAGGCTCTCTGGAACAAGTGATTTGCAACGTCTATCTCCAACTGCCAACTACCTTGTCAGTTGTGTCTAACGGCTACTTTGGATCTTTCTCGGTCGAGAAGATTGTCGACCGAGAGTGTCTCGGTCGAGGAGTTTGTCGACCGAGATTGATCCTGTTTCAATGTTTCAATTTAGGCACTAACTATATGTATGAGTGTGCAAATGTGATCCTATTTGAATGGAATGACTTATCTAAATGTGGTGTTTAGATAGGGAGAATCTAACGCTTGATTTACATGCAATCTAAGTACTTGTACATTATATATTTGTACAAGTTTTTACAAAGTGATTACATTGCATGAAAACATAAACATGTAAGCATATGGATTTCCCTAGTTGCTTTGTCATCCACCTTAATCCTGCACACTCAAGTAGCTCGTTAGATCAATAAGAATGAAATGTTTGTCATAATCAAAACAAAGGGATTTATAGATGTCCATTTAGCCAACAATCTCCCCCTTTTTGAAGATGACAAACATTTCCAAAAATATAAATAACGGAAATATGAACCATATGAGTTTCATACCTTTAGATTACCTTTTGTAGCTTTTCCTCTTGGTTATAAAATGTGTGCTTATTATTCCCCTTGAATTTTGGAACATGAAATCCAATTCACTAGGGAATATAGCAACTTTCAATGTAAAGCCAAGAGTTTATTTATGAAACTCATTGATTGAGTGTTTCTATGTTATAGTTTTATATTTATTTCTCCCCCTTTGTCATTTCAAAAAGATATCCGTTTAGAAGTAAAAACTCCCCCTTAATTAGATGTCCCATCAAATCTAATGAAAAAGATGTCCATTTAAAAGCCAAAATATCATGATGCAAATAAGAGTTTTTGTTTAAGTAGCACAAATATCAAAGAAAACATCTTCCAAAGGAGTGATAAGCAGTTGCTTCCTAATTTTGTTAAATTGATCTAGTGGAAGCGGTTTTGTAAAAATATCAGCCAATTGATCTTCCATATCAACATGATGAAGGGAAACATGATTCTTGGAGATATGATCCCTTAAAAAGTGATGACGGATTTCAATATGTTTAGCTCGGCTGTGTAAAATAGGATTGTGTTCTAAGTTTATGGCGCTCGTGTTGTCACAAAAAATAGGCGTACATGAAAGAGTAAAACCATAATCGTTTAATACTTGTTGCATATAAAGCACTTGAGCACAACAAGACCCAGCTGCCATATATTCAGCTTCAGTTGTAGATAGGGCAACCGTATTTTGTTTCTTGCTAAACCAAGATACTAAAGCTCTCCCTAACAAGAAACAACCACCACTAGTACTCTTGCGATCAAGGCGACAACCAGCATAATCCGCATCAGTATAAGCTTTAAAATCCAAGGATTGTCCTTTTGGATACCATAAACCAAAACAAGTAGTGCCGACTAGGTAACGAAGAGTTCGTTTAACTGCTAAAAATGAGAGTGCATAGGTTGTGATTGAAATCGAGCACAAAGACCAACGGGAAACATAATGTCCAGTCTAGAAGCAGTTAAGTAAAGAAAACTACCAATCATGGTTCTATATAAAGAATCATCAATAGGTTCCCCATTTTCATCCTTATCACTTTTAATAGAAGTAGCCATAGGAGTAGTAGCATGTTTGCACTGATCCATCCCAAAACGTTTTAAGAGTTCTTTAGTATATTTTTCTTGGCTTATGAATATTCCGGCAGGTGTTTGCTTAATTTGAAAACCAAGAAAGAAAGGTAGTTCACCCATGAGGCTCATTTCAAATTCTTTTTGCATAATGTCACTGAATTGTGTACACAATGAATCATTAGAAGCTCCAAAAATAATGTCATCAACATATATTTGCACAACTAGGAAATCAGATGTATATGTTTTGAAAAATAAAGTAGAATCTGAATTTCCAATAGAAAAACCATTATCAAAAAGATATGTCTTGAGCCTTTCATACCAATTTCTAGGTGCTTGTTTTAAACCATAAAGTGCTTTCTTAAGTTTATAAACATAGTCACCTTTTTCTGGTATTTCAAAACCAGGTGGTTGGGCAACATATACTTCTTCTTGAATGATGCCATTTAGAAATGCACTTTTTACATCCATTTGGTAGAGTTTGATGTTTTTATGTGCAGCAATAGCTAGTAACATTCTAATAGCTTCAAGTCTAGCTACCGGTGCATACGTTTCATCAAAATCTGTTCCTTCTTGTTGATTATATCCTTGTGCTACTAACCGAGCTTTATTCCTTATTACTTCTCCTGCCTCATTTAGCTTGTTCCTAAAAACCCATTTAGTTCCTATTATGGTTTTATCTTGTGGTTTAGGAACTAAATCCCATACATCATTTTTAGTGAATTGATTCAATTCTTCTTGCATGGCTATTATCCAATAGTCATCTTTAAGAGCTTCAGATCTCTTTTTAGGTTCAATGATAGAAACAAAAGCCATGTTTGCAACATCTTTAAAGGAAGACCGAGTTTTGACTTTATCATTAGGATCTCCAATAATTAATTCTTGAGGATGATCTTTTATAAGCCTAGGTGTAGGTTGTGGTTCAGCTTGGTGATTATTTGTAGTACCTTTCTCACTATCATTTGGTATGTTTAAATTTTCGAATTGATTAGTGAGATCTATGATTTCTAGATTTTCAGATTTGGACTCTTCATGAAAAGAAACATGAATAGATTCCTCAACTTTTCTAGATATAGTGTTATATACTCTAAAAGCTTTGCTAGAAGTGGAATATCCCAAAAAGAATGCTTTGTGTGATTTTGAGTCAAACTTATCTCTATCATCTTTGGTATTTAAAATATAGCATGTAGAGCCAAAGGTATGAAAATAGTCAACTCTAGGTTTCTTAGAATGTATTATTTCATATGGAGTTTTCTTTAAATGAGAGTGAACAGTTACTCTATTTAGCACATAGCATGCAGTGTTTACAACTTCAGCCCAAAAGGTTTTGGGTGTGTTGTGTTCAAGCATCATAGTTCTAGCCATTTCTTGTAGTGATCAATTTTTCCTTTCAACTATACCATTTTGTTGTGGGGTGCGTGGAGCAGAAAAATTATGAGTGTACCCTTGAGATGTACAAAATTCTTCAAATGTATGATTTTCAAATTCTCCACCATGATCACTTCTAATGGTACATATTTTGCTTTGTAATAGATTTTCAATCTTGGAACAAAATTGTATAAAGACATGAATAGTATCATCTTTAGTTGCAATAAAGTGTACCCATGTGTATCTACTATAATCATCAACAATAACAAAACAGTATCTTTTACCACCAATAGATTGTGTCCTCATGGGTCCAAATAAATCCATATGAATTAATTCTAAGGACCTACTGGTGCTAAGTACATGTTTTGGTTTAAAAGAGGTTTTGGTTTGCTTTCCCATTGTGCATGGTTCACAGTTTTCAACTTGATCAAAAGATAAAGTAGGCAATCCACGAACAAGATTATATTTCACTAACTTTTTAATAACATGTGAACTAGCATGTCCTAGCTTTTTATGCCATACTTGTAAGGTATTTTCATTTGCAAGCAAGCATTTTCCCACTACTGATTTCATAGAGTTAGGTTTAAGGATATAAAGATTTCCAACTCTATTTCCTTCATAAACAACATTTGTAGTGTTTTATATCAATAACTTGCAGCAAGTTTTGTTAAATAACACATCATAACCACTATCACATAATTGACTAACACTTATCAAATTATGGTGCAAACCATCAACGAGTAGAACATTCTTTATTTCGAGGTCTGTACCAACATGACCTATTCCAACGATTTTGCCCTTACCATTATCTCCAAAGGTGACTGTTCCACTTTTCTTTTCTTCAAAGGTTTGAAATGCATCTTTGTTCCCGGTCATATGTTTGGAACATCCACTGTCAACTACCCATTCCTGCATTAAAATGTAGATTTTGGTACCCATGTGATGGTCCGATATGGTTAGAATCATTTAAGTACATACTTGTATAAAAGTTCTGAATCAGAAATCCAGTCGGTCGACAATTGTTCGACCGACATCTGTCTCGGTCGACTAATTGTCGATCGAGAAGATTACTGTATTACAAACAAAGAAACACAGAAATTGAACTCGGTTGACCAAGATTCGACCGAAATAATTTGCTGTAGATTTTGATTTGTTACAGACATCTGGTCGGTCAAAAATACTTTGACCGATTAATGGTTCGGTCGACAATACTTTGACCGATTAAGTTTCTGTTTCAATATAACAGTGCAGAAAATTACAGTATGCATGAAATCTTTTGTTCAGTTGAGATAAGACAATATAAATAGCAAGATGGAGCGTTTGGCCATATCTCAACTAAATTTCATTTGATTCTACTAAGTTTGAGGTTTTGGGACCCAAACTAATTCGGAATCCTTAGTCTTATAAGGGCATGAAAAAGAATAGTGTCCAAGACGTAAACAAAAATGGCAAGTAATAGAATCAACTTCATTTCTCTTTCTAGCCATTGTGTTCTTGGGTACAAACATAGTTTGAGTTCTTTTGGGTTGATTTTTCTTTGAAGCATATCCCAAACCTTTTCTTCCGTTGAAGACAGTACCAATGCTTAGAATGTTATCAAGTATATTTTTTCTTCTTAACTCATAAAGTTCTCTTTGCAGCTGAGCAATGTCATTCATCTTCTTGTGTAAATCTTTTCTTGCTTGATCTAAATCAGATAGTAATGAATCTTTTTCTTTTACAACATTATCATAGTCTAGATGGTTACACAAAATAGGTTGAGTCTGAAAATCTTGTAGTTTAGCTAACAATTCAGCCTTTTCTTTAGAAAGAAGATCAACATTTGTTTCTAAAGTGAGTAGCTTTCTAGTGCAATCATCTAAAGATGTTTTTAGAGACAAATTCTCAAGATCAATGTTGTTCTTTTCAGAAGAAATATTATCTAATTTAGCAATTAGCTCATCATTTGATTTGATAACCTTCTTTAGTTTCTTCTTGACATCAACATACTTATCATGAATTTCTTGTAGACTAGTAACTAACTCTTCTTTAGGAAGATCAAGTAGGCTTAACTCTTGAGAGTCTTCATCATCTTCTCTTGCCATTAGACAATACACTGTTTCTTCTCCGCTTTCACTATCACTTGACTCGTCCCATGCAGCTTTATAGGCTTTTTCTCCCTTCTTCTTGTATGAGCTTTTCTTTCCTTTCTTTGCTTTAGGACATTCATTTTTGAAATGTCCTTTCTTCCCACATTCAAAGCACCTAGGAGGGGTAGAAGAAGAACTGGAAATTTTGTTAGATTTAAATCTTTTGTATTTCTTACCATTGACTATCAAGGCTTCTTCTCCTTCTTCTTCACTTGACTCCTCACTTTCTTGTGTGACGACCTTTGAATCTTTTAGAGCCACATCCTTTTTCTTTCCTTGCTGAAGTTCACGTGCTCTTCTTTCTTCCTCTTCTAGGGTTGCTTCATGAGCTTATAAGTTACCAATAAGTTGCTCCATTTTCAGTCGAGTGAGGTCGTTTGCTTCTTCAATGGCTGTCACCTTTGGCTTATATTTTGGAGGAAGTGAACGAAGGATCTTTGATACCTGATCTTCTTCAAGGATAGGTTTTCCTAGGGCACTTAAACCATTAACAATAGTAGAGAATTTTGCAAACATTTCACTAATTGATTCATCAGGATCCATACGAAAGTGTTCAAATTTTTGTTTAAACATGCTAATTTTGGAATTTTTGACTTGGACTGTACCTTCATAGGTTATGGATAGTCTATGCCAAATATCATAGGCTGTGTCACAATTAGATATTCTATTAAATTCTCCTACTGATATAGAACAATATAAAATGCTTACAGCTTTTGCATTCATTTAAGCTAGCTTTACCGTATTTGCATCCCATTCTGCAAATTGAGTTTGAGGGAGCTCATATGGAGTTGACACCATTCTCCATAAGTCCCAATTGATGCCTTGGAAGTAGAACTGCATCCTTCTCTTCCAATATTGGTAGTTTGTTCCATCGAACGCTGGAGGGCTAGCAACAAGTGTCCCTTCGAGGTTGAGGTTGTTGAGCACTCCATCACCCATTTCTTCAAGACCTTGTTAGGGTTCCTTGAAGCCTGCTCTGATACCAATTGAAAAACACTAGAGGGGGGTGAATAGAGTTTTTAAATAATTTTAACAATTTATTGAACTCAAACAACCACAATTGAAATTAGAAGAAGGAGACAGGTGTTTAGAGTGGTTCCAACTTTAGCAAATACTAAAGTTGTCAGTCCACTACCCGGTTGCTTACCCAACCGGGATTTTGAAAGTATTTATTTTATTACCTTCTCAAGGATTTATACAAAATACAATACTTTCCTTTACACCCTTTGAACAACCTTCACTTGAAGTAGGTGCACCAACTTTGAGGTAGCCTTCTTGAAGTAACTCCAAGCTCCCCCTTGAAGTAGCCTTCCTCTCTAGAAGTAACCTCCCGTTGCACCAGCCTTCTGAAGTAGCTCAAAGTCACCTTCTTCGCCAAGAAGAACTCCACCCTCTCCAATCAGCAGCCTCCAACCTAGGAGTAGCAAGGAGAGTACAAACGGTAATAAAGAAGAAGAAAGGAAAAAAGAAATTACAACTTATCCTTTGTAGCCCAAGGCTTGATTTGCCTAGATCAAGCGTATAGATCTCCTAACCAAGTGTATGGACTTGTGATTGCAGTGGGTAGGAGATACTAGCCTATAGTACACGAATTATGAGCTAAGGAAGGAAGTAGCCAATTGTCAAAAATCTCAAATTGCTCACAAACAGATTGCTCAAAGTATGCTCAAGGATTTCTCAAGTGTAGCAAGTATATTTGAGTGTCCTATGGCTTGTCCTATTTATAGGAATGGCCTAAGGATGCTTAAGGACGTTCTAGACAACTTCTAGGGGTTTCTAAGTGCTTAACTAGCCGTTAGGTACAAGTTTGTTGCTTTAACAACGGCTAATTAATTAATTCTGCAGTTGTTGTCAGAGATCGTCTCGGTCGAGGAATGGTCGACCGAGACACCTACTCGGTCGAACTTTTGTCGACCGACAGGCTCTCTGGAACAAGTGATTTGCAACGTCTATCTCCAACTGCCAACTACCTTGTCAGTTGTGTCTAACGGCTACTTTGGATCTTTCTCGGTCGAGAAGATTGTCGACCGAGAGTGTCTCGGTCGAGGAGTTTGTCGACCGAGATTGATCCTGTTTCAATGTTTCAATTTAGGCACTAACAATATGTATGAGTGTGCAAATGTGATCCTATTTGAATGGAATGACTTATCTAAATGTGGTGTTTAGCTAGGGAGAATCTAACGCTTGATTTACATGCAATCTAAGTACTTGTACATTATATATTTGTACAAGTTTTTACAAAGCGATTACATTGCATGAAAACATAAACATGTAAGCATATGGATTTCCGTAGTTGCTTTGTCATCCACCTTAATCCTGCACACTCAAGTAGCTCGTTAGATCAATAAGAATGAAATGTTTGTCATAATCAAAACAAATGGATTTATAGATGTCCATTTAGCCAACAATTTTTCTTGGAGATAAAGTTGACATAGTTTAGACTTCCCTCTATCTAGATCCTTTTGTTGTTGTAAACCCTATATGGGAGAATGGTGATGTACACTTTTATAAAATTGAATATAGTCATTAATTATATTTTGTTGTTATACTTGTTGGTCTTTTGTATACCATATAAATAAAGATTTGAAAATTTTACACCTGTTTCAACATACCTTTTGAGTATGTTGGGAATCGAGGTTTGATATTTCAAATTTTTAGTAAAGGGGTGATTTCACTATTTTACACAATCAAACAAAACCAAAGTCAAAAGAGGGCAGAGAAGTAATGTATTGAGTGATTGTCTTACTTATTGGTAAATTATGTTGGAAGCACATCGTATGACATTCATAAATATCAACTAAGAAATCCAGACGTTTGTGAAGTAAACATGGAAACATGTATCTCCATTGCATCCTTTGGAATCTACCCAAACCAATTACCAATGGATTGGGTGTTTGTTCTATCAAAAAGTTTATTTCAACCTATCATAATGACAACAGAAGGAGAAGAAGTTTAGAGAACTAACAATAACGACCTAAATATGAAATTAGTGATCAAATCAATACCTACAACACCTAGAGGACTCAGTTGTATGAATGCACAATGATGAACACTAGACACCACAATCAAAATTTAGTGAGAATGGAAACAGGTGGGTGAGGAGCAAAAAGAGGGAAAATGATACACACCTTGGATTGGGTCAATTGAGGTTGGAGGAGCTTCTATAGTCAAAGGGTAGGTGTTTGATAGCCTTGAGTGTAGTGGTGAAGGTCGGACGCTCCATGGAGAACCAGTTCTTACTATTAGAATGAGGTGTGTTTTTTGTGGAGTTGGGGAATCATGTTCAGGGATGGAAGAGGAAAAACAAGCACACAGAGTTGGTTCTATGTGGTGTTGTCAAACTCGATGAAGTATTTTATAGGGTTCGCAAGGACTAAGGTTGTGAGGGGGAGGATAGGCATAGAAAAATAAAGAAGAGATAGGGGAATTGGATTAGTTGGGATCCTTTTAGGGAAAGATGTGATGAAACCAATCAGCAACCCTAAGGTCTCCAATTTAGGAAAGGGAAGGGGAAGGTACTAGAAAAGTATTCAAAGGGGAAAGAAGTAAAGAAAGGGAGAGAGGAAGAGAAAGAGGTGGAAGAAAATTGGAGATTAGAGTTTTAGGCTCATCATCATTACATTATTATAACATCACATTATTACCATCATTATTTATTATTTTGAGTCCCATTTTCTTAATATTGTTACCAAAAGTGTTTCCTTATATTATTATACACACATTTTCATATTTTTCTCATTTATGATATTAAATATGTTAATTCAATTTTTGTTTGGATAATGATAGCATAATCATATTTATGGACATGGAAACATTAATTGTTTTTACAAAGCACATTCTACTCTTATTAAACATATTTTAGCATTATATGCGCATTAGTTAGTAAAGAGAAAATATGTGACATATTTAATGAATTTACATACATGTTAGCACATACTTAAGCTATTATGTTAATCTGAGTGTATTTTTAAATGTGATGTTGATTATAGGACCTAATGCCACTTAATATGTCATATTTGTTTTCAAGCCTAAATATGTAGTGGGTTACCATTGAGTTATTCATGTTATGTTCATTAACAATATACTTTAAGGCATAATTTTATCCTTGGTTGGTCAAATATAAGGAACTCAACTTACAAACCTCCTAATTATGGAATAGGGTAAGATCCTAAGTTTCAGTATGTAATAGGTATGATGACTCTCCTTCACCAATTTTATTCCCATGTTGCCACCCCTCATATGTAAATCCATTTCCATGAGTAGGGGTATTTTTTGTTTTCCCCACCCACTACTCATATCACTTCGTCTTAGGTGTTTGGGGGCAATATAGAGGGGAGAGAGTATGAGGAGGGAGAAAAAGAATTTTTGGAAAGGGAGATAGAGAAGAAAGAGAAATAGAGAGATGAATTATACCAATACATACTATTATGATCTACATGGAGCTTCAAATTATTACACACATACATCTTTCAATGTCTTTGTAATGATTCACTTTCACTAAGGTGCATAATTGGTGTATTTCTTTCCCAATGATATTATTTTTCTTCATGTTCATGCCATAATATGCATGTATCTATGCTTCTTCTAGTTGATCATCACTTTCCAGCAATGCAAAAGGATATTATTTACAAGACATGTTAGTACATATACTTGTGGGATTATTCAATCTTCTTGTTCCCTTTTGGTGTTAGTTTTGTATTTATCCTACCACATCTCATAATATGGATGATTAATTTTTTAAGAATTTTGTCAATATCAATCCTACAAATACTACACTGCAAGACTGATGATTCATCTAGATTTTATCATCACTGAGCTACTTTATTCATGTCTTCTTAAAGTTGCATATGTCATCTCATAACATGGTTCTTCTAGTAATCTACACGGGCTTCCTTTATTGTGTCTTTCATTCCTGTCAAGCCCCTATGAGTCAAATTTCAGATGGTTTAATTTTAAAAAGTCTAATTGGTCTTCCTTGATGGGGTATTTCATTCCTATCAAGCAACTGAGAGTCACACTCCAGATGGATCCAGTTTGGAAATCAACATCACCTCATCATATTTGTGTTTGAAGATACATCTACTGCTACATAGTTGGATATGTTGATTGTTCTTATTCCAGTCACACATTCCTTTCTAGTGAAGATGACATAGTCATGGTGTTTTTGATCATTTTCTCATGATTGATGGTGATTTTCTTTGTTCAATATACACTTTAGATGATCTTCTCCAAAGCTCAAGTATTTCTAGCCTGCAGAGCATAACTTCAAAGGACATATCATCAAATCTTAGAGTCACGTTTAAGGGGGAGTGAAAATCTTGTATTGGGAATGAAATTCTTTTATCATCTTATTTAGTTTTGTAATTACAAGATGGATATGTGTTTCACCTATACTTTGGCTTGAGTGGAGTGATAGAGTTATTGATATGTAGTTTAAATGTTATATGAGTTAAATTTCTTGGCCTATTAGGGTTAAGTTTTTATTTTCTTTTTTTTTGGTATCCAAAGCGTGTCTCCCCTTTTTTTGTAATTTTTCCAAAAAGTATGTACAGGTGTGGGAAAAGAAAGAGAAAACACGGAAGAAAAGGAACTAGATAGAAACCATATATCTATCTATACAACTGAAATCAAAAAATCTATATCCCTCTTCAAATGATTCCAGATATGCAGGAGATGAGTTCTCATGGCCTTCAAAAATCCTTTGGTTTCTTTCCTTCCATATAGAATGAGTGGAAACCAAAAGACACGTAGTCTCTTTCTCAACAATGAAATCCAGAAAACTATTAACAGTAAAAGGTATATGGCTGATATATCCCTCTACACAAGCTAGCCTCCAAATATGTTGACTAAACGTATAGTCAATAAGAGTATGATCAATATCCTCATCATTTTTTCTGTAGAGCTCACATCTAGAGGGAAAGCAGAACCCTCTACTCTGAAGAAATTCATGAGTCATCACTTTACGAAGAAAAACCTTCCAGCAGAAAATTTTGCACCTGTTGGGGACCTTGGCTTTCCAAACCCAATTGCACTAAGGTACTTTAACTCCCTCTCCTCACAGGCCCTTCCAAAACTCTCTCATTTTTTCTGGGTTGATGCCATTGAAAGTCAACTTATCATCATAGTTGGAACCATGACAAAAGAAAGGTTTAACATTAGAAATAACTCTGTTCACATGCCGAGATTTACTACAAATCCAGTCTCCATCAACAGTTAAGTCAGAAACCTTAACATATTTTCCCTTGCCAAGCAAGAAGATGTTCTTAACAACAAGGAATTCAGTGAGAAAATGATTACCTTTGACCCTGGGGTCTCTCCATAAAGAATTAGATTTCCCATTTCTAACTTCCCAATGGATATAGGGGAGCAAACTATCTCTAGTATTCAAAAGTTGTCTCCACATCCATGAAAAATGTGGTTTAGAATGTACACTCCAGGCAGAATCTCCTTTCAAATATTTAGCATGTATCCATCAGACCCATAGATTATCCTTTTTTGTGGCAATATTCCAGATATTCAATGCCATAGAAGCTAAAACAACATCTTTCGTAATCTTCAAGTTCAAACCTCCCTCACTTTTAGGCTTGCATACATCCTCCCAGGAAACTGAGTGCATAGTTTTCTTTAAAGCAGCACCACCCCACAAAAAATTTCTACAACATCTATCAATGTCATTTGTAATCAATACAGGGATTTGAAAGGAAGAAGCCCAGTAGAGGTGGAATGTCGATAACGTAGAAGAAACTAATTCTAGCCGACCAGCAAAAGAAAGACTACGGGCCTTCCAACCTTCCAGTTTTTTACTGATCTTCTCAAGCAAAGGAGCATAAAGTCTTCTTGTAAGTTTTCCTTTAAAAAGTGGCAGCCCCAAATATTTCATAGGAAGAGTACCCAGCTTAATACCCAGAATATCCACAGTTGCATCGGCATTAGCAGATTGGTTGCAGAAGATGACACTTTTATCACAACTAATACGAAGACCAAAAACATCACTAAAAAGATTTAAAGCTTTGTTGAGCCCTTTTACAGATTCTGTATGCGCTTCAGAGAATATAATAACATCATCAACAAATAAAGCATGAGAGACTTGTAAATCAAGAGAGGCACGGATAGGCATGAACCATTTTTCTTTAACACCAAATCTGAGGATGCTAGATAACCCCTCCATAGAAACTACAAAAATATAAGGGGCAAGGGGATCGCCCTATCTAATACCCGTCCTTGGTTTGAAAGCAGAACCTGGAACTCTATTAAACAGGACCTGCATACTGGTGGTCTTGAAAATTTCACGTACCCAATGGATAAAACAGTAAGGAAAGTTCATCCTCTCAAGTACTTTGAATAAGAAATTCCAGTTTAGATAATCATAAGCTTTCATTAAATCCATTTTCAAACACATCATATGTTTGGAACTTTTCATGATGTTGTCAATGATCTCATTAACAAGCATAGTAGAGTCTCTAATACACCTCCCTTTAATAAAAGCGCTTTGTGCAGGATCAATGATGCTAGGGAGAATATTTTGTAACATGTTAGCAATCACCTTGGAAGAGATTTTATAAAGAGTATTACAAAGCACAATGGGCCTCCAGTCCTGGACTTTAGACGCATCTTTAGATTTTGGGATGAGGGTAAGGAAAGTCTTGTTAACCTCCTTGAGCATACAACCACTAGCAAAGAAGTTTTGAACGGATCTAATCACATCAGTTCCAATAATATGCCAGCATATTTTATAAAATTGGAAATTAAAACCATCAGGACCTGGTGCTTTGTCACCATCAACCTCATTAATGACCCTTTCAATTTCTTCTTTCGTAACAAGCATACAGAGAGAATCAAATTGGGTAGAGGATAAAGAAGGAATTTCCCATCTGCTATCCCATTGACACAAGCAATCATGCTTCTATTCTTCAAAGAGGTTAGAATAGAATTCAAAGATGTGCTTCTGAATAACAGATGTATCAGTCACATTGGCCTCATCAATCATCATACATCTTATAGAGTTATTATGTCTTCTTGACCTGAGCGAGTCATAGAAGAATTTTGAATTCTTGTCACCAAGTTTTAACCACTGCACACGTGATTTTTGTCTAATGAGAGACTCCTCCGCCTGATAGGCCATAATAGCTTCCTTTCGAACAGCAGAAGCATTTTGAACAAGAACAGTGTCATCTGGATTATTATCTGCCAGAGCTTGAGCACAGCAAGCAAGAGCCTCTTTCATCCTCCTATTCTCACAAATATCCCCCACATTCTCCCTATTCCAGTTGATAAGAGCTTTCTTAACCTCTTTGAGCTTCTGAATAACCTTGAAAGTAGGATTTCCATCAATCTCTGTACCCCATGCCTTTTCAACCACACCATGAAATCCCTCCATCTCAGACCAAGCATTGACAAATCTAAAAGGGGTCTTTTTAAAGAAACCTTTTTCACCTAGTTGAATACAAAGGATTCTATGATCACTATGAATAGTTTGGATAATAGATCCCCATATCTGAGGGTAGACAGACAGAAACCCATTGTTGTAAAACACCCTGTCAATCTTGGACATGACCAATTTATTACCTTCCTGTCTGTTGTCCCAAGTATATAGTGATCCACGAAGAGTCATCTCCATAAGACCAGTACTATTCACAAACTCATTAAACAGCTCCATTGATTTGTAGGAAGGTTCTGCAATACCAAATTTATCAGAAGCAAACCGGACAACATTAAAGTCCCCAGAGATCAACCAAGGGTTGTCCCCTAAATTAGCATGAATATCATTGAGTTGTTCCCACAGAATAGCCCTTTCCCCCTCAGGATTGTGAGCATAAATTGCAGTTAGGTAGAATTCACCATCATCCGAACTAACAAGACAATGTAGAAACTGGTCACCCTCCAAAATGACCTGAACAAAAATATCATCTCTACTCTAGGCAATAATAACTTGTCCTAAAGGATTAGAACCATGGTTTGAAACCCATCTAGCAAAATTCCATACATTACTCATGACTTTATTCATTTTTTTCCTTCTAATCTTACTCTCAAGGATACATGCAATAGAACATTTATTATTAATAATGGACTCCTTAACTGCTTCCTGCCGTCCAGGTTTGTTCAAACCTCAGACATTCCAAGAAGTGAGGGAAAAATTAACCATTAGAAAGGGGTGGAGGCAAGTCACCTGGATCCCCTCTGATAGCTTCAGTATCCAAGCTATCAGTAACAGTAGAATTCATTTCAGGATCATCAAATTCCAGAACTTTAAAACTATTAGAGGAAATAAGAGTGCCACTCACTCTTTGTTGCTGAACCTTAGGGATATATCTTGGAGGGGATTTAGATTTTTTACCCTGTACCCTCCATTGATTAGGTGTGCTAGAAGGACTCTGAATCACCACCTCTTTACCATTGGAATTAGGCGTGGAAATCTGATCAACGACCTCTACTGTAATAGCTGGAGTAGATACAACTGAATTGGAATATGACCCGACTTCAACACTGGGGCAGTCATAGAAAGTGTCCGCTTCACTAGGAGGAGTCATTCCCGTAGGTTGAGAAATCTTATGGGGACGAGCAACAGACTTCGCACATGCTCCTTGACCATGGCCAAAAGTGCCACATTCTTTGCACATATCAGGATACCATTCATATTCAAAGCGAATAGTATCCTTCACACCATCATCACTGATCAAATGCATTTCACCAGGAAAGGTCGATGATGCAGGAATAAGCACCTGGATTCTCGCAAAGTCCAATCTCCTTTGATGCTTGGTAAGAAAATCAGGCCTTAACGGAGTCCCAAGGAAGCTTTCCACTATACTGAACATCTCCTCATCCCACAGTTCAAGGGGAAGATCATGTATGCGGACCCATACTGGCACCTCAGAGAGTTTTAGCTTTTCTAACGGCTCCCTCTGTTGCCATTTCTTCAGAATCATAGGTTTACCAGCTACGAACCAAGGTCCTTGCTCAATAGCCAGTCTAAGGTCATCCGAATTAGAGAATCTGATGGTAAAATAGTCATTGCCTCTGGACATAATTTCAAAGTCACCTTTCAGTTTCCAGATCATCTTGAGATGTTTGTGAAGAGTTGGACAATGCAGTTTTAGCCCAATGATATAGCCTGCGGCAGTATTTTCCCACTTAGAAATGTTTCTGTCAGCAATATATCTTGAGTACCTAACTGCTCCATCAATTAACTCGATATTGCATCTCTTCAAGTTGAGATCTACATTTTCCTTCTGTGCGAACAGATCTGACCAAGCACTTGTCCTTGTAGCAACATGAACTTCCTCCACTCTTCTTTGGAGCTTGACTGGACCAGAAGGCACACGAGCATCCGCTTTACCAACCTGAGATGAATTTGTATGCACGACGTGAGGCTTTGGCGGCGGCGGCGGATTCCTAGTGTCACCAATTTTTCTTTCTTATACTTTCCTTCTTTCCTTTATATAGGAGAGTAGTGTGTCGTCTGTCAGTGAGAAAGGTCTCATTAGCCTCCCATCATTTCTTCACATTTGTTATAGTACTATCCTTCACAATATGTTAAATTGATTGTTTAAATGATTTGATGGCTTATTACTTTAACGTAACATCAAGGAATATAACTATATAGCATGGTATGTGTAATTTTTGACAAGATGGAACTTATCATTGCATGTTGGTTTCATCCACACTAACATAATAGTTTATAAAAAGGATAGTAGTAGTAACGAACTGAACACTAAACCATTCCAACCTCTCTTACCTATTTTTTAAGTTTGTAGCATGACCAAGTAGTGGTCTTTCTTATCATAGTTTCAATGAATCAAGGTCACTATATTTGTTATACACATATTATCTCGCAAAAACCACATCAATTTTGAAAATCATAATAAGCTGCAAAACCATATTTAAGTATGATATTATAGTAATGAAATAAACATTATTTAAGAAAACAATTTTAGAGATAAAAAGAAACAATTCACTTCATTAGATTAAAAGTAATATACCATACTATTAGATAAATAAAGACTAAAGGTGTATCCTACTTCAAAAAAATAATTCTAGTTAGGGTGAGGAACCTAACTTCACAAAAACAATTAATTTGTAATACAAAACATAAAGTGGGCTTACTCTTCCTTACCTATTTTTATTTCTTTATGCATAATGTTTGTTGTACTTGTCAGATATGGTTTCTTTCCATGCTTTCATATAGTGACTTATATGCAATCAATGTTGTGAAATTTATTTGAAAACAATTATACTACATACAACATTGTGAAACCAATGACAAAATATATGGCCTAGCTAGAATGAGGTTGTTTTCTACCATTCACTCCATAAGTATTGTAACCAATGTAGGGTTGATAATAGTCAAAATACTTAATCAATAAGGTGTTTTTCCACTAGAATATCTTCCTTAAGTGAAAATAGGTGTCTTACTAGGGTCAAATGGTGTAGACACTGTATATGATAAATATGTTATCTATGTGCATTACACATTGCTAGTAAATGTAGCTAATATAATAGAAGTTACTTAAATAACACATAATTCATAGTTGTATAACTTGTGAAGATGTATTATGTAACCTTATCAATACATTATTACTAGGACACATTTATGAAGGGATACTTCACATCATCCAATCATGTTAGTTTATTTTATACAATACATAAGATTGTTATATTAATCTTTCTATATATGTATATATATATATATATATATATATATATATATATATATCTTATGCTTAATGTATTTCCTCATATATATACTATATTCTTTCTTTTCATAGATAAATCTATCAATATTGTAGTTTTTTTTGTGACACAAACCTAAAATTCATAAGTTACATTAGTTGGAATTTCTCTATGAGGAGTCATGGCAAGGTGTCCAATTCTTCTAGATTCTGAGGATCTTGTTATTTTTCACTCTTTATTTTTTTTCTTTTTGGATTTGGGATATTAATCTATTGAATCAATAAGTACATTTATAATTTATGGGCATTAAATGACAAGAAATGAAAATCTTTTTAGGTTGATCATACACTCTTTATATCTCAAACATTTTACATTTTTCACTATATATATATGTGTGTGTGTACCTCATTCTAATAAATTATATTAATAAAAGATTCTCTTATAGGAAAACAAACCACTATAATACAACATATTTTCAAATCACACTAATAGGTATCTTTTATTTAATTTGATGTGGATACTCATGTGCATGGATCTGATACCATTTGTCACAAAACTAGCAGTTACACGCATTCTACCCCCACTAACTAATGAGTCAGTAGAAGTAGGGTCTGGGCTTCTATCTGTAGAATGGCACATAGTTTCACATAAGAAATATATATGAAAACACAATAATAAAATTATAGAGATAAAAAGATATGAAACATGAAGAGAAGGGATAAGTACCCATTTCTATATATCTAGAATACCTATTGGTGTTTCATTTTAGAGCATAGAGTCTTGAGTACAATGGATCTTCATTTGACAACTAAAATTATGATTACAAAATATATCAATTCTAAAGCATTAAAATAAATAATGAAAGGGCATGTAAACACAATTTAAGAGTATACAGAAGTTGCTTGTCTAGAAACATGATAATTAACAAGAAATATATAAAAGGCAAGAATATTTAACAATATTCGTCAATACAAAGAATGTTTTAGGTTTCTTTATCCATTATATAAAAATTGTACATTTGACAACTTACAAAGGAAGGTTTGGTGAGGGGAATGTGAGCCTCAAAGTTGTATGTAAACCTATTTCTACATGAGAGACCTCAAGACCAAAGTCAATGAGCTAACCCATTTCCAATCATGCCTTGTTCCCTTATCCCAAGAATTCAAGCATGAACATAAGGGTTATATAATGGATCTCTATGTATTATATTCAAGGTTTACCAACATAGTATAATAAAATAGGAAAGTAGTATCCATTAACAATAGCTCAATAAAATAACTAAGTAGCTAAGTATTCATAGAGAATACATACAAAAATTCAATATCATAGTAGGTTCAAGTGATTTAGCATAGTGTTTTAAAACTGAACCAGACCGACCGGTCCGACAGGTCAGACCAGTGAACCGGTAGCTGTCTGGTCCAGAAGCCTAAAAACTAGTTATGTGTCTTTTTACGGTCCAACTGATTAGAAATACGGTCCAACCAGCCAGTCGGATCAAATCGGATTGAACCACTGGTTCAAACAGAAGAGAAAACAGAAGGTATAATACATATAAGAATTTACATATATGTATATATATGTCATATATATACATATATATATATATGTATTTATTTATTTACATAGAAAATATACATATAAGGTAGAATGCATATATATATATATATATATATATATGTATATATGTAAAATATATGTATATTTGTATTTATGCATATATATGTATGTATATATGTATATATGTATATATGTATGTGTACAAATACATAATATATATATATATATATATATATATATGTATATATATGTATGTATGTATGAATGTATACATCTATACAACAATATATATGTATACATACATATATATATATATATATATATATATATATATATATATATTGATACAATATATATATGCCTATATATACAAACTATATATATATATATATATATATATATAATATGCCCAGTTCAACCGATTTGACCGACCCGACCACTAATTGCCTTTTATTATGGTCACCGATTCAGTTTTTATGGTTCAATTTTTTTATATCATGTTGACATCATTTCCGGTCCAACCGGTTCAACCACTCCAGTTGAACCTGACTCAATCCAGACTGAGTCAGTACCGATCCAACCATCGGTTCGGTTCTAAAAACATTGATTTAGCGTACCTTGGGAGTAGTGAACAAGTTATGATCCTTGAGTTAGATTCTATATAGGACCCAACTCAAAGGGAAACCTGTGATGCAAAAAAATATGACATGGGGTCATAGTAAGTACGATTTCATAAGATAAATGTAACAACCCCCACTTTTGAGTGTCCCCAAATGAAAAATGACCTTAAAATCGAGAGTCATTACTTGAAACTTTTAGGATCTAGATTTAGTAAATAATAATTAATAGCAAACAATTTCTATTAATGTATAACAAGACTCCTTTATGAAATTACAAGAATATTTTGGTAACTAACTTGTACATAGATGAGCATAAGTGAGAAACCATTTAGTTAATCCTCCTTGACTTAACTTTGACATCTTTAATTAATATGATATAAATCATAATGTCTTCATGAGTTTATATGTGGCAGTGACTTAACACGCCGACAAACAAATATGCGATCATTAAAATATTCTATACTATGTACATGATGCAAAAAAATGTGTGCAAGTAGAATAACAACATATATTGCATTAATTAAATACTTGCAAATATGAACTAGTATTTTGGTTACATATTCTAACCCATACTTGGTCTACCATCTTGGATGTAACAAATGTCCATCATTGGACTTATGTGCACTACGCCTTGATAGGTGTGGGGTTCATGATATTCTTATTTCATTATGGTATACTCATATTGGCATTATAGTTGAACATAATGTAAATAAACATCAAACACAATATTTCATCAAATCAATACTTTGGAGATCATCCGAGAATTGATCAACAATCGAAAATTTGATTATTCATAGGATAACCACGTGCCTCATCATAGGATCATGTAGAGTGATTATTCAAGTATCTATATATCTAATCAATCCAGGTAGATATGAGTAATTTAACAATCATTCAGTCTTAGGCATGGGTGACATGGAAGACTCTAATTGGGTCATGCCACTCTGGACCTGCGGTTCAACGATATAAGTTGGGGCATGGACCCACACGCTGGACTAAGTTGATCTGTTGGTCTTACACCAACCTGACATTTGGATCACTCTTCACCACTTTTCTTGTGTAGGGTTGCACATCATGCAACTCAAGATATTGAGTCATTTCCAACATTGTCGCTCAACCACTAGTGGGTAAGGGTGTTGTCTTCCTATGCTTTTCCACTCTTCACTTGTGGGGGCCTCTTCCCACATAGGGTCAACATGAAAGGGATAAGTAGAACCAAAAAGCATGTACTTCCATGTGAAGTTGTGGTGACTCACCATTGCTAGACTTATAGGCCAACAAGAATCAAGTCACAATAAATAGCCAGATCATAGAGGAAGGGGCCACATCACCATGTTTGAGGGGAGAGAAGTTTTATACCCTACTTCTAAGGAAGGATATACTGCTATGAAGGAGAGGATCAGGGTGGTTGATCTCCACTTCACACCAAAAATTATATATCATTAGGATTGTAGATAGGTGGGTTTGGTTTCTATAAAGGGTCGTATGTGTTTGGGAAGGAACACACAATGCAAGGCAATAAATATATTCCTTCCTCCTATTCTTATAAGTAATAAATTATTATATTCTCATTCAATTATTTATTTCTAAAATAACATATTATAAAATACAAGTTTGAAAGAACATGAGAGATAAAATTAATGTCTTAGACTTATATTCATTTTGTCATGTAAGGTTTAATATCGTTAATTTATTTTTATGACTAATTAATCAATTATTGTTGACATGCCATTTGTTTTAGTAAGACATTCCCTTTTTTGCAAGACACAGCCACAAGAGCCAACGAGATTTTTAAGCATTACTTCTATACTAAGAAATCAAAATTTTGAACAATTCTCATTCGATTGTATAAATTTTGATGAAAAAGGAAAATCATTTAATAGGTTTCCAATTGAGAAATGTATATAACCAGAAAACTTATTGTTCAAGACTTTTTTCTCAAATTAATTCTTCAACTCACAAAAAGTTATACTATCTTTCAATATTTTTCATTTCTCTTTATTTATTTATGGTCCATGTTGTACATAAGGCTTGGTCCTACCGAGGTTGTTACATGCCCTCAACTTTACATACAAATTAAGAATGGTATTTTCCAAATATTATTACATCACTTTTATGGATTCATATAAAATATATAAGTTTTTTTTTTCAAAAATTCGATTGGTCCCAAAATTTAAACATTTCTTTCTTACCATCAAAACTCATATGTGGAAAGTTGCATACAAAAAGGAAACTATTTAATGAATATTTATTATATTTCAAAAAAGCTCATAATTTAAGTACTATGCTATAATTAATCATGTTTTTCTTTTCGATCTTGGATTTAACTTTCCTGAATAATTCTCTTAGGTTAGTCTAGACGTTTAGTCCAACAAGATGGTTGATTATTCTAAACTTTATGTTTATGTAACAAAAACATAATATATTAATTAATTATTAAGTTAATTTATTAACTTAGAATCTTATTTAAGATCTGGTCTTTTATCTTTATATTATACAACACATATTTCTTGTTATTAAATAAAATCATGAGATTCTTGAATTTGACAATTTGCACACAAGACCACATGGCAAAAAAATTTAGAAAATTTAGAAAAACTCACAGAATTCTTATTAAATTCTCAAATTCAACAATTGTAATCTTATTATATCCTTTATTTCTCCAATTTGGTTCTCTTATTATTTTATTGAAATAAATATACAATTTTAAATTTTAAGTGTGTTATATTGACCCACCTTTAAAGGAAATTTGTCCCTAAAATTCAAACCTAATTAGGTTGAGGTGAATGACAACGCAACTCAAGCATTGTTATCCTGTGACTTGGGGCTGTGGCGTGAGCGTCGCGGCTAGGGTTTCTCCACGTGTGGTGGCTGGCTTGGGGGAGGGGGCTCCGGCCGCCGGTGGGCGCCGCCTCGCTCCCCCTAGGCCTCTTCTCGCCCGGCGGCGCATAGGATCTGGCTACAGGAGTCGGGCATCGTCAAATCATAGCTCTCGGAGGATCCCCTTGACTCCAGCGTTGGGGCTTCAGGTCCTTCCGGTCCTGTTTTTCCGTAGCGCTGGTGAGAGGCTATTCGGTTTTGGCCGGCGATTGGGGGCCAAGCGGTGTTTTGGTGTGCCCCAAGCGTGAGCGGTTTGTCTATCCTCTTCCTGCTACCAAGTTCTACGGTGCCGGGCTCCTCCTCCCTATCTTCTTCTTCCTTTTCGCACTTTAGTTTAGTTGTTTGTTATTGGCCGGTGGCTGTACTCAGTCTGGTTTCTCACCGTTTAATCGGTGTTTGTTACTCGTCGTTCCATCGACGTTTTGTGTCTCTCCTTCGTGAGAGTGTCATTGCTTCTAGTCTCGGCTAGAGCTCGGATTTTGATTCAGATTAGATATGTTGCTTTACTGTATGTCTCCGCGTGTAGAGGTGAACTCCCGTTGGATCACTGGTCTTAGACTACCCTTTGTCTGCAAATGTATGCTCGTGTTGAAGGAATCTCTTTAGAAAAGCTATTTATATCAGCATCGAAGAAAAGAGATCAATGCAGAAATGTCTTATTCGCATCCCAATATGAGTTTTTGTAAGATTATGGGTGTGTCCATGATCGTTGTATGTTATGATAGTTGTTCTCTCTCTCTATGTAGATGCCGTATGGCTAAGTGATGTATTTAATCTGTTTTGCTCTCAAAAAAAAAAGGTTGAGGTGAATGACATTCTCATAATAGCCTAAAAATTTGGTCTTTCAACCTTTCTTGGATATGTCATTCAATGAAAATTTATCATATTACTAAGGCTAGAACCTAAATTTATTTAATATTAATTCCATGTCCTCATTATATCATGCTATAATTAGATGCTTTTAGATTCATGGGTGATTAAAATTTCATGTGATGGTTACATTTTTGTCTAGGTTTCAAACATTGTATCCATCCATGTTCATGTATGGATGAGGTAACACCTCATGTCATTATTTTCCAATTAAGGTATTCATCTTCACATGCCAATTTTAAGTTTAACATGCTTCTACTTAATCTTTGGAACTCGAAATAAGGTTAAAAAAATATTTGTTTATTAGTACAAATACAAAGTTCATCCTATTACATGTATAGAGATGGTGTACCCACACATTATCCTATAATTTGAATTTTATGTTAAGTCACTCTCAACAATGACTCCATACCATGAATTAATTTTAATACCACGAATTTTTCTATATTTCAAGAACCAATGGGAAAGTTCTTCTCCCATAATTCTTGATTTTATTCACAACTCCCTTTAATATTCCCTTTCAAACATTATTACACATGCTCTTGTATTCTCTTCATCTACATATCTTATATTACTAGCCTTAGATATTCCCTTAAGATCTCTAGGGGTATAGGTACCATTGGGAGTGATCTCCTCTTTGACCCCATGGGCCTTATGTACTTATGGAGTACCTTTCACATTAACCCCTTGGGCCTTATACTCATGGAAGTTGTCGTTATCAATACCCCTTGGTCCTTGTGTACACATGGATGGATTTCTCCTCATCCTACGAGCCTTATATACTTAGTGCATGATCATCTCCTAACCCCTTGGGCCTTATGTACCTTCAAGAAACCCTACTTAACCCTAGGACTGACTTAGGGATCTACCCTACCTAGGGTTTATTAAGATATAATAACTTTATTTCATATCTCTTATTAGTTACACCTTGTTCCAAGACAATGCCTCTATTATATTCAAAAACTCACCCTGTACAAGGAGAATCTATAACTTAGATTTTATCATGCAATTCCTTTCTAATTGTTAACCTTTATTACACATTTTTCTTAAGATTTCTTTAACCAAAGTTTCATTCTTATATTTTATTCATCCATGGCTTTAACCCAAACACATACCCTTGTTTTTATGATTTGGTGACAATGGGGCTAACATGTCAAAGATGCATTATCTTCATTACAATGTATTAACAATATTTGAGCACTTCATTTTTGTATAATATGTTAAGCTAAATGTTCTCAATATCTTAGGTTGCACAGTGTTTCCCTCATGTCTCGACATTGGGCTCGTAGGTTATACCAATGTTTCCCTTTTTTTCCCAGCATTGGGACATAGGGTCGGTCCAATAATGGAATTCATGGTGAATATTCATTGGATTTGTCCCATAAATTTTGGTTGGATGACCAAAGTTCTTGGGAGTATCAATCCCATCAAATTTACCACAAGAGAGAATTTTGGGTTCAAAGAATTATCCTTAATATGTGCTTGCATGCTTCACATACCTAATCCTTCAACCTTAGCTGACTTTCAAGGTTGCCTCAATTCTTAAACTAAGATTGGTTAACTTACCCTCCTAGTGTGTCTTCTTGACTTTTCAAGAGGAGGTTAGGCACTATGACCTGACACAAAGGGATTAAGTTTAGCATTAGGTATTATATCCTAAATTATTATGGTCTATTCTTCCCTTGACCCTATAGGTTTTCATAACAAGTCCTTTATGGACAACTGAGTTTTCCCATCCATATGTAGGACTTTGTAGGGTTTACCTTGACTAGAGGGATGTTAACTACATGTCCAATTTTTCACATTTATTTCTCCAATTAACATTTTATTTATACTTTAATTGATGGATGATGCCTTGATCATATTTATTCTTGTAAAATTAATATAAGATGAGGAGAGAAGTGAATTTTAGGGTTCATAAAGTAAGGAGATGAGAGGTGTATGATATTAAATATGAGAAAACTTAGGGAAATATTATTTTAGGAAAACCCTAAGTTCTGTAAAAATAGGTATCACATTGGCTAAGAGAGTCCCCGTACACTAAATCAATGGCATGAAGGAAAATATTGCCAATCCCTAAAATTGTGATCCTTTCTAGACACCATTAACCTTAGACGTGCCTTATTAGTTTTCCTTATATTGTTGGATCTTAGAATGGGTGATTGGATGCTCTAAAGGGGGGTGAATTTCTCTGAATGCACTTAAACACAATTCATTAGACCTTCAAGATATATCATAATATAAGGTTTCTAAATAGGAAATTTGAGTGCAACTAAAACATACATAGCCAGGAAGAGAGAGATTGAACAAAAACCAAGTGATAACTATGTAGAGTAGTTCCATACTTCAAACTAGAAGTATGTCCATCCACTACATAGAGAGGTCAACCTCTAGCATTTATTAACCATTGCATTCTTATATTCATTCATAAGACTTGCAATACATGACATTCCAAAGGACTTACCTATCCAAGACAAGAGTCTTCAACCTACCCAAGGACTTACTCAATTGATCAAGATGTGTTTAGCATTCTCCAAGGTCTTACCCAAACTTGCATCAAGTCTTTGGCCTTACAGGGATTACCCATTCTTCTTGGATCTTCTGCCTTTGACTTCACCTTCACTCAGATAATATTTCACCAATGACTTACCCACTTGAGCAAGGAGTCTTATGCCTTTACCAAGGGCTTACCCACTCTTTCTCCAAGTCTTCATCCTTATTCTTCATCAAGGGACTCCTTCCCTTGTTCTTCTTCACCTCTCTTTCCCAAGAGAGAGAACCTTCATCTTCATGGTTGAAAGAGAGATTGGGAGGTGACAGAAGTGAGAGCCTCACAAGATATACATATAGGATGATCTCTCTTACAAATCTCCTACTCACTCTAATGGATGCAGTAAGTGATTAAGCTTAGAGAGAGAGGAAGTTGTAGGACTCACTGACTAGGAACCTCATATAGAGTTTTTCATTGAATGCTCAACCTTGGAATGAAGTCGAA
Organism: Alisma plantago-aquatica; assembly: GCA_963693085.1. Taxonomy (NCBI): domain Eukaryota; kingdom Viridiplantae; phylum Streptophyta; class Magnoliopsida; order Alismatales; family Alismataceae; genus Alisma; species Alisma plantago-aquatica. Next base: position 247,678,570 of record OY856411.1, read on the forward strand.
GGGGTCCTATTTATAGTTGGTGATGCCTCTTAGCTTTTAGGAACACTTAATGAAGAATTATAGTCATTTTGTAGCTTGCAACGGATATATTTTAGATTGTTGCAACTCCACAATGGCTAGAAACACTTTTCTGTACATGGCGATCGATCAAGTTTCTATAAAGGTAACTCGACCGAATGCACTATGCGACAAAGCTAATTTGACCAATTGGTCAAGTTTGTCCTGGTAGAAAATCGATTGATAGAATAAATTAGTTTTGTTCCAGTGCAATGGTCAGTCAAGTTCTATGTATAGAAAAATCGACCGAACCATGACATTCTCAAAATCCTTCAAGGATCGGTCGAGATTGTAACTCGACTGATAAAGTGCCTATAATGAATTTTAGAAAATGTCATCAAAGTGCTTAAATATTCAACTTAAGTGTTCCTAATTTTTTCTAAGCTTAATTACAAGTCATACGATCATTACAAATGATCTAAAACTTGATTCTAATGTATTTACATCATATTCTAAAAACATGCACTTGTATTGACTTTGACTTGTCTTTTCTCCAAGTTGAGATGTGCAAGTTAGGGCATTTGAGTGTGTGTATACCTAATCTGAAATCATTCAAGTAGAAACCTTAGACACAAATAAGTGGAATGAGTTAGTCATCATCAAAACAAGGGTTTAGTCAATTTGGACCTTGATGAACATTGACCTAGAGTCAACATTTTCCCCTTTTTTGAAGATAAAAAACCATTCTGTAAATGTATTGAAAGCATTTAAGTAAAGTCATACCTTTGGAGAAACCTAGGGGTTTCAATAGAATTGAGTTCATATGATCCCCCCAATTGATGCTAGTGGAGTTCTCATACTCCCCCTCAATTGATGCTATTTCTCCTACATGGTTAGCTTTCATAACATTTATAGAATACTATGTCTTATACTCATATATGTTCTAGACATATGTGTCTTCTCCCTTTTATCAAAGGAAGACATACCTTCTCCCACTTTTTCATTTCAAAAAGGTGGGGGTATGAAGAGATAAGAAACATCACTTGTTAAATGAAAGGAGATAATAAAAGTTATAAAAGGAGAGTAGACTAGAAAAAACAAGGTCTTGTCCAAGCATAGAAAGAAAAGCAAGTTAAAGCATGCAATTGAACAACCCATAATGTAATTCTAGGAAAGATCAAGGTAAGAGTGACAGAAGGTCGTTTCTGCATAAAAAAACTAGTCTTGCATCAAAAACTGACACTGAAGCAAAGTTTGCATAAAATTCAAGGATGCTCCAATTTCTTCATATGATGTAGCTCTATATATCATGAATCACAATTATATGTAAGAAAATCAAGATAGTAGATATAAAATTCAAGGAAAAAGCTTGAGAAAGAAACAAGATACAAGCATAGCATAAAATGAATACCACTTGATGAACAAGGCATCGCTAGAACTACATGTGTATGAACTACTAGTACATGATATTACAAGTTAGGACTACTAGTAGGATCTAGATCATAGAAAAAGATGCACAAGTTAAAGAGAAAGCTACGAGTAGGTGTAGAGATATATCCAAACAAAGAGATTGCAATTTCAGAAGCATGAAAGGATATAACCTACTAGAAAATATGCATCATTACCAAATGATGATTACCACTAGGAACCTCAAGGTTGTATCAAAACAAGATATACAACTAGATAGATCTATATCATAGAAAAAGATGCACAAGTTAAAGGGAAAGCTACGAGTAGGTGTAGAGATATATCCAAACAAAGAGATATACAATTTCAGAAGCATGAAAGGATATAACCTACTAGAAAATATGCATCATTACCAAAAGATGATTACCACTAGGAACCTCAAGGTTGTATCAAAATAAGATATACAACTAGATAGATATAGCAAATTCGAGCACAATGAAAGCAATTCTGATACAACCAAGAGATCCAAAGAGATCATCATCAAAACTTGCAAAGCAACTCAAAGCAAGTATCTTGTAGTCGATTTTTCTTTTTTCAGGGCCATTGTATCAAACAAGAGGGGAAAAGATCGTACTATTCCCTACCTACAAGATATATATATATATATATATATATATACCAATTTAGAGAAATTAGAGATATAGATTTCTAAGCAAGAAAGGAAATTTAAAAATAGGGCAATGTGCATATATAAATGTACCAAAGGGAGTGCCAAATCATAAAGAAATTGGTTGAGAAAATGTAGTTGAGAGGGAAATTCTCATCCAAAAAGCCAACTGCATATTTTTACATAGTGTTGTCGGTTGACTTTTGTGTATTGACAACTCGACTGATGACAACTATTGGCAACACCAATCGGTGCCTATCCATTGAGTTTCTTATATTACAAACTTGTTCAAACCTACTGTCAAAAAGCGCGCACACCCCCCCCCCACACATATATATATATATATATATATATATATATATATATATATATATATATATATATATATATATATATTCACTACCCGTATGGGTAACTAACTTTAGTTACCCGTTGATCTATTTTGTAATAGAAAGGTACCTATCTATAATGAGATAGACAACATTTGTAATGAGATGACTAAATTTGTAATACAAACACTCGTTTTGTATTACAACATTAACTGCTGTCATAAATATCATTTTTACTATACTCAGACGGGTAATACAAAATGAGTGTTTGAATTATATATATATATATATATATATGTATATATATATATATATATATCTTGTGCCATCTAGCCGATTAGTGGAACCATCATCTCCTACATTGTTGTATGAGATACAACGTTCAACCCCGTGATGAAAACTAGGTGTTTGTATTAAAATTTACATGAATTTAGGAAAATTTAAATTTAAGTAAGTTCGTAATGCACTATGAAAGCATTAGAAACAACTTTTGAACAAGAAAGTGATGAGAATCACAATATACTACTTTTGACTCGAAAACCATATGTATAGTGCACACTAACTTGGAAAAACACACGATGATTGGATATTATCAAGCATAACATTACCTTAGTGCCTACAATTGCTTTTCCACTTGTTTCCATCTGTTACACATCTCACCTTTCTTCTTTCATGTGGATTTAGAAGTCAATTTGCAATTGAATAGTTCAAGTCAATCCATTATCAAGTACCTACAAGAAGAAACATAGAATGGTCCTCAATCATGTTTTGGGTCTGGAAGGATTATCTTATAGCAATCCAAGTCCTATTGCTCTTAGATGTTTTCCTAAAAGGACAACAAGTAGAATAATGACCATAATCATTGCAATAGTTGGATGTGCCGATAGTCATGGAACTAGAGGATTCTCCATTGAAGATTGGAGTTCCTTTATCTTTATTGCTCCTTTGACTAACATCATACCCTAAACAATATCTACCAATTTGGTTTCTAGTATGGTGTAGGATATCATAATATTTTTTTTACCAACTAAGAATCTTTGTAAAGAAGATCTCAAACTATGATTATCATGCATAAGAGAAGAAATAGGAGAATACCAATGATTTATGTTTTCTCTAGCATGCCAAAGATCATTTTCTAGGCAAAGAGTTTTAGTCCTATAATAATCTCTATCAATGTGAAGAGAAGAAATACTATTCTCTCTACAAGTAGAACTAGAACAAGATTCAAGGACATTGATTTTGGCAAGCAAAGAAGCATTTTCTTTTTCAACCAATGCTATCTTTGTTTTGGTCGGCAAAAAACTCTGTTGCTATTGTGATTCCAAAACTTTAGGTACATCATATGCACACCCCTTAACCCTCCGAAGAGGATTACCAAGACAAACACAAAAACAAAAAGCTAAGGTCTTACGCAGAAGACCAGAAACGAAGCCAGAAGACCCAGATATAGAAGACAACATAGGAGCATTCATACAGATAAAAAAAAATTGGTAGGAACATCACCCTGCATAATAGAGGAGCTCCACTATCAATATGCATACCCACAAAAAGTGCAGACTCTACCGAAGGCCGATGACTACCAACTAATATCAATACTCGTGCTCCTATGGTGAGACCCACCTGGGATCTGACTAACAACACTGATGAAGAGAGCCATCATCAACCACAAAAAGCACCAGAATGCAGCAAGGCATTCCATCAAGCACCATGAAGGTGCTCCAACCCAGGCTGAAGCAGGGGAAGCTATTTGTAGTGCAGGGTCCTTCCGTTAGCTGACCATCAAGAGATGTCCTTGATCTAGACACCAACCTTTCCACCACTGGCATTTGCATCATTCCCTAAAAGTGTGGGATCCAGGTGGGTATCCAGCCCCTCTTCATCAACCGACAGTCACCTGATCAAGGACCCTGAGACTACCAGGCAAGCACCTAAAAAGAAGAGACAACACCAAAAAGCACAAACCAGTGGTCAAGACAACACGGCTATAGTCGATGGTAAGGAAGCCCCCCGTCCTCCGTATGCATTCTGCTCATTTATCTGAAAGAATGGATTCCAGAGCGGTTTCAAGCATCTTCGCCAGCCATCATCACAACCAACCCAGGAGCCTTTTGATAGAAGTCTGTGACCTTCCAGAAGACATACGGCTCAGGCATTGCAAGTCCTCATGAGTACAATGAGCACCCAACCAGAAACTTCATGCCTGACTTCATCGGACACCATGAAGGTGTTCCTACACACAGTAGAAGGAGGGCTAAGAAGGATGAGCATTAGACACCCCTTAAAGCCAACCCCATACGGGCTCCTGTTTGCACAAGCGCACCTCATCGAATACCTTGGGGGTGTTCCAGCAAGCACCTATAGACAGCCGACGCCACACCACCTCAACCACCCACCGAGAGGCCGCCAAAGGGGAAGCGCCGCCATGTCAGGCCTAGTGAGACTCAGCCGCACCAGGGACTCATAGAACCAAGAGAACAAAGAAGAAGGGAAGACGCAGACCCCCCCATCCCAAACCCACCTGACCCGTAGACAGAACAAGACATCTTAACAGACCCCTTGACATCATTCATAACGCCAGGGACGAAACTCCCCAATCATCCTGCGATAGCAACGATGACTCCCACCTTGGTCCCCAAGCAAAGTAGCCCAAGCTAGAGCAGCCACCACCAGCCATCGTCGCCATAACTGGCTGCATCTCGGACCGAGGAAGAACAAACGCGGCGAAGGGACGAGCAGCTCAATCACCATTGCAACGATTGGAGCATAGATCCATGGGAAGGCTCTCTCCATCCATCTCACTTGAATGGGATGGAGTCAGGCAGTGCCGAAATGCCGACCCACGATGACCTGATGCCGCGTGTTGCTACACAATCTTCTTCGATCCTGGATACCGAACAGGGGACGGACGGTTGCTTGCTTGAGAACCATTCTTCAACGGGTGATGTTGCCAAGACTGAGGGTACCAATGCTATCTTAGAAAGATAAGAACTCTATTCAAATTCTAATTCTTGCAAAACAAAGTCTTTTTCCTCATTTTTAGTTCTAAGAATATCAATATCATGCATGAGAGAATCAACAATTAAAGTATGCTCATCATTAGAACTAGGCATAAGAGGTTGAGCTTCTAGAAATCTAATCTTGTCAAGAAAATTAGCATTATCAAGTTTAAGAGAATCTACTTGACTAAGACAAGCATTATTATCATCAAGCAAACAAGTATTAGCTTGTTCAAGATCATCTATTTCTATATGCAAATTATCAAGAATTCTAGGAAGTTTTTTTCCTTTTTCTTTTAGAAGAATTAAGAGAGGCACAAGTAGAACTAATGATAGAAATTAAGGGTTCTTTATCTAAAGAGTTTAGATTTACCTAATTTGAGTCTTTTCTTGTAGATGCCATGAGTGAAAAATTGCACTCTCCTTCATTACTAGAGCTTGAGCTAGATCCTCCACTTGATTATTCACTTGAGTTGGAGGAGTCACTTGGGCTTGAGTGCCATTTGTCCTTCTTCTTGTACTTCTCTTCTCTTCTCTTATGGTGATGGATCTTTTTGCCTTGTTGACAATATATCTTGAATTGGCCCTTCTTTCCATACTTGAGGCACCAGATGGAGGAGGAAGACTTGCCTTTGTAGAGTCTGCCCTTGGAGTACATGTCTTTCTTTAGTCATCTTCATTCTCTTTAGCTCTTTCTCCTCTTGCCTTTTAACTTATTCTCTCTTGTCAAGTGTGACATCATGGGCTTGTAAATTTCCAATAAGCTCATAAATGTTAATATCACTAAGAGACATTGCTTCTTTAATGGAAGTCACCTTGGATTCCCATTTCTTGGGGAGATTTCTAAGGATATTTGAGTTTATCTCTCCTCTACTGATAGGATGACCTAGAACAATAAGGCCATTTACAATTGTGTAGAGTCTTGAGTACATGTTGGCTATCTTCTCCTCCTTTCCCATCTTGAAGTTATCAAGAAGCCTTTTGAGCATGTAGACTTTTCTTTCCGTCACTTGAGTTGTCCCCTCATAAGTGATGCATAGCTTTTTCCATACCTCATAGGCCGTCTCACTCTCGATGGGGTTTATGGTGGCATAGAGAATGTTGATTTCCTGTTGCATTCAAGGTGACTTTCTTCATGGTAGCTTCATCCCATTCTTCTATCTTGGTCTCCGGTAGCTTGTATGGATGGACCACCATTTGCCATAGCTCAAGACCTGATCCTTGGATGTAGAATTGTACCCTTCTTTTCCAATAGAGAAAATTTCTCCCATCAAATATTGGAAGGTTGATCAAGTATCTCCCTCCTTGGTAGTCACTCATTTTCTCCTACTTGCTGAAGTATGTTTGGAGAAGACCTGCTCTGATTTCAATTGTTTGATCCTAGAATGGGTGATTGGATGCTCTAGAGGAGGGGTTAATAGAGCTGAATGCACTTAAATAGATTCATTAGACCTTTAAGATATATCACAAGTTAAGGTTGCTAACTAGTAAATTTGAGTGCAACTAAAATATACATAGCAAGGGAGAGAGAGATTGAACAAGAACTAAGTGACAAGCTATATAGAGTGGTTCCATACTTCAAACTATAAGTATATCAATCCACTACCTAGAAAGGTCAACCTCTAGGATTTCTTTACCATTGCATTCTTATATTCATTCATAAGACTTGTAATACATGTCCCTCCAAAGGACTTACCTATCCAAGATAAGAGTCTTCAACCTACGCAAGGACTTACCTACTTGTTCAAGATGTGTTTAGCCTTCACCAAGGTCTTATCCAAACTTGCATCAAGTCTTTGGCCTTACAGGGATTACCCACTCTTCTTGGATCTTCTACCTTTGACTTCACCTTCACTCAGAGAAGCTTTCACCAGGGATTTACCCACTTGAGAAAGGAGCCTTCTTCCTTCACCAAGGGCTTACCGATTCTTTCTCTAAGTTTTCATCCTTTTTATTCACCAAGCGACTCCTTACCTTGTTCTTCTTCACCTCTCTTAGCCAAGAGAGAGAACCTTCTTCTTCATGGTTGAAAGAGAGATTTGGAGGTGGTGGAAGTGAGAGCCTCACAAGATATACATGTTGGATGAGATCTCTTACAAATATCCTATTCAATCTAATGGATGTAGTAAGTGATTAAGCTTAGAGAGAGAGAGGAGGATATAGGATGCACTCACCTATGGACTAGGAACCTCATATAGAGTATTTCATTGAATGCTCAACCTTAGAATGAATCCCAAGGGGTCTCATTTATAGTTTGGGATGCCTTTTAGCCTTTAGGAACACTTAAGGATGAATCCAACCGTTTTGTAGTTTGCAACAGATATATTTTGGATTGTTTCAACTCCACAATGGCTAGAAACACTTTTTTGCACTTTTCCATACAATGTGATTGGTCAAGTTTCTATAAAGGTAACTCAACCGAATGCACTATGCAACAAAGCTAATTTGACCAATCGGTCGAGTTTGTCCTAGTGGAAACTCAATTGATAGATTAAATAAGTTTTGTTTCAGTGCAGTGGTCAACCGAGTTCTGTGTATAGAAAACTCAACTGAATCATGACATTCTCAAAATTGATCAAGGAACCGTCGAGATTATAACTTGACCAGTAAAGTGCTTGTAAGGAATTTTGGAAAATGTCATTAAAGTGCTTAAATATTCAATTTAATGCTCTTGATTTTTTCTAAGCTTAATTACAAGTCATACAATCATTACAAGTGATTTACAACATGATTCTAATAGATTTACATCATATTCAAAAAACTTGCATTTGTTTTGACTTTGACTTGTCTTTTCTCCAAGTTGAGATGCACAAGCTAGGGAATTTGGAGTGTGTCTATACCTAATCTGAAATCACTCAAGTAGAGACATGAGACACAAATAAGTGGAATGGTTTAGTCATCATCAAAATAAGGGTTTAATCTATTTAGACCATGAGTCAACATTGACCTAGAGTCAACATATATGTCTATGGATTATTTGAAATTATCAACTATTAAACCTTATTTAATAAATTTGGGCTCTGATACCAATTGTAACAGTCCCCATTTTTGAGTGTCCCTCAATTGAGAAAGGATTGTAAAGTCAAGAGCCATTACCTAAAACTTCCAAGATCTAGATTTATTAAATAATAAATAATAGAAAATAATTTCCATTGATTTAATAAGTATTGTCTACATGATATATAATGGGCTCCTCCATGGAGCTATAAGAATATTTCAAGAACTAACTTGTACATAGATTAGAAAAAGACAAGTAGTATCTAACTAATCCTCATTGACATATCTTTAAGATCTTCAATTGATTTCGTCTGAATCACCATGTCTTCATCACTATATATTTGTCAGTTACCTAAAATTCTAAAAAACAAATACGAAATTAGTATATTTCTATATTGTGTATGTGGTGCAATCAAAATGCATGAAAGTAGAATGACAACATATATTGCATTAATATAATACTTGCAAATATGTATTAGCTATTTCATTGCATGTTCTAACCCATGCTTGGTCAGGTAATCAACATCTATCATTGGACTTATGAGCATTACCCCTTGACACATGTAATCTAGGGCTCAAAATATTCTTGTTTCATTATGTGACACTCATTGGCAATGTAGGAAAACTAAATGTAAATGAACATCAACAATTTATTTCATCAAGTCAATATTTCAAAAATCATTCGACAAACCATCAATGGTCGATAATATAAATATTCATGAGAAAAGAATGTACCTCATTGTAGAATTATGTTGAACACTAGAAGTATATGTAGATCTAGACAAGCAAGCTAGACATGAGTAATCAATCAATTGTCCAGTCTTAGACATGGGTGATGCGGCAACCTCTAATTGGGCCATGCCTATTGGGTTTTGTGGAGCAAACATGTGTGACGGAAGCAACAAAAATTCCACACAATCCGAAATAGGATCCCATCGACAACAACATATTCAGAAGGAGTGTTTCCAGGATATACCTAATAGCAGAGCAAGTCCGGCGATGTCCCATTGCACGATGGTGTGCAACGCTGCTGACTGTAACATACTCAATTCCAGACACACATGCTAATCCTCTGTTCTTCTAGGCCCCTATTTGACTATTTTGTTATCCAATCTCCTTTAGTCCCTTTTCTTTACCGTTCATCAATTAAATACCTTTTGGTACCCTTGTTTCCCTATTTTAGAATAAATTAAACTTTATTTAGATCTACTATCCCTCAATAACTCATAAGTAATCCCTTGGACATGAAATCTTATGATGCAATATCCCTAATAGTCTAACTATGAGAAATTGGTGAATAATGATAATAAACTACAATCTTGACCATAAGTAAATATCCTAGTTAACCCTAGGATCTTATAAGGTGGTTTGGGGGATAACTCATAGGGTTTAACCCTATTTGCCTTTTCGATTAAGATAAATTACTTTAATCAAGTGATTAGAGTACAATGGCATAAATGTAATAAACGTAATATCAAAAAGGCAAAAATGAGCCCAACTTCACGTTCCTCATACCCTAATTAGGCAATATACCAACTTTGGGCATAATCAGACACCAAATACACCACTAATGCCAATTGGGAGACTTTAACCAAAGTTAGAAATCATTTAACCCTTGATTTCCTAATTTTAACCAAACTCCAGATTTTGTCACGCACTTGGCGCCCCTGTTGTGGTCACGTGAGCCTTACCCGAGTCAAGTAACCGGGTGGGAGACCTCATCTCCCACCTCCGTCTTTCCCACATGCGCAGGACCTGGTCAACACCCTCGCAGTCGTCTCCATGCTTCCTCACGCTACACTCGCCTGTTCTCTGTGATTTATCCTCCACTAAATCTGCCTTAACCTTCCGAGTTCAATGAACCCTAACTCACTTTCTCTCTCACCACATGTAGAAAATTCCTAATTGACCATATTCCTTCTTCACTGCCACCATTTCCAGTGACCCTGAAACCCCACCTAATCAATCACCAAGACGACTCTAATCACACAAAAAGCATCGCCTCATTCTCCTTCACCTTTCACCTCGATCAATTGGCACGAACTGCCTCAGGCGCACCCCGCTAGATCGAGTTGTTCCATCCATCAACTCCTCGTGGATCCAACAAACCCTATTTCTCACTTCAATTCAAGACAAGGTAACCATCTATAGACCGTTCTCTTTCATTTCATGTATGAATCTCGTCTCGATTCTTTTTGGGTTGTCGGGTCGACAAACGTCATTTTGTTTCCTCTATTTTGGTCCACCATCGAGAGGGACTCTAATGGTCCCTGATCTGCATGGAAACCATCCCATACCATCATGAGTTTTGGGAAGAATTCCTGGGGTGATCGTTCCTCCCAGACACGTTGTTCAGTGCTAGGTTTTTAGTTGCTCTCCTTGACGTCATCTACCCTAATGGTCTTCTCCTAACTGGTCAGCAAAGGGGTCTTCTCGCTATTTTGCATTCGTGTTACCCTTAAAGTCTGACTTTGTCTGTCTCATCCCCCCATGACAGCATGAGCTCCATTTTGACACTAGTTTTCATTGGTTTCCCGTTCCCCTATGATCCTAGTGTCGTTGATGCCTAACAATGGTAATGGAGCCACCTGCAAGCTAGGTTCATGGTGGTAGCTGGGCAAAAGGGGTGCCCTGGTCCTGATGACCATGACGTAGTCACTGCACTGGTTCTTGGAGCAAGGAAGGGCAAGGTCACTGGTATTTGTTGTTGGATCCCAAGGTACCAGAGCTCCATGGATGTTGTTCTCCATGAATTTGGAAGAGCAAGGCAGGTATTCTTTTTCCAATTCCGACCCTGATGGATGCCTTTTGTTAGTGTCACCCCTGAAGGACAAAATTGTCTTTTGATGTATTTTGACCCGTGTTCGACCGAGGGGTGGTCAGATGTTTTCGTCCAAAGTTTCAGTGTCACACTCCTATTTATAATCACAATTCATAAGGGGGTAATTTAGTCTTTTTGCATTTTATTTTCCTTTTTATCAGTAATGATTTTAACTTGTAAAAATCATAACTAATTATTGGTACAGTGGAAAAATATACATATTTGAAATAAAAAAAATGTGACTGATTCAATGGAATAGGTTTCACGATCAGATTTCCAAACTACGGTAGGGTCGATTTCTAAGAAAAGTATATAATGCACTTTATATTCATTGAATGCACATATGTTGTCACTAGGTTGAGACAACTTTAACCCTGAACCTAGGGGGCATTTCTGAATATCTAGGTCTGATCTTAAGGTTTGTACATCCTCTATTTTATTTTGGGTATTATTTGACTAAAACCTACATTCATTTAATGATGCATCTCTTGAACTCTTATTCTGCTTAAAATCCATTTGCTTAGACATTTATATTCTGCTGCTCTCAGTTCATTATATTCTTTTGGTTGTTGTGATACCTTGTTTATAATGGGTTCTTGGACCCCTCATGCTTTTATTACCATTTATGAGAAATTGATTGTAATGCCAGTCTTGATACTCTATTTATGCATGCTACATGTTTGACTAGAATATCTAGAATAGTGGTACTTATGTACAACCATACTTACAAAGGGCGTGCGTATTCCATCTGGGGTGTGTGTTTCCACCCTTCTTTCTTTTAGACCATGATCCTACAGTGTTATGGCCATGTTTTAGGTATATTTAGTCTACATTGTATGCATACAAAAGGTTTATCATTTTATGTTGTGATTGTGATAAAGTGCTATGGCAAGACATTTTATTTTGATGTTGTAATCTAAACTTTAATATGCCTCATTACTCTTGTTATTCTATTTTTGAACTTACCTATTTGCAATTAGTCCTTTTCTTGTGGGAACATCTCTTTTTGTGCTTATAACCCTATATAATGCCCAAAGTATTTATTATATGTACATACTCATCTCATTGCTGACCTCTATGTTGTCTCCCATGTTGTGGGTGATGTTCCCTACCACCCAGGTTTAGGTACATTAGAAGAAAAAGATGTTAAAGGATTGTATATATGGATTTGGACATTGAGGATAGCTTGGGATAGTTGGTTTTCCCTCTGCAACTGGCCTTACATGTTCTTAGGTGTATACCTTTTATTCTATTTTTCGTTTCACCTTGTATGGTGAGGAACAATTGTACAATGAAAATTTTGTAACTGTGTAATAGTTTTGTTTCCGCTTCTATATCACTACATGGCTCTTGTATTGTACCATTTGAGTGGATCCCCTATCGGAGCCCACTCCTTACACTGACCAACACGAACGAAACTTCTCTCCCATTTGCTGAGTGTGTCACAGGAAGATTCGCCGGTGTTTCTTCATTTGGTGATGTACGCCGCTCGTAGCGCATACAGATGGTCATAGACGTTCTCCGAACGTAGGCATCTCAGCGTCTACGTCTCTACTTCGTCCACACGGATGGACTAGAACTCCACATCGTGCTTCCCAAGCCGGCGGGAAGGAGTCATCTTTGTGTGGCGACGTGTTAGCGTCGTGATGCTCTCCTTTCTCTCCTGAGGACGATGACCACTAGGGTTTACATACATGAGCGTCAATTGAAATGCTTCTCTTAATATTTATATAGATATCAGCCGTCAAGATGCTTTAAATAGGAGATGAGAGGAAGTAGGATTTCCTAAACCCATCAGTAAACAGAAACATTATGTTAATTAAAATGCTCATGGATTAATTAGAATATTATGGAAATAATTAATTAACCAAATAATCACATTAATTGATTAATTAATATCGACTCCATGCAATTTCTCGGGATGGCTCTATGGGCATATATATACCAACAGACTCCCAATTGCACTTAGGGTCAGTCACTCCAATATTATTCTAATAGATTACATAAAGATTTTAGTTATCAATGTGATTTAGAGAAATTCCAATAAAATTCACAATAATACTCCTATTCCAACACATACTATGCGTGTGACCCGATAGGATCCAAATTACATTGGAAGTGATATCCATAATCATATTATGATTTTACAAGCAATGATTGATATCTAGCAAGACTTCATTGCCACCCAATTAATTGGAGAAGTTGGAGAACAACTTAACCTATCATTCATGATTGGTGTTATAGTGATTGTATAGTTCCTTTGTCGCTGATATCCAGATTAAACTCGAGTCATGGAACTGTTATCCTTTTCAACGTTCAATCCATGTTCCTTGAACTAGAGAACACTGTCTGAGATATATGTAAGCTCAATATCACATATTGACTCACATCATCATGGTCATGCATTTCTCAGTCTCGCTTATCAAGTGGCCAGGATATCAAATTCCCGTAGGCAGGACAAATTCCATCTACATCACTCACAATCATCCCCATGTGTCACAGTGCACCCCAAGCACCATCTTTATGGCAATCCTTATTCAGGACCACGGTGGATGATGTCAAAGTACACCGAATGACATGTGATAAGTATAGTGACTTCAGGTCTAAGAACCACAATCACCACCATCATTATGAGATGTGACTCTAACTACCGATCATGGTATCCATGTGTCACTCTCAAGGTGGGTCTGTCTGATACACTTTTCTCTAACAAGTATCTATGTATTTGGTTTGATATCTCCATATCACGGATAATGAGATTCTTCCATCAACCAACATACATTCTAATCTTATGTGTTATTGATGTCTATGGATATTTCCACAATAACAACCTATTAGGGACAAAACAAGAATACATACTCTTAGCATCCATATGATCTCACTGTTCAGGTCATCAACCCAAAGACATATGTCATTGAGTATATTGTTCTATAGACATTTATAAGTTTTATGGTCATCTCACAATATAAAACACAAACATATAGATTGGAAACTTGCCTTCATTGATATGATCAATGTAGTATTACAAATTGTTTATATAGTATCCCATTACAATCATGAAATGATAGTCTCTGTGGGCATACATACCAACATATTCCCACTTGCACTTATACCCAATCACTCATGAATCTCAATCCAAGTGATCGAACATGTCTGTCATGTTTCTGCTGTGAAAGTTCTTTTGTGAGTGGGTCAGTCACATTGCCTTCTGTAGGTACTCTGCAAATCTTCACATCTCCTCATTGTACAATCTCTCGTATGAGATGGAAACTCCATAAAACATGTTTGGAACATTGGTGTGATCTTGGTTCTTTAGCCAATGCAATTGCTCTGGTGTTTTTGTAAAACAACTCAATTGCATCACTAGCACTTGGAACCACTCCAAGTTCGGAAATGAACTTCTTGATCCACACAACTTCCTTTGCAGCATTAGATGCGGCAATATATTCAGCCTCTATTGTAGAATCCACAACCGTCTCTTACTTGGAACTCTTCTAGCTCACAACTTTGTTGTTCAGGCAAAACACAAATCCAGATTGCGATCTATAGTCATCTTTGTCAGTTCGGAATCTAGGATCAGTGAAACCTTTTACCACGAGCTCTTCCTCACCACCGTATACCAAGAATTGATACTTAGTCCTTCTCAAGTACTTTAGGATGTTCTTTATGGTTGTCTAGTGACATTCACCTGGATTTGACTGATACCAGCTCATCATGCTCAAAGCATACGAAACATCAGGACAAGTACATAACATCACATACATGGTAGATCCAATTGTCGATGCACATGGAATCTTACTCATGCATGCCCGTTCATCACATGAACTAGGCCATTGTGCTTTAGAGATCGTAACCCCATGAGACATGGGCAAGTTACCTCTCTTAGAACCCTCCATGCTAAACCTCTTTAGCACCTTGTCAATGTATGTGCTCTGGCTTAGGCCTAGAAGCCTTTTAGATCTATCTCTATAGATCTTGATTCCTAGTATATTGGATGCTTCGCCTAAATCCTTCATAGAGAAGGTCTTCCCTAGCCAACCTTTTACTGTCTGAAGAATAGGGATGTCATTTCCCATCAATAGTATGTCATCCACATACAATATGAGAAATATGGTTGTGCTCCCACTAATCCTTTTGTAAATATAAGGTTCATCTTCATTTTGACTAAAGCCAAACTTTTTGACTACTTCGTCAAAATGTAGATTCCAACTCCGAGATGCTTGCTTCAATCCATAGATTGACCTTTGTAGCTTACAGACTTTATTGGCTTCCTTTGGATTGATAAAACCCTCAGGTTGTGTCATGTACACATCCTCGAGTAAATTCCCATTAAGGAATGTTGTTTTAACACCCATCTGCCAAATCTCATAGTCATGATAAGCTGCAATAGCAAGCATTATCCTAATGGATTTGACCATGGAAACTGGTGAGAAGGTCTCGTCATAATCAACACCTTGAATTTGATAAAATCCTTTCTCAACCCATCTACCTTTATAGGTTTGAACATTTCCATCCATGTCGGTCTTCTTCTTGAAGACCCATTTGCACCCTATGGGTTTTACCCCTTTAGGTGGATCCACTAAGGTACATACCTTATTGGTGTACATGGATTCCATCTCAGAACTCATGGCTTTGAGCTATTTCTCATATTCTGGTCCCTTAGTAGCTTCTAGATAGGAAGTTGGCTCATCTGCTATGCCCAATTCGTCACTATCTTGAGTCATGAGAAATCCAAATCTCTCCGGCTCAAGTCGTGTCCTACTAGACCTACAAGGTTCCTATGTTGCATTTGGAACTTGAAATTCCACAATAGTTTGTGAGTCTTCATGTTCCTTATGTACCTCCTCAGGTTCTCTGCTTTCTTGTTGGTCTTGAACTTTTTCGAGCTCTACATTGCTCCCACTGATTCCTTTGTAAATAAATTCCTTTTCAAGAAATACAACAGTCCTAGCAACAAACACTTTGTTTTCAGTTGGTGTGTAGAAGTAGTATCCCTGAGTTTCCTTGGGGTATCCAAAAAAATAACATTTTTTTAGATTTGGGTCCAAGATTTTCAGGAAATTGTTTCCTCATATAAGCTTCACATCCCCAAATCTTTAACATTGAAAAATTGGGAGGATTCCCATTCCAAAATCTCATATGGTGTCTTTTGAACCGATTTGGAAGGTACACATTTAAGTGTAAACGCTGCAGTTTCAAGAGCATATCTCCAGAACGATATTGGAAGTTTGACTGAACTCATCATTGGTCGTACCATGTCTAATAATGTACGATTCCTTCTTTCTAACACACCATTATGTTGTGGTGTACCAGGTGGAGTCCATTGTGATACAATACCACAGTCTCTCAGAATGTCCTCAAACTCTTGGATTAAGTATTCGCCACCTCGATCTGAATGGAGTGCTTTAATACTCTTACCAAGTTGCTTCTCCACTTCATTCATAAAAGTCTTGAACACTTCAAGAGTTTCTGACTTGTGTTTCATAAGATATACATAGCCATACCTACTGAGGTCATCAGTGAAGGTAATGAAGTATTGATAGCCTCCTCTAGCATTTGATCTAAAGGTCCACATACATCAGTATGTATGAGCCCTAGTAGATCACTGGATCTCTCACTGTGTCCAGTGAAGGGAGTCTTGGTCATCTTCCCTAATAAACATGCCTCACATGTCTCTAATGATTCAAAATCAATAGAGTCTATATAACCATCCTTATGGAGTCTAGATATGTGTTTATCATTTATGTGCCCAAGACGACAATGCCATAAGTATGTTTTGTTTGAGTTGTCAAGTTTTAGCCTTTTAGTATTTACGTTGTATATGCTAGTCTCAAGTTCTAACAAGTAGATACCATAAGACTTAGGGGCATTTCCATAAAATATCTCATCTTTAGAAATAGAAATCATTCCATTCTTAATGTGAAATTCAAATCCACTCTTGTCCATACAAGATACATAAATAATATTTCTATTAATGGCAGGTACATATAACAATTCTCTAATTCTATTACAAGGCCCGTAGGAAAAGATAAACTAATGAATCCAACTACGGTGGCAGCAACTCTTGCTCCATTAGAGACCCACAACTCAACTTGGCCCTTTCATAAAGGCTTACTTCTTATCAGATCCTGCATATTAGAACATATGTGAGATCCACATCTGGTATCCAGTACCCATGATGAAGAAGTACTTAAGTTTATCTCAATAACGTATATACCTGAAGTGGAGATCTCTATCCTTTGCTTCTTCTTCCTCAGTTCCTCCAAGTACAGAGGACAATTTCATTTCCAATGTCCAGCCTGGTGACAATGGTGACAACTACCTTCTTTGGAGATCCCACCTTTAGGTTTAAGCACGGATAACTTTGGCTTCTGCCCAGCTTTAGAATCTTTCTTATCCTTGCCTTTGCATTTTGACTTTCCCTTTGTCTTTCTGATCATCATCACATACTTGGGCTTGTCTTTCTTCATCTGTGCTTCAGTTGTCCTCAACATGCCCAACAATTCTGACAATGGCTTGTCAAGATTGTTCATGTTGTATTTCATGACAAAATGACTATATGATTCAGGAAATGATTGTATAATCATATCAGTGGCCAAATCTTGACCTAAGGGAAATCCTAGCTTGGATAGGATTTCCACGTACCCAATCAAAGTGAGTATATGGGTGCCAACTGAGTCTCCCTCTTTCATCTTGCTCCTGAATAAGGCCTTGGAGACATCATATCTCTCCTGTCTTGCTTGATGTTGATACATGTTATTGAGATGTGTTACCATCTCCATGACATTCATGTTATCATGCTTATCTTTCAATTCATAGTTCATTGAGAACAACATCAGACACTTGACATCCATGACATCATGAAAGTGCTTCTTGTAAGCATCCTTTTCAGCCTTGGGCGCATTTACGACGGGTTCTGCTGGCTTTGGTGTTTCAAGGACATAGATCTTACGCTCATGTGTGAGAATATTCTCAGTATCCTAAGCCATTTTTGAAAGTTGATTCTGGTAAGTTTGTCCTTCTCAAGGACCGATCGCAACGAGAAAGTATGAGTGTTGTTTGCCATTTGATTATTACAAAAGAAAAAGTTTGCATTTAGTCCAAAACATTTTGACTTGTAAAGATTTGATAAACAAGATTAATTAGGCCTTTAATTAATTATGCTCCCACTATTTTATTCAAATTGATAGCCCTCCCTATCAACTTGGAAGATTGCAGCATACAACCTTCTAGTGAGCCAAGATCCAAAATAATTGGATCAATGCCCAGCCAACGCCGGCGTCAAAGACCAAATACTAAGGTAGGCAACTTTTGTCAATTGCATCATATGCAACTCTTAGATAGATGATCATGTACAACTCCTTGCCATGATGCAAATATGTGCCTCTAGGTACTTGATCCTATCAAGGTTCCCTAGTTAAGTCCGACCCATAAGCCAACACGACGAGTGTACACTCTGTAGAGGCAGATCCACACGCCCACCACCACACTTCCATGAGATAGATAGTGTACCACGCGGAGGCGTGCCCACACATAGTCGATCAAGATTTTCATGTGTGTTGTTTTATGGAAGGCAACTAAAACTTAATATTATTAATCGAGGGGTTTTATTAATACATATGCATATCCAAACACCACATACTTATAGTGTGTATCATATACTACTATATTCACTACCACAAACGATAGACATGCAATCAAAACACAAATACATCAGTTATGGCCATACTATTGTAATCCTTTGGAGCAACAAAGGATTTCAATCCACCTATGGTCTTATGCATCTCATGCAACAACACCTGTGAATCAACCTATAAGGATCAACATTACAATGAATAACTTCATGGATGCTCCATGAAGTTGGAACTTCAAGTTGCTTCTTGGAATTGGATCTTCTTGTTGCTTCTCCATGGACGCTCCTTGGAGTTGAATCTTCAAGTTGCTTCTTGGAATCAGATCTTCATGGTGTTACTCCATGGACGCTCCTTGGAGTTGGATCTTCAAGTGGCCTCCTTACATCAAGTTTACAAAGACTAAAACTAATCCTATCTCAATTACATCATATGAGTACAAATATAAAGGGAAAGAATTAATTACACTTTAAAATAAGAGATGAGGCTCGGCATACAAGTCGAATACTTTATACAAAAGATCCACATACAACTATTATACATCCATAGAATTCTCAAACAAACATGCCCATAAGATTCACAACCACATTCATTTAAAACATTCACAAAAGGGGATACTAGGCCATAACCGTGCATGAATTCACCACATAAAATAGAATTTTAATGGCGACGTGTATTATATCATAGGTATATCTACATATATGTATATGCTTATTAAAATTGTAGTACTTTTAATGCGGGACATTCCCCATTAACTAATTTTTTTTACTCCCACGCAGACTATGTGGGGTACACAGGAGCAGCCGCCCCTCACGGGGTCTCAGGGGTTGAGCCCCTGAAAGTCTACAAAATTTTACTTCTGTGCACTTAGGAAAATCAGTATTTTCCATAGTCGACCCCGTTTGAAACATCAAAAAATAGAAGCCTGTGGTGTATGTGGAATTAGGTTTAAATTTACACATTAGCAGTTTTAATTCGCATCATGTGCAACATAGAAAATAGTATACAATGATTCAATCATATCAAAACGAATCCAAATATGTCGTAGATCGACGCTGCTCTAATACCACTGTTGGGTTTTGTGGAGAAAACATGTGCGGCAGAAGTAACAAAAATTACACACAACGCGAAATAAGATCTCGTCAACAATAGCGTATTCATAAGAAGTGTTTGGGGGATATACCTTATCACGGAGCAAGTCCAGCGATGTCTTACTACATGATGGTATGCAACACTGCTGACCTACATATACATAACTTCTCTCCCATTCACTGAGTGCATCAGAGGAAGATCCGACGACATTTCTTTGTG
Organism: Alisma plantago-aquatica; assembly: GCA_963693085.1. Lineage (NCBI taxonomy): Eukaryota > Viridiplantae > Streptophyta > Magnoliopsida > Alismatales > Alismataceae > Alisma > Alisma plantago-aquatica. The sequence goes on from OY856411.1 coordinate 247,698,726, forward strand.
TGGTGATGTACGCCGCTCGTAGCGCATATAGATGGTCATAGACATCCTCCGAATGTAGGCGTCTCAACGTCTACGTCTCTACTTCGTCCACATAGATGGATCAGAACTCCACGTTGTACTTCCCAAGCCGGTGGGAAGGAGTCATCTCTGTGTAGTGACGTACTAGCGTCGCGATGCTCTCCTTTCTCTCCTGAGGTCGGTGACGGATAGGGTTTACATACGTGAGCATCAAATGAAAAGCCTCTCTGAATATCTTATATAGATATCGGTCGTCAAGCCCCTTTAAATAGGAGACGAGAGGAAGTAGGGCTTCCTAAACCTGTCAGTAAACAGAAACACTACTTTTATTAAAATGTTCGTAGATTAATTAGAATATTCTGGAAATAATTAATGAACCAAATAATCACATTATTTGATTAATTAATATGTGACTCCATACAATAGCTCAGGATGGCTCTATGTGTATATATATACCAACAATGCCACCCTGGACTGACGGTCCAACAAGATACATGGGGCACGACCGCACATGTTGGAATAAGGTGAGCTAGATGGTCTTCGGTCAACCCAACTTCTAGATAGTACTTCAGACTTATTCTATCATAGGTGTGCACATCGTGCAACCTAGAATGTTGTGTCAGTTTCAAGACTAGTGCTCAACCCCTAGTGGGTAAGGTGTTGTCTGTCTAGGCTTTTCTCCTCTTTGCTTGTGGTGACTGATTCCCACAGAGGGTTAATAGGAAAGGGATGAAGTAGTATGAAAAAGCATGGACTTCTAAGTGTCGTAGTATGAACTCATTATCACTAGACTTTTAGGCTAACAAGCATAAAGTCCCAAGAAATATTCGATCACGGAGGAAGGGAGGGTACAACACCGTGTTTGAGGGGAGAATTTTGGTTACACAACTGGTATGGAAGGATATACTACAAGGAAGGAGAGTGACAAGGCGGTTCAGCTGCTGTTCATACCACGATTTATACAGAATTAGGATTGTATATTTGTGGTTTTGGTTTCCAAAAAGGTTTGTATGTGACTGGCAAGGAACAACAAGGCAAGGAAATCAATATAATACCCCCTCCTTTCCTTATAAATAATAAATTAATACCTTCTCATTCAATAATGAAATTCTACCATACCATATTGTAAAAAATACAAGTTTTTATGAATGGGAGATGTAAAATTAATATCTCAAGCTTATACTCATTTTTAAATTAGGTTTATGACCTATTTATCAATTATCATTTGACTTGCCATTTATTTTAAATAGAATTTCCTTATTTTAAGACACAACCAAAAGATCCAAAATATTTTGACACATTACTTCTTTACTAAGCAATCATGATTTTAGCCAAGTCTCATCCAATTGGCTATAAATCTGATCAAAAAAAGAAATCATTTAATAGGTTTCCAACTTAGAAACATATATACAAAAAATTTATTCTTTAAGACATTTTTCTCATACTAATTCTTCAAGTCGCAAAAAGCTATACTATTATTTAATATTTTGGATTTCTCTTTATTTAGTTATGATTTGACATTGTATAAAAGGTTGGGTCCTTCCAAGGTTATCACATACCCTCGACTTGACAAATAAGTTAAAACAAGGGAGATTATCTAAATATTAATACCTCAACCTTAAGGATTTTTAGAAAATACACATGTCCTTCTTAACTTTGATGTGTCCCAAAACTTAAACACTTCTTTCTTATGATTTAAACTCAGATTAACAAAAGGTTAACAAAAAATGGAAATAGTTTAATTCCTTCTTATTATACACAAAGAAATCTCAATATGTAAGTACTAAGGCCCTAACGAATCATGTTTTCCTTTCAAATCTTGGATTTATCTTTTCTAAACAATATTCTCACATTATTCTAAAAGTTGAGTCCAATAAGGATGGTTAGTTACTCTGAACTCTATGTGAAAGGAATCAAAATATAATACATCAATCTAATATTCAATTAATTATTAACTTATAATCTTCTTGAACCTTTGGTCTTTTCTCTTTATTTTATATTACTTTATTTGTATGAAATAAAATCACAGATTCTTTAATATGAGATTTGTACAAAAATTCCACATGGAAAAATGATTTCATAAAATAAGAAAATTCTCAAAAACTCCTTATTAAACTCTCAAATTCATCAATTGTAATCTTATTATTTCCTTTATTTCTCTTGTTTGGTTCTCTTATTATTTTCTTTAATTAAATCTATAATTTCTAAATTTTGAGTTTGTTACAACAAATTTACATCATGTCTTGTGGATTTTCTCCTAAACCTATGTATGAAATAGTTCAAATATTGTTCCATCTTGTTAAATATGCATGCATTGATTCAACATAGCACAAGTATCAACATTATGTGTTAGGTTTAGGTGAATTGTAAAGACCCAATCTTTACGGTCAAATATTTACAAAATATATTGAAAGTAATAACAAATCTTTATTACAATCATGCTTTTACATCTGTGTCATGGAAGCTTACAAATATGATTACAAAGTTTAAGCATATGCATTGGTTCCTATCTAATCTTCAACATGGAACAACTCCTGCATGTCTCTTGTAGTTCTTATTCATCACCTATCGATGAGGAGGGAACAAAACCACACATGGATCCCAAAAAAGGGAAACTTAGGTCCATAAGGCCGGTACTGAATTCAATTATTGAGCTATTTAAAAAACAAAGATTTATGAGATCAAATCTAGGTAAGCTTTCTTAGTGGATTATGGTAATAAAAAAAGGTTAATCTAGTTACCATATTAATTATAAAAGGGTACAACAAGTCAAACGTTGACTAGAACAAAAAAAGACTCACAAAACCAATATCAAGATTTACAATGAAATGACTTCCTCAGATGTAGTATCAAGATATCAAATTATCTAAAATGAAACGATTTATCCATTGACACAATCAATATAATATTTTGTCTATTCCAGTAGATAGGTGCCTACTGTTCTCCCCTCTATAAGAGAACAACACATTCTCTTGTGGGGGTAACCAATACTGGGGGAACTCTAATTGTCCATTATCCATTGTACAAGGATGGAGGATATAACTCACATAATCTTGTGAGTTGAAGCTCTTAGTCAATATTTTTAATTTTTTTGCCAATATCAACATAAACCAATATTTCAATTATTCAACAATGTTCAACATTCAATTTCATCTTAGTACCCTTCTATAAGATGAAAAGGCCATAACAAAATTGGTTCACCACTTTTGCAAAAATTATATTAAATGAAATGCAAGAGGGAGATAAATAGTTAAATAATAGAATCGAGAATTTAGTACTTATTTCAAAAAAAAATCCATAAGGATAAAAAATGCCAATTTCTCACCAATCTGTCAAAAGAGAGGGTACTAGGGTTATTTCATGATTCTTGGCTTAGAAATCACTTCCTAGACTCTATTTATATGACATTACCATTTTCCCCTTAGCGAGTAGGGTATGTTAATAATAAATTTTTTATTGTTATAGGGTATTATCATGGGATCATTAAGTTCCTTCCCATCACTATCGGCTTTAGATTTTCAATTAGGTCATATATATACTCAGTGTTACATACCCCAATTGTTTTATCACATTTTTTTAGATTAAATCTTAAAATATTATTATCTCTCATATATAATATAGTTCCATTAGGATCAATAATTTTTTTGATATACCAATAAACTCTTACTAGGGATATCTAGCGTTTAATTCTTAACACAAATAAATAATATATAAACAAGACTAACATTACATGGCATTACTAATTTGTAGTTATGAATATGCATCTTAAGGTACTTGACTAATTTGCCCCAAATGTGAGCATATTGTATCTTATATAGTTGTGTTATAACTAATCTTCTTCATGACATAATCACGTTATTAGCAAAACCCACTAAATATACTGACGTCATATTTACATGCTTTTTTATATGCACATATATGTATGTATTTTATGCCTTAGTTTTAGAACTACAAGTCCTAAGTAATTACTACGTTTAATTTAGTATTGCTTATTATGCAATAGCATCACTATTACAATCTTTCCAGAGCCCTGTCTAAAATGATCCATTTCTGAAATTTGAATTTAGCTACTGACGTCTTATATATTGTTATATAAATATGTCAATTTAATTGTATGTAAGCACCTGGATACCATAAAGTTACATGGTCCATATATTTCAATGGTTACTAGTATGTTGCTCTTTAGAAAACTGGATTGAAAAGAGAGAAAAATCGAGGTAGGCTTACAGTGTGTTCAGCGTAATGCTGGTTTGTAATCTGTAAATTAGTCCAGATGGCCGTATCAATTCTCCAAGGTGCCGGTAGGTAGTGCAATCGATGATGCCAGCGACTCAGGATCTTTATGGTTGGGAGTCGATGGTGATGGGGGCAAGGGATCACAATAAGGACGTGGCTAGAGGTTGATTTTGTTGTGTTGTGGATCGTGATTGCAGGTGGCGCTGTGGCGGGAAAGTAGGAGGCGGTGGTGTTGCGGGTAGTGGGCAGAGGAACAACGCAGTAGTAATGTAGGAGTTGTGGTTTCTGGGGTGGCCGCCAGGGTCATCTTTGAGGTTGCCGGGTCTCTCATCTGCAGATTGATAGGTAAGAGGCGGTGGCGGGGTCTCTCATCTGCAGATTGTAGATAGTGCCCGATGAAAAGAATCAAGGGCGGTGTAGCAGATCTGATGGAAGGCCAGGTTCTTGCCAAAGTCCCCTGTGAGCTCGTGACACGTGACGCTGGCCTGGGAGTTGGGTGACCGACAGGAGTTGCAGATCTCTGAAAAAGGCTGGCAAGGGCGTTCGGTATGCAGGTCTCGGAGGTTGGAGTTCCTGTGCGTAAGTCCATCGAACCCTAGGTGACTGATGTAGATGCAGGACAGTTGATCTACTGAGAGGAGCATCTGGGGCGTTTGAAGAGGCTCCTATTGAGAGGAGCGTCTGGGGCGTTTCGCGTTTGTGTGGAGGTTGCAGGTTGCGATGTTGTGTTGTTTCTCTAAGTGGGAGAAGAAGGAACCCTGGAAGCACCCACTTAGGGTTTAGGAGGACAACCGCTGTGGTCTTTTGGGGAGAGGAGGACCATCGGAGGTCGTGGATTTGAAAGAAACGGAGCAGGAGACATGGAAAACATTCGCCTAGGTTCAGGCAGTTCTAACGGAAGCACGAAGAAGAAGGTGCAGATGCACCCTGGTTCAGTCAACTCTCATTTGACCAGATATTTATACTAATGTAAAAAAGAATGAGTTTTGCATGCAGTTCAAATATACCTGCCAAAAGTCATATTGACCAATCTCATACCATAATTTTGCCAACGTGTCAAAAACTTACACTCTCTTTCACTCAAGCTGCTCTCATGTTTTTTCAATTTTTTTTATTTTTTTTATCCTAATTTCTCTCTCCTGTCAAACATCACAATCCACGTCCCCTATCTTCCCACTCTTGCGAATCATCAATCTTTCCACTCACGAAAACTCCCCAATAAGCAGTTCTCTCCAGCGAAGTAGTTACCTTCCACAAGGGGACAGACTCCTCACAAATATCTAAAAAATAACCGAACAGTTGCACATCCATATGTCAAACCACTTTTGACCAAACTCTAAACCGGCTTAAAATTCCTGTAACAAATGAGAATGAGGATAATTGCATAGCAAAAATTTATCATTATCCAAGTTGTTATCAAACAGCTTCCTACATGTTCGGAGAGGACAATCATGTACATAAATATAAAATATAAAAAATTAATGTGGATTCAACAGTTCAAAACAGAAGCCATATCTTCAATAGTAGTTCATAAAAGAAGCCACGTTTTCAGGTAACAACCAACAACTCCCACCCTCCAACACAATGTACATCCACTACTCGGTCCACGTTCTGATGGACAATGAGCAACATGTTAGATTGACTCGGAACCTCCATAAGACCATTGGACGGAAGCAACTATACTTAAACTGTCCTTTCAGTCGCTTCATGTCGCTCCTCTGATTCGTCATATGGCGGCCTCTCTTTGTCCTACAAAAAAGATTGTTGGGTTCTCTTCAGTCTTATTCTTGTAGCATCCTTAAGAGAGGTATGTACATCTAAATATACAGAGTGTTATTTTCATTCTATTTTTAGGAAGCCATACGACTGTAGCAAAGGCATTATTGTTCTTCCTTTTCTTTCACTTCGCCTTCAAAAAATCATCAGACAACAAACATATGCAATCATGGAGCACCTGGCAGTAAAATTACTTGAGTGATCTTTTCAACTTCTCACTCTAATTGTGATCTTCCTACATCCTGCAAGAAACATAGTTGGATTCACTTCAACTCATCTACAGCTCCTTGTATTATCCAAGAGTTAGAATCATTGAGGTACGTACATGTAACTATTTACCAATAAGTTATTTTCTATGTAACACAAAGATTTTTTTTAACAAAGTACGTACAAGAAATATAATTAATCTTATTCAACTCTTCACTGTTACTGCGGTCTTCTTATTGGGTTATCTGCACCTCCTCCTACGTTCAAGAAGTCATACAGAAGCTAAAAAACAATATTAAATTCATCTTACATTAATTTTTAAGAACAGACAGCAAAAAACTTCTATTTACTATCTCAGGGTCTCATAAAAAGGTACGTATATGTAACTATTTACCAATAAGTTATTTTCTATATAACACATAAAGATTTTTTTTACAAAGTACGTACAGGAAAGATAATTAATCTTATTCAACTTTTCAATGACAATTAGAAGAAGTTCAATAACACATTGCTTACTTTAGACAAAGGGAAAGAACATATAAATTCGTTTGAGGAAGGAATACATATATACCATTTGTATTTTTAGTATATAAATTAAAATATATCATCAGACGACCTACCCATGTAGGAATAAGAATTATGTCAGTATATTATACCTTGATTTCCTGTACCTACTTATGACCTGGACACTACTCAAATTGACCCTTAAAAAGCTTCTATTTACTATCTTGGGGTATCATAAAAAGGTACGTACATGTAACTATTTACCAATAAGTTATTTTCTATATAACACCTAAAGATTTTTTTACAAAGTACGTACAAGAAAGATAATTAATCTTATTCAACTTTTCAATGACAATTAGAAGAAGTTCAACAAAAAATTGGTTAGTTTAGACAAAGGGAAAGAACATAGAAATTCGTTTGAGGAGGGAATACATATATACCATTGGTATTTTTAGCATATAAATTAAAAGATATCATCAGACGACCTACCCATGTAGGAATATGAATTATGTCAGTATATTATACCTTGATTTCCTCTACCTTCTTATGACCTGGACACTACTCAAATTGACCCTTAAAAAGGGTAAAAGGTGTCTAAATGTATGTTTGTGGTCAAGGGAAACCAATGAGTCTAGGAGAAAAATATATCTTTCATGCATGCTCATCTGATGAAAAATAATGTACTGGTGCAACTATACATAAAAAATTATCTTTATACAGGGCTTACTTAAGGCAAAGAATCTACTTAAGATCATTTGTTGAATTACAACTAAGACATTAAATAACTCTTTTGGAAATAAATAATAAGAACATAATAATATATCACAGTTGATTTCTGTGCACTAGGATCAAATAAATTTTAAATTTAATCAAGTCATGAAAGAATATGATTATTTTCAAATCCAAGTCAATATTTAAAAGTATCTAAATTTGAGAAAGTATATAAGATGTGCACTTCCCTTATAAGTGTTTTTACATCTTGAACTTTACTTGATTTCACATTGTGCTTGCATCCTTCTTTTAAAATATTCCTGACAGAAGTACAGGCAACAGTAAGTAATCCTAACATACATTAATATCCAAATCTAGAAAGCACAATATGAGACACAATCGTCCAACAAAGCAGACACCGAGGTGCAAACTAAGTTAGCTGTTGAAGATTACCATGTGATAATCATATGAAGTGTGTGGAATCAGACTAATCTTATTAGTTCTTAAATATGATTAGAGAACCAACAAATAAAGACATTATGTAAGTTCTAAAATCTAAAAATGTCATCTAGCATGGTGAATATCTATATGCAATGTAAATAGACCTACATATCCATCGATCATAAAATATTATATGCAAATATAGAATCAAAACTGCAAACAAATAGCTAAGAATATACCAGGACATTAATAGGATTATTTAATCAAGTCATGAAAGAATAGGATTATTTTCAAATCCAAGTCAATATTTAAAAGTATTTAAATCTGAGAAAGTATATAAGATGTACACTTCCCTTATAAGTGTTTTTACATCTTGATTTTTAATTGATTTCACATTGTGCTTGCATCCTTCTTTTAATATATTCCTGACAGAAGTACAGGGAACAATAAGTAATCCTAACATACATTAATATCCAAATCTAGAAAGTAACAATAGTTTGTGAAACTAAAATCAGCATTTGGATACTTGCTTACCTTGCATGTTTTTGAAACTCTTGCCAAATTGGGATGCAGCTTCCATTACTTGACCTGTTTTGAAGTACACAATCTCTCTTTAGAAGAGCCTTACTGAAGTGTGGTACACAACCCTACAAAAGTCCATCATAATCAATCTTTTATTTGATTCCTACATCTTATTGTCCACCACACATCCTACATAACAATTACACCTAATTGACCTATCAATTTTCTTAAGAACCATCAAAAAAATAAAATATAAATAGCAAACCAACCTTTCCCCAATTTTTCCATGCCATGACCCTGCAAGGTTGACATAATTGCTTCTTATCTCTTGCCATCCACCACATCACCTGCAAGGTAAACAAAACTTCTTAGGCAAACATTCACCCATGAAGATATAAAAAATGTGTTTAAATTTTCATGTACTCAATACAAATTTTGAACTAAAATCTCATGCCATGTTCCTATATAGAAAAGAAATGACATGGTTCTAATGAACATATGTGAACTCAATCAAAGATGAATCTGAATTTTCTTAGTTAGGAATTCCATATAAACTGGAAGAAATATTGTACAAGATTTATTGGTTATTGTTGAGTCCTAACATACATTAATATCCAAATCTAGAAAGTAACTATAGTTTGTGAAACTAAAAAAAGCATTTGGATACTTGCTTACCTTGCATGTTTTTGAATCTCTTGCCAAATTGGGATCCAACTTCCTTTACTTGACCTATTTTGAAGTACACAATCCCTCTTTGGAAGAGCCTTACTGAAGTGCGGTACACAACCCTAAAAAAGTCCATCGTAATCAATCTTTTAGTTGATTCCTACATCTTATTCTCCACCACACATCCTACATAACAATTACACCTAATTGACCTATCAATTTTCCTTAAGAACCATCACAAAAATCAAATATAAATAGCAAACCAACCTTCCCCCAAATTTTCCATGCCATGACCCTGCAAGGTTGACATAATTGGTTCTTATCTCTTGCCATCCACCACATCACCTGGAAGTTAAACACAACTGCTTAGGCAAACATTCACCCATGAAGATATAAAAAATGTATTTAAATTTTCATGTACTCAGTACAAATTTCGAACTAAAATGTCATGCCATGTTCCTATATAGAAAAGAAATGACATGGTGATAATAAACATATGTGAACTCAATCAAAGATGAATATGAATTTTCTTAGTTAGGAAATACATATAAACTGGCAAAAGTATTGTACAAGATTTATTGGCTATTGTTGAATCCTAACATATATTAATATCCAAATCTAGAAAGTAACTATGGTTTCTGAAACTAAAATCGGCATTTGGATAATTTCTTACCTTGCATGTTTTTGAAACTCTTGCCAAATTGGGATCCAACTTCCTTTACTTGACCTGTTTTGAAGTACACAATCCCTCTTTGGAAGAGCCTTACTGAAGTGCGGTACACAACCCTAAAAAAGTCCATCATAATCAATATTTTAGTTGATTCCTACATCTTATTGTCCACCACACATCCTACATAACAATTACACCTAATTGACATATCAATTTTCCTTAAGAACCATCACAAAAATAAAATATAAATAGCAAACCAACCTTTCCCCAATTTTCCTTGCCATGACCCTACAAGGTTGACATAACTGGTTCTTATCTCTTGCCATCCACCACATCACCTACAAGGTAAACACAACTTCTTAGGCAAACATTCACCCATGAAGATATAAAAAATGTGTTTAAATTTTCATGTACTTAATACAAATTTCAAACTAAAATCTCATGCCATGTTCCTATATAGAAAAGAAATGACATGGTTATAATGAACATATGTGAACTCAATCAAAGATGAATATGAATTTTCTTAGTTAGGAATTCCATATAAACTGGCAGAAATATTGTATAAGATTTTTTGGCTATTGTTGAGTCCTAACATACATTAATATCCAAATCTAGAAAGTAACTATAGTTTGTGAAACTAAAATCGGCATTTGGATACTTGCTTACCTTGCATGTTTTTGAATCTCTTGCCAAATTGGGATCCAACTTCCTTTACTTGACCTGTTTTGAAGTACACAATCCCTCTTTGGAAGAGCCTTACTGAAGTGCGGTACACAACCCTACAAAAGTCCATCATAATCAATCTTTTAGTTGATTCCTACCTCTTATTGTCCACCACACATCCTACATAACAATTACACCTAATTGACCTATCAATTTTCCTTAAGAACCATCACAAAAATAAAATATAAATAACAAACCAACATTTCCCCAATTTTTCCATGCCATGACCCTGCAAGGTTGACATAACTGGTTATTATCTCTTGCCATCCACCACATCACCTGTAAGGGAAACATAACTGCTTAGGCAAACATTCACCCATGAAGATACAAAAAATGTGTTTAAACTTTCATGTACTCAATACAAATTTCGAACTAAAATATCATGCCATGTTCCTATATAGAAAAGAAATGACATGGTTCTAATGAAGATATGTGAACTCAATAAAAGATGAATCTGAATGTTCTTAGTTAGGAATTCAAAATAAACTGGCAGAACTATTGTACAAGATTTATAGGCTATTGTTGAGTCCTAACATACACTAATATCCAAATCTAGAAAGTAACTATAGTATGTGAAACTAAAATCGGCATTTGGATACTTGCTTACCTTGCATGTTTTTGAATCTCTTGCCAAATTGGGATCCAACTTCCTTTACTTGACCTGTTTTGAAGTACACATTACCTCTATGGAAGAGCCTTACTGAAGTGCGGTACACAACCCTACAAAAGTCCATCATAATCAATCTTTTAGTTGATTCCTACATCTTATTGTCCACCACACATCCTACATAACAATTACACCTAATTGACCAATCAATTTTCCTTAAGAACCATCACAAAAATAAAATGTAAATAGCAAACCAACCTTTCCCCACATCACCTGCAAGGTAACCACAACTTCGTAGGCAAACATTCACCCATGAAGTTATAAAAAATGTGTTTAAATTTTCATGTACTCAATACAAATTTCGAACTAAAATCTCATGACATGTTCCTATATAGAAAAGAAATGACATGGTTCTAATGAACATATGTGAACTCAATCAAAGATGAATCTGAATTTTCTTAGTTAGGAATTCCATATAAACTGGCAGAAATATTGTACTAGATTTATTGGCTATTGTTGAGTCCTAACATACATTAATATCCAAATCTAGAAAGTAACTATAGTTTGTGAAACTAAAATTGGCATTTGGATACTTTCTTACCTTGCATGTTTTTTAATCTCTTGCCAAATTGGGATCCAACTTCCTTTACTTGTCTTGTTTTGAAGTACACAATCCCTCTTTGGAAGAGGCTTACTGAAGTGCGGTACACAACCCTACAAAAGTCCATCATAATCAATCTTTTAGTTGATTCCGACATCTTATTTTACACCACACATCCTACATAACAATTACACCTAATTGACCTATCAATTTTCCTTCAGAACCATCAAAAAAATAAAATATAAATAGCAAACCAACCTTTCCCCACATCACCTGCAAGGAAACCACAGCTTCTTAGGCAAACATTCACCCATGAAGTTATAAAAAATGTGTTTAAATTTTCATGTACTCAATACAAATTTCGAACTAAAATCTCATGACATGTTCCTATATAGAAAAGAAATGACATGGTTCTAATGAACATATGTGAACTCAATCAAAGATGAATCTGAATTTTCTTAGTTAGGAATTCCATATAAACTGGCAGAAATATTGTACAAGATTTATTGGCTATTGTTGAGTCCTAACATACATTAATATACAAATCTAAAAAGTAACTATAGTTTGTGAAACTAAAATCGGCATTTGGATACTTGCTTACCTTGCATGTTTTTGAAACTCTTGCCAATTTGGGATCCAACTTCCTTTACTTGACATGTTTTGAAGTACACAATCCCTCTTTGGAAGAGCCTTACTGAAGTGTGGTACACAACCCTACAAAAGTCCATCATAGTCAATCTTTTAGTTGATTCCTACATCTTATTGTCCACCACACATCTTACATAGCAATTACACCTAATTGACCTATCAATTTTCCTTAAGAACCATCACAAAAATAAAATATAAATAGCAAACCAACCTTTCCCCACATCACCTACAAGGTAAACACAACTGCTCAGGCAAACATTCACCCATGAAGATATAAAAAATGTGTTTAAATTTTCATGTACTCAATACAAATTTCGAACTAAAATATCATGCCATGTTCCTATATCGAAAAGAAATGACATGGTTCTAATGAACATATGTGAACTAAATCAAAGATGAATCTGAATTTTCTTAGTTAGGAATTCCGTATAAACTGGCAGAAATATTGTACAATATTTATTGGCTATTGTTGAGTCCTAACATACATTAATATCCAAATCTAGAAAGTAACTATAGTTTGTGAAACTAAAATCGGCATTTGGATACTTTCTTACCTTGCATGTTTTTGAATCTCTTGCCAAATTGGGATCCAACTTCCTTTACTTGACCTGTTTTGAAGTACACAATACCTCTTTGGAAGAGCTTTACTAAAGTGCGGTACACAACCCTACAAAAGTCCATCATAATCAATCTTTTAGTTGATGCCTACATCTTATTGTTCACCACACATCCTACATAACAATTACACCTAATTGTCCTATCAATTTTCCTTAAGAACCATCACAAAAATAAAATATAAATAGCAAACCAACCTTTCCCCAATTTTTCCATGCCATGAACCTGCAAGGTTGACATAACTGGTTCTTATCTCTTGCCATCCACCACATCACCTGCAAGGTAAACAGAACTGCTTAGGCAAACATTCACCCATGAAGATATAAAAAATGTGTTTAAATTTTCATGTACTCAATACAAATTTCAAACGAAAATCTCATGCCATGTTCCTATATAGAAAAGAAATGACATGGTTCTAATGAACATATGTGAACTCAATCAAAGATGAATCTGGATTTTCTTAGTTAGGAATTCCATATAAACTGGTAGAAATATTGTACAAGATTTATTGGCTATTGTTGAGTCCTAACATACATTAATATCCAAATCTAGAAAGTAACTATAATTTGTGAAACTAAAATCGGCATTTGGATACTTTCTTACCTTGCATGTTTTTGAAACTATTGCCAAATTGGGATCCAACTTCCTTTACTTGACCTATTTTGAAGCACACAATCCCTCTTTGGAAGAGCCTTACTGAAGTGTGGTACACAACCCTACAAAAGTCCATCATAATTAATCTTTTAGTTGATTCCTACATCTTATTTTCCACCACACATCTTACATAACAATTACACCTAATTGACCTATCAATTTTCATTAAGAACCATCACAAAAATAAAATATAAATAGCAAACCAACCTTTCCCCACATCACCTGCAAGGTAAACACAACTACTTAGGCAAATATTCACCCATGAAGATATAAAAAATGTGTTTAAATTTTCATGTACTCAATACAAATTTCGAACTAAAATATCATGACATGTTCCTATATAGAAAAGAAATGACATGGTTCTAATGAAGATATGTGAACTCAATCAAAGATGAATCTAAATTTTCTTAGTTAAGAATTCCATATAAACTGGCAGAAATATTGTACAAGATTTATTTGCTATTGTTGATTCCTAACATACATTAATATCCAAATCTAGAAAGTAACTATAGTTTGTGAAAGTAAAATCGGCATTTGGATACTTGCTTACCTTGCATGTTTTTGAAACTCTTGCCAAATTGGGATCCAACTTCCTTTACTTGACCTGTTTTGAAGTACACAATCCCTCTTTTGAAGAGCCTTACTGAAGTGTGATACACAACCCTACAAAAGTCCATCATAATCAATCTTTTAGTTTATTCCTACATCTTATTGTCCACCACACATCTTACATAACAATTACACCTAATTGACCTATCAATTTTCCTTAAGAACCATCACAAAAATAACATATAAATAGCAAACCAACCTTTCCCCCCATCACATGCAAGGTAAACACAACTGCTTAGGCAAACATTCACCCATGAAGATATAAAAAATGTGTTTAAATTTTCATGTACTCAATACAAATTTCAAACTAAAATCCCATGCCATGTTCTTATATAGAAAAGAAATGACATGGTTCTAATGAACATATGTGAACTCAATCAAAAATGAATCTAAATTTTCTTAGTTAGGAATTCCATATAAACTGGCAGAAATATTGTACAAGATTTATTGGCTATTGTTGAGTCCTAACATACATTAATATCCAAATCTAGAAAGTAGCTATAGCTTGTGAAACTAAAATCGGCATTTGGATACTTGCTTACCTTGCATGTTTTTGAAACTCTTGCCAAATTGGGATCCAACTTCCTTTACTTGTCCTGTTTTGAAGTACACAATCCCTCTTCGGAAGAGCCTTACTGAAGTGTGGTACACAACCCTACAAAAGTCCATCATAATCAATCTTTTAGTTGATTCCTACATCTTATTTTCCACCACACATCCTACATAACAATTACACCTAATTGACCTATCAATTTTCCTTAAGAACCATCACAAAAATAAAATATAAATAGCAAACCAACCTTTCCCCAATTTTTCCATGCCATGACCCTACAAGGTTGACATAACTGGTTCTTATCTCTTGCCATCCACCACATCACCTGCAAGGTAAACTCAACTGCTTAGGCAAACATTCACCCATGAAGATATCAAAAATGTGTTTAAATTTTCATGTACTCAATACAAATTTTGAACTAAAATCTCATGCCATGTTCCTATATAGAAAAGAAATGACATGGTTCTAATGAACATATGTGAACTCAATCCAATATGAATCTGAATTTTCTTAGTTAGGAATTCAATATAAACTGGCAGAAATATTGTACAAGATTTATTGGCTATTGTTGAGTCCTAACATACATTAATATCCAAATCTAGAAAGTAACTATAGTTTGTGAAACTAAAATCGGCATTTGGATACTTGCTTACCTTGCATGTTTTTAATCTCTTGCCAAATTGGGATCCAACTTCCTTTACTTGACCTGTTTTGAAGTACACAGTCCCTCTTTGGAAGAGCCTTACTGAAGTGTGGTACACAACCCTACAAAAGTCCACCATAATCAATCTTTTTGTTGATTCCTACATCTTATTTTCCACCACTCATCCTACATAACAATTACACCTAATTGACCTTTCAATTTTCCTTAAGAACACACACAAAAATAAAACATAAATAGAAAACCAACCTTTTCCTAATTTTTCCATGCCATGACCTTGCAAGGTTGACATAACTGGTTCTTATCTCTTGCCATCCACCACAAAACCTGCAAGGTAACCACAACTGCTTAGGCAAACATTCACCCATGAAAATATAAAAAAAGTGTTTAAATTTTCATGTACTCAATACAAATTTCAAACTAAAATATCATGCCATGTTCCTATATAGAAAAGAAATGACATGGTTCTAATGAACATATGTGAACTCTATCAACGATGAAGATGAATTTTCTTAGTTAGGAGTTCCATATAAATTGGCAGAAATATTGTATAAGATTTATTGGCTATTGTTGAGTCCTAACATACATTAATATCCAAATCTAGAAAGTAACTATAGTTTGTGAAACTAAAATCGGCATTTGGATACTTGCTTACCTTGCATAGTTTTTAATCTCTTGCCAAATTGAGATCCAACTTCCTTTACTTTACCTGTTTTGAAGTACACAATACCTCTTTGGAAGAGCCTTACTGAAGTGAGGTACACAACCCTACAAAAGTGCATCATAATCAATCTTTTAGTTGATTCCTACATCTTATTGTCCACCACACATCCTACATAACAATTACACCTAATTGACCTATCAATTTCCTTAAGAACCATCACAAAAATAAAATATAAATAGCAAACCAACCTTTCCCCAATTTTTCCATGCCATGACCCTGCAAAGTTGACATAACTGGTTCTTATCTCTTGTCATCCACCACATCACCTGCAAGGTAAACACAACTTCTTAAGCAAACATTCACCAATGAAGATATAAAAATGTGTTTAAATTTTCATGTACTCAATACAAATTTCGAACTAAAATCTCATGCCATGTTCCTATATAGAAAAGAAATGACATGGTTCTAATGAACATATGTGAACTCAATCAAAGATGAATCTGAATTTTCTTAGTTAGGAATTCCATATAAACTGTCAGAAATATTGTACAAGATTTATTGGCTATTGTTGAGTCCTAACATACATTAATATCCAAATCTAGAAAGTAACTATAGTTTGTGAAACTAAAATCGGCATTTGGATACTTGCATACCTTGCATGTTTTTGAAATTCTTGCCAAATTGGGATCCAACTTCCTTTACTTGACCTGTTTTGAAGTACACAATCCCTCTTTGGAAGAGCCTTACTGAAGTGTGGTACACAACCCTACAAAAGTCCATCATAATCAATATTTTAGTTTATTCCTACATCTTATTGTCCACCACACATCTTACATAACAATTACACCTAATTGACCTATCAATTTTCCTTAAGAACCATCACAAAAATAAAATATAAATAGCAAACCAACCTTTCCCCACATCACCTGCAAGGTAAACACAACTGCTTAGGCAAACATTCACCCATGAAGATATAAAAAATGTGTTTATATTTTCATGTACTCAATACAAATTTCGAACTAAAATCTCATGCCATGGTCCTATATAGAAAAGAAATGACATGGTTCTAATGAACATTTGTGAACTCAATCAAAGATGAATCTGAATTTTCTTAGTTAGGAATTCCATATAAACTGGCAGAAATATTGTACAAGATTTATTGGCTATTGTTGAGTCCTAACATACATTAATATCCAAATCTAAAATTGTAACCTTAAAAAGTAAGACACTCGGCTTCCCAGTTCAGATGGTGGTCTGGGATAGAACAACATATGCTCAACATAGGATTTCCTATTCAATCAAATATATACCTCACCAATTTCAAGAAAATAATACTTTTAGATGCTTAATAAAATTAATACAATTATTTCTAATCACCTTGTTTTAGAAAAAAAAAAGATCTTTAGATGCCTCAATCTTACAAGAGAATTACATACACTGCAACAAAGATTACAGTTGGAAGGACACCTAATAAGTATGTGCATCATAGAAATAAAGACTATTTCTTCCACAAAGCAGACCTATAAACCATACGTAAATTTGATTTTTATATAAGAAACCATAAAAGAAATGGTTTATTTTGAAAATTAAGATTTTTCTAAATTTCTATTGATGCAAAAAATATAATATTTAAGCCTTCATTTTGGCAGTTGAACAAATTTCAAAGGAAAATAGTACCAACACCTACATATAAACGTCTAATTGTTCATTAGGATTTTTATTACAGTTGAAAGACACTGTTCTACCGAATATAGATTCTGATATACTTATATAATACATCATGTTAAAATTAATTGTACACAATATCGAAGGACATAAATGATGGCCACATTCACATAAAGAAATTAACATCAAATGCATAGAAATTTACGAGATGACATTACCAACACACAAGCAGATTCATATAAAATTATGACACTCGGCTTCACATTTCAGATGGTATTGTTGGATATAACAGTATAAGGCATGCAATACCTCAAATTGACCTAAATATGATATATTTTCTAGAGCTCAGATAGACCTAAATCAGACATGCAATAACTAAGATTGACATAGATCAGATTGTAAATCTACCTCACCTAAAATGACTTATCTTATTTATATCAAAATCATACCAAGAAATCCAGCATACACATACAAAGCAATATCTCATTTCAAGCAAAAGAAGGAGCAGCACTGAAGATATCTTCAGACCCGTAAACATCAACCAATTGGAAAGGCAGATAGAGCCTTAGATATGCGAGCATCAGCCGACCCGAAGAGCAAATAATTAGGGCTAGGTCGGGGAATGAGACGGAGTGAGACACAAAGAAATTGGACATTTATAATTAGGAGTGAGACACAACAGATCTGACGCGATCTACTCTTGCAACCACAAATCCAGGGATATAGAATTAGGGCACAGAGAAATTGGGCTAGGGTCGTGATGCATGTCTGTGAGAAATAGAAACCATTAAGAAATCACTTGTTGGAAACCAAATTGAATTGGAGGGAGGAAAGGGAGGCATCTTCTCTCAGGTTAGGTCACTGGAGCAGTCCAAATCACCATTGCTACGGTTAGGGCACGAAGAAGCTTGGGGGTCGGGGAGTGCTAAAATGAAGAAATCGGTTGTCAGAAACACAAACGGAACCAGAGCGAGGAAATGGAGGACTCTATTGTCGGGTTACGGCAACGGAGTAGGGCAAAAAGAAGCTTGGGGGTCGGGGAGTGCTAAAATGATGAAATCAGTTGACAGAAACAAAAAACAAACCAGGGAAGTAGGGAAGCAGTGGCGGGAGATGATCCTAAGAGCTGTCGGCGTTAGAGAGCTCGGTGTTGTTGGCGGCATTTGGAATCGTTGGAGTTGGAGGTTAGACCATCAGGCCGAGCAGACTGTCGGAAGGGTCGAGTTGCATCTGTGGTCGGGACTCAGAAGTGAAGGGTAGAGTGGTTGCTGTGATTATGTTGTGGAGTATTGGAGAGAATGGAGCAGTGAGAAACCTAGAACTAGTGCCTGGTGGAGGTTGGAGAGGATGGAGACGGTGATAACGCTAAATGTGGTGGAGATCAGAGAGCGAGACGGTGATCATAGAAACCCTAAATCGCCCGAGCGAGAAGGAGTGTCGAGAAATAGGGTTTAGGGTTAAGACAACAGAGAGTCGAGAGAGAGGGCGGTTGGATAAGGAATGGGAAGATGTCGGGGGGTGGGGGCGGGGGTGGTGTTTATACTGAAGGGCATCGTTTAATGAGAACGATGGGAATATGGGGTCAACTTATATATACCCCATAATTCTTGGTCACCAAATGTTGAAAAATTTTGCAAACTATCTTAATCGAACACATTCACTTATTATTTGGATGTATCGTACAATAATTTAAGATAATAAAATAATGAGTCATATCATTGCATATAGAATCCTTCTCATTGTTTGCACTTTCCAAAATGAAGGATTCGTGCAAACTATGGGGGAACCATGCCTATCTTCTAGCACTACATTTTCAAGTTGTGACACGCTTGCATCATGTCTTACTTTAATAGAGTCACGTAGATCTCAACGATTTAAAAGACCATATATTTACAGTTATGATTTGAGGTCCTTTCAACGGATGCGTAGATACCATCGTTGAATGGTTATTAGAAGTAGACGGATGCATAGGTGTGCTAGATGTGAAGGTGGTGGAGAACTTATTGCAAGATATGCTACAATTTACAATAGTTTGCCACCCTATATGAAGTTAAGGATTGATATGCACCCATATTTTGAACTTGAGGCATGGAACGTCATCCTCTTCAACATTCAATCCATGTTCCTTGAACTAGAGCAAACTGTCTGAGATGCATGTGAGTTCACATATCATATATTGAATCACATGAGTATGGACATTCAATTCTCAATCTCTCTTATCAAGGGACCCTCGATATCATACTCCTAGTAGGAGGGACAAATCTCATATCTATCACTCATAGTCTATCCCCATGTGTTAAAGTCACCCAATCATCACTGTTATAACAACCCATGTTTCAAGACTGTATTTGATGATGTCAAATTGTTCCCAACAATATGTGATGAGTGCAGTTATTTCAGGTCTAAGAACCACTATCACCACCATCACTATGAGAGATGATTGTGACTACCATTCCATGGTATCCATGTATCACTCTCATGGTGGGTCTATCTGATATATCATTCTCTAACATATATTTGTGTGCTTGACTTGATATCACATATCATGACTAATGAGACTCTGTCCTCAGTCAACACACACTCTAGTCTTATGTATTATTGTTGTCTATTTTTCTTCCATAGTAATATTCGAATAGGGAAATAACAAGAATGTATGTACTCTTAACATACATATAGTCTCATTGTTCAGGTGCTTAACCTAAAGACATATGTCATCGAGTCACATCATTCTTTAGACATATATCATGTATGTGTCATCATCTCATAACTGAGACAAACATAATAAATGGAATTACCTTTATTATTATTATCAAATTAGGTATCTAATGCCTCATCACAACCATCATATGATTGGCTCTCTGGGCATACCATACCAACAGACTCCCACTTGCACTTTGAGCCAATGACCCACGAATCATATTCCAAGTGATCTTAACATGTCCATCATGTTTTTTCAAGACAATCACTTTTATAACGGGCAAGCAACATTTGCTTCAAGTCAGTATTTTGTATGTTTCACATCCCCTCGTTGTATGACAACTCGTATGAGATGGAAGTGTCGTAGTATGCTATCTAAGATTTCTTTTCCTAACTAGTAGCTCCATTGTTGTCATAGTATTACTATTGATTCACCAATGGTATTCTAGTAACTCTTTGAGTTTGATAGATATCGATTCCCCATGTCCAATACATACAAGATAACTAGATATTTATATCATCTAGTCATACAAGATGATTTCATATCTTGTTGTCATGTCCAATACATACAAGATGATGAGTTCGTATATGTTTGTCATATCCAATACATACAAGATAATTAGTTCATATTTTCTTGTCATCTCCAATACATATAAGATAATGAGATGAGTTCATACATGATAGATGAAATTGTTAATGCACATGGCATCTATCCATGTGTTCCTTATTCTTCATAAGAATTGGGACACTTGGATCTTGAGAGACTAACTCCATGGAACATGGATGAGTTTTTTCTCATCATGTTGAACCCTTTCAACATTTTGCCGATGTATGTTCTCTTTCTTAGGTCAAGAAGCTCTCTTGATCTATCTCTATAGATCTTGATTCCTATCACATAGGATGCTTCTAAAAACCTTTTAGAATGCACTTCATTACCATATTTTGTAGTATAAGGATGATACTCCCCATCAATATGTGGAATATATATATGCTCCCATTAAATTCTTGTAATCACACATTACATCTTCATTCCAACTTAAGTCAAACTCTTTGACTATCTTGTCAAATTGAAGATCCAGAAAAGAGGTGCTTGATTCAATCCAAAGATTGATCTATGTAGCTTCATAGACTTTATTTGCATTATTGGATTTATAAAACCTTTAGGTTGTGTTACATACACATCCTGCACAATATTCCATTTAAGGAATGCAGTTTTAACATCTATATGCCAAATCTCATAGTCATATTAAGCTACAATGGCAAGCATTATCCAGATGGATTTATCCATGGTAACTATTGAAAAGATTTTACCATGTTCAACACCTTGAACTTGTTAGAAACTTTTTGCAACCAAATTACCCTCCATGTCAGACTTCTTCTGGATTCCCAAAATTACACTATGGGTTTTACCCCTTCAGGTGGATCAACCAAAGTCATACTTTTTTTATGTATATGGAGTGCATCTTGGATTTTCATGGCTTCAAGCCATATCTCAGTTTCTAGCTCTCATTAGTTTCTAGGTAGACTGTTGACTCATCATACGATCAACTCACCACCTTCTTATCCATAAGATATCATATATCATTCAAGTTCTAGGCATGTTCTACTAGAACCATGAGTTTTGTGTGTTACTTAAGGAACTTTGAGATTCCACAACATTTTGTAATTCTCTTTATTCCCAATGTTAAGCATGTGCCCAAAAGGAAATTTGAAGTTTAGCTAGTAATCACACTCTGACTTATCAAGGTGTGATTCCTTCTTTTTGATACACTTCTGATGATATACTATCATTGTGTTTCAGATGGAGTCCATCATGATACATTATCATGATCTTCCAGAAGGTTCTCAAACTCTTGGTTCATAGTATTTCCATATCGATCATATCAAAATTTAATACTTATACCAAGTTTGTTATGTACTTCATTTATGTTCTCCTTGAACACTTCAAGAGATTCATGTTTGCATTTCATTAAATACAAACTATCATATCTACTGAGGTCATCTGGGTAAATACATAGAAGTACTAGTGATTACCTTTAGCATTTATTTTGAAAGGTCTATATACATCAATATGTAGAATCCTTAATAGAATAATCGTTCTCCCACTGCATCTAGTAAAGAACCTTTGTCATATTGCACAATGAATGAGATTAGCATGTCTCTATTGGTTCAACAACCAAAAGAGTCTAGATATCCATCATATGGATTCCAGAAATATAATTCCTATTTATGTTCTCTAGATGACATCACTATAGGCATTCAAGTTTGAATTATTTATTCCATTCATTACATGTGTCATACACATTAGTCTCCTCAACTATCAAGTATAGTTAGTGAGAGATAGGCATTTCCATCAAAGATCATATCTTTAAAATGAAACATTAGTCCATAAAACTCTTTCCCATACAAGATGTATGATGTTTTCATTGATGGCAGATGTATATAACAATTCACTAATTCTATTACATGCCCATGAATGTCATAATGTAACTATAATGGTAGAAAGTCCTACTCCACACAGTTTCTAGCTTGCTTCCTCTTAGGTCCTGAAGTAGAGATCTCAATCTCTTTCTTCTGCTTGAGATCCTCTATAAAGAGGTTATTTCCCTTTCCAATGTCAAACAGGTGACAATGGTGGCACTTTCTTTCTTTATCTTTATAAGTGAAAAAGGACATATTCCCTTTTACACTTACCCCTTATCCATATTTTGAGTGATGAAGATTTGGACCTAAGCTTAGCTTTAGAACACTTCTTTACCTTTCTTTAGTCTATGGACTTCACTCTGCTGATCATTATCATAGGTTTTATCCTTTCTTCAATCATGCTTTGGCATCAACATGCCAAGCACTTCATATAGTTGGTTTGGCCAAGTTTCTAAACATTTGATAAACTAGCTATATGATTCACATAATGATTTGTAGACCTTAAATTCTTAATTCTATACTTCTTTACTTTTGTTATAAAATGAAAACTACAAGATTACAAGGAAATAGAAGAGAGACTGGCAACAAGATGTGCCACCACCCCTTTTTGAATGGAAAATCCAATCCTCCGAAACACCACATCCATAGATCTGGGAGTCATTACATTACTATGCATAACTTTTTGAACTCTCTTAAGATGCTCCACAACCTCCGGTGCTAGGAACCCAAAAGTGTCAAAACCAAATGGGATAAAAACATGTTGATTGTCGAGACATGCCTTCTCATGTTTGGCGACTTTAGTAGAAACGGCTTTACAGGCAGCATGTCCCACAGTAAAGTCACCCCCCTTCAGACCAACCAATGGGGAAACTCCTATTAGATCTACACATGCATGTTTTCCTCCAACCCAGCCAAAAATAAGAACGTTTGCTGGCCTAAGTGTCGACCTACCCTCCTTAGGATCAGTCAAAAAGTTCACAGGATCTTCCTTCTTAGCTGCAACTCCCGCATGTCTAAGAACATCATCAAGAACATCTCTTACAAGATCATGCCGATACTTGAAGCCTGGGAGCTCCCTACAATGAACTGCATGCTCCCCAAAAGTGTCTAAGCAAGATTTGCGGCACACTGGGCATACCTCATCAATAGGAAAAAGTGGAATCATAAGACGATATCTAAGAACAGTACGATACTCCACTGGAGACATATGTAGTCCAAGGCCATCAATAGGTATAGCAAGAAGAAAGTACTGAGCATGTTCATCCTGTAAACACTGGAAGACTTCTTTCTATTTTACGGTCATATCAAATTCAACATCCATGCCCTTAACGATTTTGCTAAAAAGGGAACTCGCCAAAGCATTTTGTAGAATCATATGTTTGGTCAACTCTTGACCTATTATGTTTAATGTATATGCACAATCATAATGAGCATATGAGATTATACTTGATCTCCATCTGTCCAATTATACTCAAACATCAATTTGAAGACATTATACCTTTCATGCTTTACATGATTCTTAAGATGTATAACCATATCAAGAATGTCCATGCTTCAAGCTATTTATGCATCTCATAGTTCATATAGCTCAGCATAAGGTTCTTGATGTCTTAGGCATCATTGGCATACTTCAAGTAAGCATCCAATTTTAGCCTTAGACATTTGGAGTGGTTCAACTGGCTCTGGTTTTTCAAGGACTTTAGAGTTTACACTCACCATTGAGAACATATCTCAAAGGTGCCAAACCAGATTTGAAGTTTATTCCATTTATGAACTGATTGTAATGATAATGTATTTGTGCTTGTCATTTGGATTCTACAAAAGAATTTTACAACTTTTCAAAACATTTTTGATTTATTTGAGTTGATAATTTCTATGATATTAATTAGGTCTTTAATTAATTATCGCTCCCACTATTTTGATCAAATTGATAACCCTCATGTATCAATTCAGAAGATTGCATCATACAATCTTCTAGTGAGCAAGATCCTTACTTCCTTTAATTTAAGGACTAGCTAGGGCTATCACCCACAACTAGATTCTTTTAGGTAGGCAAATTTTTCCAATTGCATCTTATACAACTCTTGATAGATGCCATGCACAACTCTTTTTCATGTACATCTCCATGCCTCAAGGTGCTTGATCCGATCAAGGTCACCTAGTTAAGTCCAACCCAAATGCCAACACAATGAATAGGCACCCTGCTAGGGCAGACCCACATATTCACCATCACACTTCTACAAGATAGACAGTGCACCACGCTAGGGCATCCCCACACTTAGTCGATCAAGATTTTTATGCTTTTGGAAGGCATCTTAAACTTAATATTTATATTTGAGGGGTTTGATATTTATATACATATACATATCCAATCACCACATATATAGTATGTACCATATACATGCTATAACCACAACGAGAAAACATACAATAATGATAAAAGTGATGATTATGGCCATCCCATTATAATTCCTTGGAGCCATAAGGAATTAAGGTTATCCAAGATCTACATCATATACAACATGTTGTTGACGAAGATCTTTGTACTTGAACCATTCTAGGTTGATCGACTCATCCTATGACACGATCGGATCACCTCCTGGTCAGTTGGTTGGTCGGTCTGGCCTCCATTTTCTGGACACCTCCAACAAGTGGTTGGGCCACCAGCTGGTCGATCTGGGTCCTTCACAATCCTCCTTGGTCCTCTAGGTGGTCGGCTCGTCTGGTGCTGAGCGTCTTCTTCTTCGATGTAATAGAAAATAAACTATCCTACTTTTATATAATCTTTGGGAAACTTCGAGTTACATTCGAGGGGAGATATGGTAGAAGAGAAAGGATCTCGAGTTATCTCAAGTTACATGTGAAGTAGAAAGTAGAGGCTTGGTATGAAAACCGAGATGCAAACAACCATAACCAACCAAGAACACATAGGGTTTATAGGCCATAACCATGCTACACATCCACCATCAAAACCGTTTTAGGGCGACACATATCAATTGCATATATACCATATCACATATGTATATTAGTTTGTGGTCGCATGTGGTATTTAGTCGGATATGCACATTAGTAATTTTAAATATTCACATCGTATGCAATAAATAAATGACAATAAAACCAAATCAGATAATATCAATTAATCCTACAACACAGTATGTTGACGTGGCTCTAATACCATTGTTAGGTTTTATGTCCTCAGAGTAGGTAGTAGAAATAAAAAATTTATTGGCCATTAACCCATAACAGGAGATCACATTAATGACTATGTAATGGGAAGGATGGTTTTAGTGAGATATACCTAGTCCCGGGGCTTTCCGAGTGACAATACCTCACAGCCATGTGTGGTCTTTGACGTCATGTCTTGGACGGTGTCTATGCAGCTTCTGGTCTTTGTCATGGACTCTGACCTCCACCACAGACTGCAGTTGATGTGTCCCCATGAGCAACAGACATCTCCCACCTCTATAGATAGTCCACACAGACCACATGGAACTCCTGCCATTCTAGAAGAACTGACAGGAAGGAGACGACCCTCCTATTGGTGTACTAGCACCAACCTGCTCTCTCGAACTCAGACTACTTTTTTTTAGTTGTCTTTCCCTCGCTATGCGTCCCTAGTCGGGTAGCACTTGCTCGGGCTCTCTTGGTTACCAGAACCAGAGAGGACAACAACTTTACTAAGAAACTGATGTTCTAAGTTGTCTATTATGAGAAGCCCCTAGTAACCTTCTATTTATAGTAGAGGGCAGACTCAGGGTTCCCAGTCTGTTCAAGTGTAGAAAGATCTATAAATTTAATTAATAGTTTGTACTACAACAGGTGAACTAGTTGTTTCATAAATAACCGATCGTTTGGCAAGGTGAGTCGATCAGTTCACTAGTGAAATGGTCAGTTGGGAGTGTGAACTAATAATTTCACTAAGTGAACCGATAGTTTCACTTCCCAGACTTGCTTACAATTGACTTTCTTTAATCATTTCCAATTAATTCAAAGATTAATCCTTATTCCAGTCGAATTGAACAAGTAAAACGTGAAATTTTTCGTCCAATTGGGCAAATCCTTATTTTCTCAGTTGAAAGGATTGTGAGCTTCCTAGTTCACCAAGTGAACCAATTAGTTAGCTCACACCAGTCAATCGGATCAGAAGGGTGAACCGGTCGGTTGGAAGTCCTCACATTGCCAATGCAGTCCCCAATCGACCTGCCACTCTAACCAACTAGTTCAACACTTGAACTTGATAGTTCTGAGTCCAATCAGTCAATTGTATGTTTCTTTGAGTACCTAAACACCTTCAGTCTCAATCTAAACATCATTCATGGACAATATCCTCTTCTAGGGGTATCCTACATGTGTGACCCTATAGGTTTCAATTTACGTTGGTAGTGAATGTCCATAACTAACTTATGACATCACAAGCAATGAGAGAAATCTAGTAACTCATCATTGCTACGAAAGTAACTCAGAATGTTGGAGAACAACTTCAACATACAATACGTGATTTGCTATAGTGATCATATAGTTCCTTTGTCTCTGGCATCTGGATTGAACTCGAGGCATGGAACGCCATCCTCTTCAACATTCAATCCATGTTTCTTGAACTAGATCAAACTGTCTGAGCTGCATGTGAGTTCACATATCATATATTGAATCACATGAGTATGGACATACAATTCTCAGTCTCGCTTATCAAGGGGCCCTGGATATCATACTCCTTATAGGAGGGACAAATCATATCTCTATCACTCACAGTCTATTCCCATGTGTCAAAGTCACCCAATCATCACTGTTATAACAACGCATGCTTCAGGACTACGTTTGATGATGTCAAAGTGTACCCAATGACATATGATGAGTGTAGTGATTTTAGGTCTAAAAACCACTATCACCACCATCACTATGAGAGATGATTGTGACTACCATTCTATGGTATCCATGTATCACTCTCGGTGTGGGTCTGTCTGATATATTGTTCTCTAACATATATGTATGTGCTTGACTTGATATCACATATCATGACTAATGAGACTCTATCATCAATCAACATACACTCTAGTCTTATGTATTATTGTTGTCTATTTTGCTTCCACAGTAATATCCGATTAGGGACATAATAAGAATGTATGTACTCTTAACATACATATGGTCCGGCCATAGTAGCCCGGATGGTAAGAGCTCGGTAAGTCCCAATGAAGGACCCGAGTTCGAACCTCACCGAAGACACTTTGCGAATGGCAATCCATGCTGATTAGGCGTGGGAGGGGGTGACTGGACCACACCCTCTCATGCCTCGAGAGTTTACCATGTCGGGCTCACCCGGGTGGGTTTTCTCGGTTACCAAAAAAAAACATACATATGGTCTCATTATTCAAGTCCTTAACATGAAGACATATGTCATCGAGTCACATCATTCTTTAGACATCTACGATGTATGTGTCATCATCTCATGATTGAGACATACATAATAGATGGAATTACGTTTATTATTATAAAATAAGGTATCTAATGCCTCATCACAATCATCATATGATTGGTTATCTGGGCATACCATACTAACATCATAGTGGCAAGATATTGAGTGACTACCATGACGTAATATATAAAAATTTAGCATACATATGATACTGTAAGGATAGGGTTTCCATTTGGACCTTTACTTACTACAACTATAACATAAAAAGAAAAGGAGGATAAGACAAAACGCTAGTTCATAATCTACTATACAACACTATTAGTAGATTAGGAGAGAGACACATGGGGTCTCATTTGTTAATTTGTCAAAATTGAACCAAGAAATATTACAAAATATATAAAATTGCTTCGACTAACCGATTAGGTGATTTTTGTAGTGCAGATGAGGGGCATATGTTGTTTCTTGAATATGAACTATATTATTCATATTTTTGTAAGAATTTTTTTGTTATTATATTTGGTCGACTCTAGAATATGTTAGGATATTTGGAGAGTGGGAATATTATAAAAATAACAAATACATGTTTTTGAAAAACACATCACAATAAAATATATAGGCTTGTGTGGTTTTGAATTTTAGGTTCCTAGATTGGTTTGGTTGTTCACCACTTTAATAATTTTTGTAAAAATGTTTATCTATCATTTCTCTATGATGGAATCATGTTAGACCAATATCACAGAATCTACTTAAGGTACGTTCTTCCTTGAGAGTTTTTTAGGACAAAATTGCTATCAAAAGTTTAATATTAGTATATGCATATACTTGGATATTCCTATAGTTTCAAATTAATAAATATATAAATATAACATACATATATTCATATATGTTTATCATAAATGAATACAAAACCTCATTAAATCTGACATACATACTACACTTTGTTTTGAAGAACACAAGCCCATGGCTTGTTGACAAGAGAGGGAGATGAAAAATGAGAAGGGAAGTAAATAAATATGGAAGTGGAAGAAGAATTAGAACATTTTACACCTTTTCCACAACCAATTCTTGTTATTTGTCAATAGATACTACCCCTAATTATCCAATGACCATGCTATGGTGTTATGGCTGGCCTTTGATACTTTAATTGCTGAGGCATCAAAAATTCAACTATCTACCAATGGAAAGTTTTAGTGATGTTCACCCTTCTTCACAATGACTAGTAACAAAGTAGGTAGCACCATTAAGGAATGGAAGTAAGTCATGTAGAGCGGAGGATGGTTTAATGTTATCATTTGAGTTTTGTAGAAAAAAATTGCACTATATTTGAGTGTCATTAGTTTTCTAGTTTTTTCCTAGACTTGAAAACACATTATTGTTGGGATTCCCAGTGCATGTTTATTGTATATTACAAACCATGTAAAGAAATAATGAAGATGTTGCAACAAAAAATTCGTTAACAAAATAGGGTCTAATGTTATGGGATAATAGCTCATGTATCCACATAAAGTAGTCTTACAACTATAAAAAATAGCTTTTCTTCTTGCTAAGTAGAGTGCCAACTGTGATCACATTTGATTGATGGATTATGTTTGTTCTACAATTGTTGAAGTTTTGTGTATTAGTACTTGAAGTGGTCCAAAGTTGTAAAAATGTAGTGGTATTTTTGTCACCAAATTTAGAAGAGATACAAATAAAATTAAGTATATAATTCCATGCAATTGTTAATATTCCCAACTACTTTTTGCACGTGCCTTTCTTGGATATTATTCACACAGACAAAAAGAAGATAACTAATAGTGTTCATAGTCATTTGATATTAATAGTCGAAGATGCAATCATGACTTTGATGATGATGTTATTATTTTCAAGGATAGCAACTATTTTTTCTAGAAATTTTACATTGGTCATTGTATGAACAGAGTTCTTACCTTCTATCCTATCATGAATTAAGTCAGTGTCATTCTTACATTGGTCATTGGATGGTTACAATAGGGATTATAATTCCAGTCGCTTTGTCACATTGTCCACTACTTAACCACCCTCTAATGGAGACATTTTTAGTCTTTTTACATATTAATGTTGCTTTAAATACCCATATTTAGTTATCTCTATTTTTCATATAAAATAAGGAGGCGTCTCTAATTTTCCTAATATTTCACATTTTTTTTACTTTCACAATGAGTGGTGATTTATGCTTCTCACATATTTTCCTCCACACATAAAACATATAAAGATTTTTTTTGTTATTTGCAAAACAAAGATAACTACTCAAGTAGTGTATTGACCAATGTCAATCAAATACTATGGCTATCACTGGATTATTCAACAAATTCATAAGAAATTACGTAAGAAAGATATTTCTACAATGACATTTATATATTTTATAATAAATTTATAAATATTATTATTTAATATAATATATTTATAAGATAATACCACATTGATATGTTCCTTTTAGGTATTCTATAAATGGATTCATGTTGAAGAATTAACTTTTTACGTATAAAAATATACATATTTCACATTATATACTCAAACTCTTAAAGTAATTCAGGCTTTTTCATAAATATGCTATGTATAACTATATTAAAATAAAAAACATGTCTCATAAAGAATATGATTCTTATAATCTGTAAGATTATGAATCTATAACGCCACCTTTTACATAACTGATAAGATAATAAGCATAGTATTGATCATTTACATATAAAAGTAGCATCATATATGTTCTATTATTATGATCATAATGTATTAATTATTCCAACTATTACATTTCATAATTGAGGATCACAAAATAAGTTCTCTATTAATGTTCAACTACACATGAGAATTTCTCATTTTTGTGTAGTTAGATTTGAAGGACAAAGAGAAATTAGAGCCTAAGTATGGGTATTAAACCTTTCTTCTTATAGACATCTAAGTTTATTAAAAATGAGCTTGTTGAACTCTAGATATTTTGTTAAATCTTAAACACCTTTATCATTGCTAATAGAGAAACCACACCAAAATATACATGAGAATATGAAAAGAATAGTAGGAAATTAACCTACCCGCAATCTGTCTATACAAAGAAACAATCAGTGTACATGTAAATTGGTAGATGAACTTTCATAAATGTAGGAAAGGAATGAGATTAATCACCTATTTATAGTGATCAACCAACTATCATGTTAGCAAGTTTTTGTCACAACATTTCCAATAGGTAGCACTCACACCTCACTTTGGTTTATTTCCACTTTTTTAATCTATAGTTCCTTCAATGTGTCATGTTTATAGTATCTTCACCATTCTGGTTGCATAACCACCCAGTGACAACATTTCACCTTTTGATATCATGTACACAATTCTTTGTCAGTATCTCCTAGTTTCCAGACCAAGGAATTACACAAAAAAATTTATAGTAATGAAAGGCTGCATGTATATATATATGTTATCTGAAAGGTAGAATAAATGCATTATGTGTGGAATTCTTGTTCTTACAGCTTCATCTCATGACAACAACCTATATCCTTTTGATGAATCCATGTTGGACTGAATATAAAAAATATGTTATTCGTTAAGTAATAAAAAAATGTAATTATGTCATATGTTATGTTTGTTGAAATTCATATCTCATGAGGTACATCTACATTTTCGTGATTAGTATGAATATTTTATGTTTATGATTACTTGACATGGTATGATGGATACATTATGTCTCTATATAGGTATAAAAGTCCACACCACAATGAATTGCATAATAATAATTGGTTAATAAATGTTTCATCCATGCTTAACCTACGTTGGCAAACTAACTCCATTGATGACATGTAACTCGTCTTAGGTTGACATTTTTATTTATGAATTTCATTTTCTTCTTATGTATATATCTAAGATGTTGAATTATATATTTATTATTTTGAAGAATGAATTGAAACCACAAGTTTTTTAGGATACATATCTGATGAAGTTACAAATAATGTATAACTGGAAAAAAAACATTATCGTCTATATAAATCAACATTTGCTGCAAATTTTAATAAAATATACTACAAAAATTATACAATATAATTACTTACTCCAATAAAATGCATTATGCATGACTTTAGCATGCGACAAAGCATTCAAATGTTCTTTCAAAAAGATATTATTGAATAATCATGAACGACATAATAAAAAATACAATTAAAGTGCATAGAGAACCAGAGGATGCTTTTGAAGAATATTGTACATGATGCTACATAAAAAGTTATCAATTACCTTAGCAAGATACTCGATAAGACTATGAGGCTATTTCAAATATGTCGGAACTTATATTTTAGAATATGGAACAAATCCCAGAGAGAGGCTATACTGCAACTATTAAGTTGTAGATTTCTTCTGCGCTAGCTCATGCGCAAGATGATGCCAATTTCTGCAAGGGCAACATCAAGGATATGTTATTATCAATCCAACTTTTATCATATACGAATAATAACAATTTCAAATAGGTTGGTGATACACAAAGACACGGGCACTAATTCTAAAAAATAACTTCAACAACTATACAACCAAAAACTTCACAACTTAACTAATCCGGTTTAATACTGCTCTGTGAAAATTGGTTGAAAAACAACTGTTGACAACACATGAAAATCTTATTATGTATACAATGATTGATCACAATCCCCCAATCTGACGTAAGTTATCTAGTTACTCAAGCATGTTGGTAAAAAAATTTCTAATGATAGATTGACATTGCATGAACCACTCAAATAGTCATGCCAGATGAGAAGAAACGTAATGATATTGGAAACAATGGTCAGGCACTCAAGCTGATGAGCAAAAAGTTGTACACATCCTCGACTCCCCTTCCTGTCAGATAAGAAAACAAGAAGTTATGTTGCATCTTGTTCTGATGCACTATCCTGGAACATAATATTAGTGTATATCTAGCACCACAAAACTGTTACCATATACCCAGTGATTCACAGAAGATGCACTTGACACACTCTTATATTGATGATCAGCAGTTCAGCTATTGAATTGTCCTGAAGTTTTCATTGTGACAAGCACCACTCTTATGGGAACCTTGAATCCCTAGTAAAAGTGTAGGCCACATTGATGTAAGCGGATCTACTTAGTGCATTATAATTGTTGTAACTTCTGCTAGGACACAATGGGGAGAAACGATGATTGCAAAAGGAAACAAAAAAGAAGGAAGACAAGTTACGGTTATATAAATAGCTTAATAGCGTAAACAACGTTAAAACCAAAATTGTCAGGCGGAAGAAGAAACCCGGTAATTGTGATGGAGCATCTTCTTGCCCTCGAGCCCAACAATATTGTTCCTGGCGGGACACCTCCACGTACAGAACAGCAGGTCCCAAGCATATTAAGCTCCCCTCTGGGACCTTTTCCGTAGCAGGTGCATGTTCAGTATAGGTCATTATGTGACAGCCGCAGGAACTCCACCACTTGTAGGACGTAGATGTACGCGTCATTTCCGGCTTTCATTATGTAGTCCTAGGTTGTGGAGTTGAAGACCCTCACGATGCTGAATAAGTGATATGTCTTGCCATGTTCAAGTTCTCACTAGGGCAGTGTAGGAGGAGAATATCGTCGTACTGAATCTGCTCTAGGCCCACGATCACGCGCTGATCGTCTGTAGTGAGGCGGCAAAAGACGTACATGGTGTCGACAACAGTCGCATTGAGGGATAAGGGAGTGGAGGTAAGACAAGTCGCAGATATTGTACTGGTCTTGTACAATTAGGACTTCAACCAGAATATCGACGGCCATTGAGGACAGCGAATGGCTCCGTGCACGATGGCTGGCTTCAGATGTAGGGGGGACGGAAAGGGAGTAGAGAGGAGAGAAGAGATGTGATTGATTTTGGAGCGTCCCGACGGAACGTAGTTTTAGAAGAGTCCAGCGAGTGGGAATCGGACGAAGTCCAACAATTAAGGACATGTTTGATTTTCTGAATTTTGTTATATATATAAATATATATATATATATATATATATATATATATATATATATATATATATATATATATATATAGCCGACAAGGAGTGGCTCAAGTGGTCAAACACAATATCTCCTAACTAAAGGACTCAGGTTGAAATCACAATTTCTGTCTTGATTTACCATCCTCCAGGGCGTTCAACCTCTACTACGGGCGTGGGAGAGGGAGAAAGAATGTCTCTCTTAATAGAAGATATATATTATCTTTAATACCCACTCAGGTAACTAAGGCTTGTTACCATATGGCCCAAAAAATAACTATGCTATTAAGAAAATAACTATGCTATATATATGTATATAAACGTTCATTCATTGCCTGTACGGGTAGCTACCCTCTCCAAATTGGGTTACTTTTTTTGGATTTTCTTACTAGACACATGTAGATGATTACTTTCCTTGCAAACTATTACTTTTCATGTATAAGCATTTACATTAACAACTATAATAAATATACAATTACATATTTATTTCAAAACTTTTGCTGGGGATTCTGTCCGGTTTTACTTTTTGAGTCGAATAGTTACTTTTTGGTCAACATAGTTACTTTTTTTATCTATAGAGTTATTTTTCTGACCAAATAGTTACTATTCGGATGACACGAGTAGCAAAATTTCAGACTACCTACACGGGTATTAAAGATAAGTTCATATATATACATTATATATACATATATATATAGTTATATACATATATATATGTATAGATATATGTATAGTCCCATATATATATATATATATATATATATATATATTATCTTTAATACCCACTCAGGTAACTAAGGCTTGCTATCTTGTGGCTCAAAAAGAGACTATGCTATTAAAAAAGTAACTATATGATTAAAAAGGTAAAATGAGTAAAATACACTTTAAAACTTTTATTACATATTTATTCCAAAAAAATTACTATGTATTCTGTTCGTGTTTACTTTTTCAGTAGATTACTTAATTTTATAACAACATAGTTATTTTTTTATCCAGATAGTTACTTGATGACCAAATAGTTACTTTTTAAACTACGCAGACAGTGAAACCTTAGTTACCCATGGGCAACAAATAAACCCTACATATACTTACATATAGGTCATTCATTCACTATCCCTGCGGCTAATTAAGGTTAGTTACTTGTGCATTTTCTTTGTAATAAGAAGCTACATATTTGTAATGAGACAACCAATATTGTAATGAGATGACCAAGATTGTAATACAAAGTCTCGTTTTGTAATACTACGTACATTGTTGTCATAAATATCACTTATACTGTTTTTGAGTCAAATAGTTACTTTTGGGTCAGCATAGTTAATTTTTTGTCACAGAGTTATTTTTCTGATCAAATGGTTACTTTTT